>CM042067.1:19395707-19709017 GCA_023512825.1 Liposcelis brunnea | reverse complement strand
AGAGACCAAGAAGCTCAGGTTAACCTCCTAAATTCATTTAAGACAATGATTTTGGATGCCATAAATTGTGTTTTCATTAATCGATTCTATTGCCAGGCAGAATGCCCTCAAACCATTTATTCAGCGAGAAAAGTCATCATGAATACTCACTTTGAAAATAATACGTCGTGATGTTAAAAAATGTTCCGCTTACCTCCTTGCATTTTCCATACTCAGTCCAACGACCAGCGAGCGTGATTCGAGAGGGTGAAATTTCAAGCCTCAAATAAAAATGACTCTTTTTCATCAAGTAAGCACTTTAAACTCACGAAACACATAAAATTAGAACAGTAATTGTAAAAAAACCAAACGAAAACGATGCGGTTGTAAACACCCCCGAACACAATAAACAAACAAAACACTACTGAAGACGTGGAAGCAGAAACATTTTTAATGGCGGTTTGCCGCGATTGCAAGGGTGAATTATAACCTTACCTAACCTGCTGTTTTTTTTTCCAGTTTGTTTTGGGTAAAGCAAAAAAGGGCTCTCTCTTAAGGCAAGGTTCGAGAATGTCACAATACTATTTCATTTTTAAAAAAACATTATAATTGCAGTATTACATTTGTACAAAAAGAATTTAATTTTTACAACAAATTTTTGGAAATAAAAAAAAGCAAAAGAAATAAATTAATTGAAACTAAATCTAAATATTTCGGGTTTACCAACATCCGTATGTCCATAACTAGATTTTCATCGATTTTTATCATTTTCCTGAGTTTGGCTTCAGAAAATCAAAATCATACTCCGTATTAAAAATTTGCCGATAAGTTGACAACTTACAAGGATTCCGATTTTGCTCTTTACACAGCTCCTCGTACAATCTATACATTCTCGTAATATTCAAGCTCGAATCCAAATATTCTGTCGACAATGAAATGTCCAATTTTACCCTCGGGAAACTTTCAATATGTCTTCTTATAAAATCTTTATCTTCTTCAGGTATGGTTTTCTTTTTATGCTTTCCCCACTTTGAGGGGACGGGTAAATTACAATTCGTTTTATTTTCATGAGCGCTATAAACATATTTCGAACTAATGGCAAGGGTATTTAAAAACATAACTTTACATACTCTTTTCTCTATCCCGTCAACATTTAGAAAATATTTAAAGGAATTACTTCTTCTCACATTGGAATTTTCTCTCGGCCTGTGTCTTTGAACCGCGTTTTGCTTACAATGTTGTAATACGTAAATTTTTTTGTTAAACGAGTCCATACAATAAAACATATCGAAGATTCTTTGCCTCTGATCTTCGGTTATATTAGAACTGCATTCGTAAATGCAACCATTACAACTTTCTTTTAGTATTTTTTCGGGTACGAATTTTCCTCTGGAACTAATGTAACTTTTCCCGGCTTCTCGAGACGCTTTTCTAACATTGCATTTCCATGTTTCGGGTTTTCTAGGTTTAACTGGAGTTTTTTTGCTTTTTTTGGCAGGGCTAACGTTATAAGAGGTTTCGACTTCAGAATATGGAACAAAGTATCTGGAAGACAATAAAAAATCAATGTCGGGTTGATTATAAGATAGATTAAGCTTTGCCAAGGATTGAACGATGTGCAAAGCTTCAACCATAATCAGCTTACTCTTGTTCTGAAGGCGCATTGCCTGCTTCATAATCACTATCCCCATCCTCTGAAAGTGGTTCAGATTTTACAATATTCTGTGGCTCGAAATCAGCCTCTGGGGCCGAGTTATTCCAAGTAGATTCATCGCCAGTGTTTGACCTATAATTTTAAAAATAATAATTATAAAAATATTTAAAAGAAAATTAATTTAAATTTTCTAAACTTACTTCCATTTCCAATATTCCTTCAGATCTACGGATTCAAAACAAGGAAATTGCGTCGCAGCGTTGGCAACATATTTAATACGTAACCTGCAAAAAAATTTGAAGTTAGAACCAAAAATTTAATTATTAATTATTTAATTCTACATATGAACTAATTAGCAATAAGTATGTTGTACTCACCTCCTACAATCGATCAAAAACGGTAGTTTTCATTCGGGAAGATTGATAAATGGCTAGGAAAGGAAGCATCAGGTCTAGTTTGGCATTTAGGATATGCCAAAACTTAAAAAAACATGTTTAATTACATAAATATTTATTTATGAGATTCCAAAACAATTATGAGTATCGTAACGTTGTACTATCATTGATCCCCATTTATACTTGGGCATATCTCACCCCAAAATTTTTCCACCAACCTAATGCAAAGAAGTTATGAGAAATTTCAAACCACTGAAGAGCTCTATTTTACAAACTGAACGTTTTTTATACCAAATCAAACCTTAAAAAGTAAGAGTGCAAACTTTGCCACTAGAGGCGCAAAGTGAGCCTAAGGTATTCGTTATTGTTGGCCAAAGCAATTCGGTGCCAATAATGTGGCCTTAATCCGCTTGCAGCGACACTAGCGACAGAATTGTGCGTCTGCCTTCCTAATTCCTGTTTGTATTAATTCAGCATATAATTATAATAGAAGCTTATTCCTAACTCTCGATTTCTCTTCAGTTTGAGATCCAAAAACATCAGACTAGCGGAAAAACTATTCAACTTTACCTGATAACTATTGCACTTATTTTCACTGTACCATAATTTAATAAGTCGTTTTTACCTCCGAATGTTTCTGTTCGTGACTCATTAAAAACTTCTCATGTACAAATCTTTTATAACAAAACCTACATTTGAACTTCCTTTCACTGTGTATACTCCTATGCTTCCTTAAAAATTTATTAGCCGTAAATGCACCCCCGCAAATATTACAAACAAACGGTCTTTCATTCGTGTGCGTCCTCTGGTGAAAAAACAAAGAACTTTCCTTCGTGAAAGTTTTCGTACATACATCGCATTCAAAATGATCACCCTTCGAATGTAACGCTTCAACATGCGCTTGCAACGACTTACTCTTCATAAAAATCTTATTACAATATTCGCAAGTATGCAAATTATTAAAGAGTTGAGGATGCATTTTTCTGGCATGACTCCATAACGTGTTCGAACTTGCATAACTACAACCGCATTGATCACATGTAAACGGACGTTCTCCTGTATGGTTATTCATATGCTCTGAAAGTTTTGTGTACGAAAAGAAACCTTTATTACAAACCGAACATCGACAAACCCATTTGTCTTCATGTCTTCTCATATGAATTTCCAAGCCGTTTTTCCTTTTCGACGAAAATCCACAAATCTGACAAATATATTTACTCTCCGTTGCGTGTACAGACATGTGTATCCTGATACTATCTTTGGTGTTGAATTTTTTCTTACATATCTCACAAGCGAAATCGATCCCATGTTCAAATTTTTTATGGTCTAATAATTTCCCTTTGAAAGTAAATGATTTATTACAAACTTCGCAGTCGTACGATGGCTTTTTAGCGTGTTTCTCTAAATGGGTTTTTAAATCGAAATATTTTTCACCGCACAAATGACATTCTAATTTAACAGATCCACTTCCTTTAACGACATCAGAATTTTTCTTACGGCACTTTTTTAATGATGTTTTGATTTCTGATTTTTTCTCCGCCTTCTCTTCGTATAATGGATCGTCTTCTTCGATGATCTCACATTTAACATCGACGAAATTAATCGATGTTGGATTTGAAAATCTATGTGAGAGTGGTAAATCATCGTCAGAGGAATCTTCTTCGGGTGATTCGGATTTTAATTCTGACGAATCATCGTTTCCTTTGGATAATTCGTCGGTGGTTTCAGTTTTTGAGGTCGAACTCGAAGTCATTAACTGGAAAGTTTAAGAGTTGATGATTTTGGTTTTTCCTTCATGTTTTCAGCGAGTTTTTATACCCTCCCGTTGTTTCCATTGCAAGAAAGTGTGGCTTACGATTTGCCTAAAAAGAAAAGTGAACAGTTTAATAAAATTAAACATTATTAAGTACATTAATACATCAATAATTTTCAGAAAACCAGAGAGTGGACAAATGGAGTTCAAGATAAGGTTAGGTTAGGTTAGGTTCTCAATGATTGGTTGTCATCTTTGTTCTCAAAACTCAACATGTAAAAACCAACCCTGTCGAGAATTTTATCATTCATTTTACCTAAAGAGCCTATTAAGGAGTGGACACTTCAACATGTCGTCTGCTACATAGTGGTACGCCATTTTGAAAACTGGAAGCTGCCATGATCTCGAATTTGGTGGTCGCCATTCTCGAATTGAAACGGGAACATCGCGATTGGCAGATTTTTAAATTCGAGAATGGCAACCACCAAATTCGAGATCATGGCAGCTTCTTATTCTTAATTAATCCATCCTCTCTATCTAGTCTCTCTCATCAAAGCAAATCAAAATGAGTGCAGATTGAACCGTTTTTGCCTCTTTAATGCTCTTAATTTACAATGTAAGCTGACAAGAATGCTTAAGCAATAGTCTTTACAAACTCATATCAAGTCTACTATTAAAATAACCATATTTTCATTCATCATTTTTATTTTCAACTAAAATTTCCATCATATCATACTCAACAACATCAGTCTTCATCGGGCATTTCTTCTGATGACTCGTTAAACTCGTTCTCTGTGCAAACATTTTCTGGCAATACCGACAAGTATGCGGTTTTTCTCCAGTATGAACTCTCGAGTGACTTTTCAAATATCTCTTAGCGCTAAATTTTCGTTTACAAATATCACACTCAAACGGCATTTCCCCGGTGTGTATCCTCGTGTGATTATCCAAAACCGTCCTGCTTGATACTTCTTTCCCACATACATCACAAATATAATTCTTCGAATTTTTTTCATGCGTTTTCATATGTTTTTCAAAAGTTTTCAATTTTACAATAGCCTCGTGACATATTTCACATTTATAAATTTGAGAACATGATTCAGGATGAAATCTCATTCTATGTTTCCTTAAAGATGATCTCAGAGAGTAGCTTTTCCCGCAGACGTCGCATTGAAACGGCATGTTCCCCGTATGATGATTCATGTGGCTTTCATATTCCTGCTTCCCGTAAAATCCTCTTAAACATTCGCTGCAAGTGTATTCATATTCCTTTGAATGTCTTTTTTTATGATTTTTGATGATGAATCGCTTTGAGGATTTGTATCCGCAAACCTCGCAGGTGTAAATCGATGTGGAATTTCTCTTGTGCGCGTGATCCAGGTATGATTTGAAGGTTTTGAATGTTTTGTTGCATTTTTTACACGGGATCGGTTTATTGTGGCTGCTGAATATATGCAGGAAGTATTTGGATTCTTTTTTGAAGGATTTTGAGCAGTCGTCGCATTGAAAAGAAGATTTGCATCTCCCTAACTGTATGTGTTTGTAATACGGTTTATATCTTTTGAAAGAAGCGTTGCAGGTTTCGCAGATCATAGATTCTCCGTGAAATATGCTTTTGTGGTTGAAGTATAAATGTTTCGAAGAAAATCTACGTTGGCAGATGTTACAAATGAAGACTAAGTTGCTATCCGAGTGCAGTTGTTCATCTTCGGAGGATTTACTCAACCTAAAAGAAAATGAAATCGGTTAGAATTGAATAATGATTAATAAATATTGTAATTTATAAATTTTTAACTCACTTTAAAGAGTCTAAAAACATAATTTAAAGTTGCCCATGAAGACATTTGTGTCATACTTCAATCTCTCCCACTCGTAAGACAATCACAAATTAGCGAGTGGTATCTTGCTTAATAAGCTTCTCAAATAGACGCAAAACTAAACCGCTAGTGCCGCTACTGTGCACAGCGCATACACTCTTACCGACCAGACCGTTGCTGGAGGATCTGCCAGCCTCTGGAGATCACTAACCAGCACAGACACCAACAGTATGTCGGTGGGACTCTAGTGGCAGAGTTTTGCATCAGAAGAGATTGCACCACCCGTGGATTCTAAGAACAGGATATCAAAACACACCAAACTCTTTCAAATTCATTCTTTATTAGCCAAAATTTTGCCTAAACTTAACTTTTCACATGAGTTTTTTTATGAGCAGACAACGATCCATACTGCGTGAACCTCTGCCCGCAAACATCACACCCGAACGGTTTCTCTCCAGTGTGATGCCGTTTATGTTCAGTTAAATACTTCTTATCCGAAAAAGCTTTCCCACAATCATCACACGTAAAAGGCTTCGAACCCGTATGCATTCTCATATGAGTGTCAAACGACGCTTTTGACGTTATACTTTTCCCGCATGCGTCACAATTATAAGTTGGCAATTGCCCTTTATGTCTCAACAAATGCCTCTTAAATCTAAATTCATTTAAAAACCCTTTACCGCATTCCTCACACGTAAAATTAACCTTAGAAGGATCGTAGCCCGGTTCGTGAACTACTTTATGCCTTTTTAAATACTCCGGACTCCTAAACGATTTATGGCAAATATCGCACGGATACCCCCCGCAATGATCAGCTTGTATATGCTTATTAAGCTCGCTTTTAGTATAATGACCAGCCCCGCAATGATCGCAGACTAACGACGGAGCTTTGTTATGTCTAGCAACGTGAACTTTAAATTGAAATTTATCAGGTGCTTTATATTCGCAAACGTGGCATTGAAATCGATCATCCCTTTGGCCCAAATGAATTTTTTTTTCGTGAGCGACTAAACTTAATTTTGTAGCGAATGTTTTGTTACATATTTTACACTCGGGTCGATTTCTATGGACGGAGCTCATGTGATATTCATAAGCACCTTTTAAAAATCTTAAATTACAAATTTTGCAAGTATAGTATTTATGATAACGATAGGTATGTCGTCTGAATAATTGAAGCGTCTCGAAATCCTTATCGCAGTATTTGCATTTCAACGTTTTTTCCTCTTCTGCTTTATGCCTGATCATTACTCTATGGGGGAATGCTTTCCCACAGTAAACACAATCTTCTAGGTTGTCTTGTGGATGGATGTTGGTCTTTGGCTCCTCGTATGAGGCATCCTGGATTCCAGTGTCTGATTTTTCCTTTTTTCTCCTGTCTAGCTGTTTTTTAATTTGTAATTTTTCTGTTTGTACGGAAGCGTTGCACGTAGGAAGATCTAATGAAGGCATTATGATTAAAGTGCTCCTGAAATGTGAAGAGATTTGTTAATATCGGTGGTAAAACTTTGATTTAACAGTAGAAAAACAAATACAAGTTTAAATAAAAAGCACTAAAAAAATTTAAACGAACTAAATTTCACTCACACTGTAATAAGGATTAGCACTCAAAATACCGGAACGTTATTATCATCAAAATTTTTTGGGTCTGGAAAAAATTTTAAAGGATAGGAATTTAAAGAAAAACAGTAATTTAATTTGCAAATAATTTATTGAAGTATTGTTTACAATGACTTACATACAGTAAATATGACCTAGCATTTTATTTATCTCTTGAGAAAAATCATGCTGCAGTATTCTAGCAGTTTTATTGCAAAATGAAAAAATCAGGCACTCATTTTATCTTTATTAGTAATGGATTTAATCTAAGGGGTGATCATGTGATTAGAATGTCACCTATAATCCTGAATAGAATCTCATTTGTTTTGTGATTGGTCATACGTTAAAACGTCAACTGCAATAAGTTAGGATTCTTTTTTTAAAAAGTTGGTGCAATCTTAGCTAGAGAAAACTGATGGCACAAGGGTAAAGTATTCAGAAATTTGACTGTATTCTTCTTCATCATATATGCTAAAAATTGTGAAATGAGTTCCCTTTTTTTTCTAATGAACAAGATGCACTTTGTTTGCTTTATCTGTAACTTCAAATATTAATCATCTGGCAACATGATTTTCACTAGTATCAGCAAAATTACACCTTTTAAAGGTTAATTAATAGACTGCAGATCTAACAGTAAATTAATTTGACATTTCTGCAGCATGCTTCTTCAACTTACATTGAACAAAAACATAAAATGGCTCGATGCATTCTTATCAGTTTATTTTAGACATGAAATCAATTTTTGACCTTGAATAAATACATCTTCAATCTTTAAGCATCAAATACCGAAAAACCTGATCTTTACAAGTATAATGTGATCAATAAATACTATGGAAGAATTGCTGGATCAAAAAAAAAAGTAAGCACATCTAACCTGGTTTATATCCGAAAAATGAATCCCACATGATATCAGCCTTTAGAGTTTCAATCAATTTATCAAAAATGCTTTGTATATCACACTAAAACACACAAAAACGTTTAAAAATAAATAAACTTTACCAGAAACAGAAAGATCACTCTCTAAATAAAAACAATGGAGCTGTGGCATAGAGTAAAACAAATTATTTTTACTCTCTGACGTCACCGGCCATGCACAAGTTGGCAACAACGCCGATTGACAGCCGAATTTTTTTTTACAAACGTGATCGTGTTTATTTTTCAATAAATCTGTTTTTTTATCTGTAATGAAACATTTTTAGCATAAAACTCAAACATGGGGGATTATTATAACGAAAATTTCATTGAAATGGTTCATCCAAAACTTCAACCATATGTTAAAGCTTTAATGTCTCACGAGTTTGGTGAGTTAACTGGAGTAATGTTAATGTGCACATCCTACACATTTTATGATATTTTTTTTAAAATTATTTATTTTTAAATAAATGTAACCGTTCGTATTGAATGTCTGTCATATTACATGTTGGATGTTGTTGCTAGAAATTATACAAAAAACATATGGGCAAGCTGTTGGACAATGTGCAACAATGCTGCGATCAATCGGCAAAAAGCCGACTTAAAAAATTTTATAGTTTTTACATTTCATAAATAAATGACAGACTATTGATTTGAACTGAAATAAAAATCATAACTGCAAATATCAAATTGCAGGGATTTAAAAATTTTTTTTCTGTCAAGTCAAATGTTTCCCATTATCCCTGCTGGCTGAAATATTAACACAATGTAATGTGCTTTTTTTTTAGGTCTGCTGGGTGACTTTATAAAAATAGAAAATGTCGAATCTGGCAGCATTGTTGCAAATAAAGATTCCGATTTGGGAGATAGATTCATATTCAAGATACCATATTGTAGGAAATTCCTGTTTTGGCAAATTCTCATGAATGCGAATGATTTGAATATTCCGCCAGACTTTATTATGGAAGATAATTTTTTACTAGAGGCAAATACTGAATTAATTCAATCTAAAGTTCCTAGCTTGGCCAATTGGTGTCCAACTAATGTTAAATGTTTGTTGAATGTAGTACTAGAATTATTGGAGTTGTATAAACATCATCAGGTACAGTAATTTTTTTTTTATTTACATGTAGTTTAGGTTTAAAGTTGTGGGATTTGCCAAATATTTGGCTTTAACCAAGAATGGAGACCTTAATAAAAGTTCAAATTTCAATAAGTGATTTAATTATTTTTAATTTTAAAAAAAAATGGTAAGATATACTGTCGAAAATTAATTATTTCAATTATTCCAATTGTTTATGAATTAATTTAAAATTTTTTTTTAGGTTGACATTTTAAGAATGAATCAGAGTTTTTATAGATATTCATTTGAGTATGAGACTCTTGTTTCTATGATAAATCTGTCTCCGTCTGATGTTGAAATATGTATTGCTAATACAAATAGGTAAGATCGAGGAATAAAATTTTTGTACTAAAAATAATGATTTTTAAAAAAATCCTAATTTTTTTTTAGGGGAGTGATCGTAATTTTTCAGATACGACTAAACGTTGATTTTTCAAATTTACCAGCAATCATTCCAGATAATAAAAATTTAACAGTTTTAGTGATTGAATTCAAAGATAGTGCTAGAAATCTTATTCAGCTGTATCCAAGGCAAGAGCTTGAAGATGCTTTAGGTAAACATTTAATTAAAATGGATACCAGAAAAAAAAAATCAAACAATTGAGTTTGTATTTTTATTTTTTTTTCAGGAGGTGCAATCGAAATTCCAGATTTACCGCCTGAAATGTCTTTAATAGATTATGTACCCTTAGTTCAGAATAGATTACAGAAACAGGTAAATTTTACTAGGCAGGGGCGCCACCAGACTTTGCTAATTATTTTCTGAGGGCCACAAGATTCTGTTTTACGGTCATTGGACTAAAGTCGAATTCCTTGTTTCAGGTTCGAGATATCACTGAAGGAGTAGCTCAACGAAAAATGTTATATTCATATTTAGTTCAGTATTTCGAGCCTGCGTTATTAAACGGAGATACTGTAAGATTTCAACATCTTTCATTTTTACTAGAATCGAAAAATTTTTATTGTGTGCTGAAAATTGAAATTCCTATCGAGTTTCCGAAAGACAAACCTCGCCTTACATTACTGTCGGTAAGTGTTATGGGAAAAAATGTATAGCCCATAAAATAAACCTTCATTTATGATTTTTTTTTTTTCCAGTTAAAAAAAACAAAAAATGGAATGCCTCGATCTGAAGATTTTTTACAGTATCAATACAGTTCAAAAATGCAAGAAAGCGAAATGGCTAAAAGCATTTATAATTATGTGAAAATAGTAGCAATACCGAGATTTAAGGAAACTTTAGTTATGGGTTAATTTATATCAAACGAATTTTTCAATTTTTTTAAGTAAAAAAAGTTCCAAATTAAAGCGATCAATTTTTTTTTCACTAGTAACCTCGCAAAAATTTTTTGGGAAGCCCTCTGTTTTCCTCAAAAGTTTTTCTTCGTAAAGTGAAACTATCTTCAAATAAGACTTTCCATTCTTTTTAAAAATATTTCCTAGCACCGCCGCTGCTTCTTCCGATCAATGATACGCCAAGAAGCAGACAATTTCCCATTAAAGCGAAACAGTTACAGTCAAAGGTATTATGTTTCGTTTACCCTGTGCAAAAAATTTTCGAGATAAGATAACAGTTAACATTCATAACGTTTCGAATCGGTTGTAATATTTTTCACCTATTTTCGAATATCGCGGTTAAAAGCTTACAATGTTTTCAAGGTACAATGATAATGAAACATCAGAAGACGTCAGTCATTTTTTTTTACTTTTAAAACATTATTAAAAGGTCTCCATTCGTAACTATTAAAGCCGGCGCGACGGATTCAGGCCCGTGCCAAGGATCTTTTTATATCGACATGCTTTTTATGGTACGTACTGTTGCACGTTGTATGTCACATGTCTTGTCTATACGTGAATGCAAAATAATGTAAACATAATTAGGCCTGACTTTAATTATTTTCGATGTCTTGAAAATGTAGGCTTTTAGTGCCATCCGCCACTGAAAATTCGCAGATTTTTTATTACACTCCATTAATCATAATTCTTTTCAATTGATAAAACCGAATAAATCACTTTTTAATTACATTGTGAATCATTTCCCAATTTAAAAAAAATTGATCCTAAACCTTCTCTGCTGTCGGGACGAGAAAAAAGAAATTGCGCACCGACAAAGATGACCCAACAGATAATCCATTATAATAATAAAGGTTTTGCCTTCAGGATAACTATCTCTTTTCTTTTCGCCTTCCGTCGTGTGGCACCATGCCAACTTGGTCATTGCTACTACTTTTCCTGTATGGTATTCCCCTTATCCAAATAAAAAATTGATATTTTGTTGCCAATTCCCCCCGAGGGGCGATCTCGAACATTCAAAAAAAAATTTTGCTCGAAGTTGAATGCTCTTATTAATTTATGCAAAAAAAAAAAAAAAATAGTGAGCCACGTTTTTTTGTTTTCCACATGGAACTTTCTTGATGAACAACTATTTTAGGGGTTGAGGGACTAGGGCAACAGGGAAAAGTGATGACCACGCGGAAAGGAAAGTGCTGGCTTAAGGGATAGTTCTGTCTACGGCAATGATGAGTTGACAACATTTATTGCAAAGCGAGAATTTGCAACATATAGGCTCTGCAGTTTAGTTAGTTGAAAACACGTTTCACTCCAACACTGATTGTTTGACTACTTTCAATCTTTTGAGTTATGTCGTATAGACATTTGTTATGGTTTTGTCGTATAAGTGCCTGACCAGCCGGGTTCTTGCGTTTATAGTAATCCTTTTTTTTAAATTCACGGGTTTTAATTAATCGTTTAATTTAAATGTCGATAGAGTACGATTAATTCAATTAATTATTTTAAAAATTAATTAAATAATTAGTGTTACATTAGTTTAAAATAACAGCGTCGATGCCGTTAAATTTATTATTCAGGTACGTTAAATATAAGAAGTCATCTTACAATATTGATCTCCGAAAAAGAAAAATTGTTATCAAAAAACTAAATTGCGAAAGGTATTTGTTTGGCCTGATAAGCTGAAAGGTAAATAAGGTTCGGTTTCCTAATTATTTTTTAGATAAGCCTACGATGGCGTGACAGACAAAATAATAAGTTACCGGTTTAAATGTAGAAGCGGCAAATAGCTGACTAAAAATTTTTTTTGCTTTTTTTGATCTTTTACCAATGACAAAATTTGGAACATTACTTAATGCAAATCTGTCCTTAATTTTTCTCATAGAAATAAATGGCCAAAAAATAAATAGCACTACTACAGTTTTAGTTGGTGAAATCGTCGATGCACGGCGCTAGGACCGGTTTAGTCCGTAAAATGACTGTCGAAGAGCGCTAGTATCGCGTTAACTCGCAAAACATCCACTTAAAAGACTTAAGAGCGCTAGTGGTGCTGACGTTTGTGCAATGAAGATTCGTTAGAGAGGCTGAAGAGGGACTTTCAGAGCGTTAGTTCATAATTTTGGTGAAGAGAACAAGTTTCCTTTCGGCACCTTATGACTAAAAAGCTGATGTAAAGTAAAGAAAAATAAATTAATAGCCAACCTCTGTGAAATTGGGTATTGCTGCGATATTTTAAAATCGTTTTTTTCAATAATTATCTTTAACGATTTGTTTCCTGTGAAATTCATGTTACGATTTGCTGTCTTATTATCATTAATTTTCCAAATTTAAACGTTTTTGAAAAAGTAAAAAAAATTGATCATCAAATAGATGAATTTATTTATGTATTTTTTTTAAAAATAAAAATGGGGAAATCTGGCTGGAGTGGCTAGAAAAATCGTGACATCAAAATTCGAGGGTTCCATCTCAGTGCAGAGGTTGAAACCAAGACCATAATTTAGCTGAGGTCAGCCTGCGCAATGGAGAAGTAACCCTCTAATATTGAGAGCTACAAAATGTGTCTGGGTTCAAGCCAATAATCTTAACTTGATTAGATCGATCTTCCAGACTCTAGTTTTTTTGGAAAGATGCTAAGTCTTTCCACCCTTCCACGCCTCGGGGTAATCATTATACTCCTCACTCTCCGCGGCTTTACTTGAGAATTATTTGGACCTAAACAAATTTTGAAACTGAAATGATTGTTCTTAGTCTCCCCCATTTAATTATTTTCAGGCATAAAACTGGGAACTCCCCATACAAAACAAAACGTCAAAAGAGAAAGAACTGACTTTAGCCGTAAACTCGTTTTCTTATTTGGGTGGCGATGAAATCTTTTTTCAAAAAAAAATCTTTTCCTTAAACTTTTTATCCTTATACATTAGCTAATTAATTTGTTTTTCTTTCCTGTATGCTAAATATATTTAATGCGTGGCAACTCATATTTTTTTTCAACGGCAAACTAAATCAAAATACAACGATTTTTTGCATATATCAAATCTCAGCTTTCTGCTAAAAAATATCGGAACGCGTTAAAATAAACACATTCGGCAGTAAAACATTTTAAAAGCCTTGAATTCTATATCTGCATTTTGTCACTTCCCACGATTTTCTTTTTGAAAAAAAAAATCTATGTCATCTCTTGTCACGTTTATTCACAAAACAATCTACTCGGGAAATTTTGCAAAATTTAATCAAATCAAAACTTAATTGATTTTAAAAATTTTATCTACTATTGTTTAATCTGCATAAATTCTATTATTACTCCATTAGATCATTAATTGCACGACAACTGTTTCCATGGTAAGTGAAAATTTTTACACTCGGAAATTAATTTTAATTAATTTTAGAACGCACGTGGGATTATTTATAGGCGTCATCCTTTTAAATCTTTTTTTAACCATACGGTTTGCACTCTGTCTGACCCATAATCGATCGATCTAATTGAAGGTTTTTTAGTATCATGTCATTTTATCTCTATGTCAACAATTAATAAAAAGTTAAAACGGTTTAGTTGGGATTAGTGTTGTAATCGTGTGTAACTTTCGTCAGATTGATTATAATTTTTATTTAAAACATTTTAGCGGGAAAAATAAAAGTTTCAATGAGAGGAAATAAATATTCGACAGGAAGTAATGGTAAATAAATATGTTTTGGTTGCTTGTCATATTGCAAAATGGAAGTCAAGGTTTTAACGATTATAAGCCTGAAAAATCGCGGCCGTTAATTTTTTTTACTAATATTCAGTAAACCGTTAACGAATATTTAATACTAAAAAGATTTATCGAGATTGAGGGACCCGGACAAAAAGTCATCCGGTAGGGGCTTTAACGATCAAAACCCGGCTACATTGTTGTGATCCAATCAAATTGAATGTAAACAAAAGCTCTAATTGGGTCATAACAATATAACCGCCAATGTGACCGTTAAAGCAGACGATATTCACTAGCGACCCTAGCGGATGAATTTGCGACCGGATTTCCCAATACAACTTGCGAGAACAGAACTAAAGTCAGTAACTCCGGAGCGCCAGGGTGAAACCTAGAGAGGTTTGCCAACGACCAGGTCCTCTAAGGACAAGGTCCACTGATTCCTCACGCCCAAGGGCCATATGATGACCAATAAAGTCTGGCACGAGACATACCTTAATAGTAGTGCATATGTTCTGGCACGAATGATTGCTTAGTACCTCGTGGAAAAGCAAACCCAAGTAGCAGTCTGTAAAATTCACTTCTTTTAAACAACTTCAGCTCCGCTTAAGTCTGTCTTCGGACTCCTCTAGTAGATGTGAATTTTGCAGTGTACTACCTGGGAAAGGTAACGTTGGGTTTTCTTTTCCTTGAGGGAAAAGGTTCCATCCTCACTGAACCATACAATTTCTATGTCTATGACTATCCTAGACAGGCAGGGAAATGAAAACTATCTCTACGGTAAATCAAAAGACCCAAGACTCTAACGAGGTTGCTGAACAACCAGACCGGCTTTTTCTCCATCCCTTAAAGTTTCTTACAACGCTCCTATTCATTTGATCTCAACAACTTAAATATTAAGACACGCATTTTGCATTATTACCCAAGACTTTAAAATTTATTAAATTTAGACATCCACATATCTATTTCTACGTCGGTTGCGACATGACAATCCAAATACACAAATCGATTCCTACTTCTTCAGTTCACGCATTACTACTCAAACAGGTCTAAATAGATAAACGAAACGCGTGGATAAGACAATTTAAATGAAATCATTTTCCACTTAATCGCTATTATTGTTACGTACAGCAGTCAAAACTTTCAATTACCCAATCAAGAATTTAGGCCTACTTCCGCTTTTTTTTTTTTTGCTTATTTTTCGAGCTTTAAAAAAAAACTACGATTTCAACGGTCAGTGTCAGGTCAGGGACGATGCGACTATTAATAGAAACTGCACTTATGCTCATTCTCGGAATTTCATAAGTTGATAAAAAAAGCATTGGGCTTAAGGTCGCTGTGAATTTCCACTTTTCCATGATACTTATCACGGATTTTCAAAAAATAGCACAAAATGGAAAAAATAATTCCTTATCATCTTTTTAAGAAATGACCCGACTAATAAAAATCATCTTACGAACAATAAAACGCATTTAGTAACACAATTGCGGCGTCTAAGTTAACCTCGCTTGATTAATAAGGGCAAGATTTGGCAGCGATGTAAATTAATTAAATAAAACAACATCAATTGATTGGCCATTTAATTTGTTATCCAGGTGCGTTTCAGCAGATGAAAATAATTCTGCCATGTTTGTTTTTTCGGGAGTATATTTGTAAACAAATCATAAGAAGACAGAACAATGAAAAATTTTCCTTTCGTGTCATTTAAATCAGGTATTTCTCCTTTTCAGATAACAGGTTCACTTGAATCGATAAAAAGGATCTTCTCTAGTTTGGCAAAATGCACGACAGCAATTTGAATCAAATCAAACTGGAGAAAATACCGACGAGAGATGTCGAAGGGAACGAAAGGCCTAAAGTCCGAGGTTTCGTCTTGGCAAGGATCGTCGTTGCATTTTGGATATTGGGAATGTGTAATAATTATATTTACGTAATTATGTTAAGCGCTGCTCATGATATTATTACTAAAGTTGAAAATGAGGTAAGGTTGGGTATGGTTTGTTTAGAAAAGATAGAATGTGTGATGAGTGATTTTTTTTTTTTAGACGACCACAAACTTTAGTGATAATTCCACGAATGTAACGACGACGCCTGCTCCGAGTATTTCTGTAGAAGGAAGAGATTGTACGACTTTAACGACGGGTGCCATTCTTCTTGCGGATATTATACCGACACTTGTGGTTAAATTATTATGCCCTTTCCTACCGTTTTATGTGCAGTAAGTTTTGTTTTTTAATATTACAGCTGACAAGAATAAAATAAGAGAGTCTTGCGTAAAGAAATTCGTTAAGTGGAAGAGTCAGGATGCGCTTTAAAAAGGAGACTAAATGCCTACTGGGCAGCCACTGCTATAGCCCTAGGTAGCACCACTGGGTAGTAACTGCAGAGGTGCCCACTGGGGAACTGCACTAACCAGCACAGTGGCTGCCCACTGTTAGCCGCTGTGCAGTTACCCAGTGGGGCAGCAACTGTGCTGGGTTGCGCAGTAACTACCCAGTTGCCCCGCTGGGTTATTTTATATTTTTTCGTTATGTAACTTTCGAACATCCTCCTAACCGCACACAGTGGCTACCCAGTGGGTAGCACTAGGGAGTCAAGTAGAGAGTGGGCACTTCGTTGAGTCGTCTGCTACATAGGGATCGGCCATTTTGAAAACTGTAAGCTGCCATGATCTCGAAATCGACAACCGCCATTCTCGAATTGAAAAGCGAACCTCGCGACTGGCAGATTCTTCAATTCGAGAATGGCGGCAACCAAATTCGAGATCATGACAGCTTCCAGCTTTCAAAATCGAGTACCCCTGTGTAGCAGACGACTTATTTAAGTGTCAACTCCCTACTAGGCTCCCTAGGTAGCACACTTGATTACACAAGTGATCAAAGCATGCTGACTTCAGTGGGCGGAATCTGACATACACACAAAGCAAGTTCTGGGAGACACCTTTCGAGTCCTAGACCTTAACAAAGACCGCATACGATTTAAATCATTTCTGCTTTTGATTATCCTTATAAATTGCTAATCAATTTTTTATTTCTTTAGTGTTCGACTTCTGGTGGCCATAGCAACAGGAGTCTTAGCTCTTTACTTAGTAGCCAGTTCCGAAACTATGATCATGGCTATTGTGGGAGTTTGTTTTGCATCCTTCAACTCAGGCCTAGGAGAGATAACATTATTAGCTTATTCTACAAATTTTGTACTGTAAGCTATTCTTTACAATGTTTTTTTTTTTTCGTTAATTAAATTCTTTTTAAAAATTTGCATCGAATTTTAGGCACGCGATCGCTGGATGGTCGTCTGGGACTGGTGGAGCTGGCCTAGCCGGATCATTTGCATACGCAGGAATGACTGAAAGTGGCTTATCGCCTCCAACGGCTTTATATATTAGTATTTGTGTACCTGTTTTAATGGCTGTGGCGTAAGTTCCTTCATATTTTCTTTCAAAGATTTCTTTTTAAGATTATTGACTTATTCACTCGTACTTCTTTCAGATTTTGGATAATTCTAAAACATCCAGAAAAAGAAAAAAATTTCTTTGCATCTGGTGACTCATTAAATCCTTCAGAAACAAGGATTACAATGTAAGTACATTTTTTCAACGATTGAAGTATTTAAAAAAATAAGTACTATTCAGCAATTTCGCTTTTTGCGCGAGGATGAAAAAAAAAGGAATAACCTCAGGTTATTGCACGCGATTAATAACATCGTTTTTTTTAAATAACAAAAATTGCTGAATATGCAAAAAGCGGTTTTCATTGTTAAAAAAGAAATTGAATGACTATTTCATTTATGTGAGGCCAGAAATCAAGATTTAATAGAGGAACTCAGTGAAGCAGAGGAGGTTTCTTCAGACAGCCAATGTGGCCTGTTAGACGAACCTACTCTCGACCTGAGATATAAAATTCACCGACCATATACATGCTTGTGTAAAAGGTAAAAAAGCATGTGTTACGATCGTTGTAAAATTGAAAAGTCCTATAAATCGATGTCGATGATTTTATTTTGGGTAATTCCTGAAAATGAATGACACTGCATACAGGGACGTGACAAACTTAACTATATTTTTGGAGAATTACCCAACTTTTAATGCTTATTCTTATTTGTATTTTTAGAGCTCTGGCTCCAGGCGATCAATCAAAATTAAGGCAGAGCTATATTTATTTTTTTAAACTTGCATGGCCTATCCTCATTTTGAAATCTTGCATAATGCTAAATAGTAGAAGATCGCATGATCTATTAGTTCTCTATAAAAATATCTGTATGCGTCATTGACCTCTATGTTCTAATCTAGACTTTCAACATATAATTAAAAGACGTCCCTGATTAATTCGCCTTCGCCACCTTCTTGATTTTTCTATTAACTAAAGAAATTTGGTGGCAGCGGTTGTAAGTTAGAAAATTAATATGGCTGTGATGTGCTGGAAGTTTCGAATTTTCTAATCATTGTTTTTATTTTTTTGCTAAGGACCAAAATATTGGTGTATCGTACCTGGTTTTGATTTTTTGAAAATAATCGTTTTTAAAGTTTCGCAATATTATTCAACCTAAAATTCTGCTTTTTTTCTTTACCCTAAATTCATTTTTACTTCAAAACAATCACAATTATTAACAATATTTTAATTCTAATTTTTTTAGAGCGGGCCTTAAAAAAACTTTAATCGATAAAGTATGTTTCATACCTGAGCTACTACCTTACATGATACCAGTTGGTCTTGTGTATTATTTCGAGTACCTGATTAATAGTGGATTAGTAAGTATAAACATTCAACAAACTCATTTTTCAATTCTTTTAACAAATAACTCAAATTTTTTTCTATTCCAGTTTGATAAGTTAATTTTTACAAATACATCAATGACAAAAGCAAGTCAGTTTCGTTGGTACAATGCCATGTACCAAGTTGGAGTATTCGTTTCTCGTTCATCAGTCACATGGGTTCATTTTAAAAGAATATGGATAATGTCCCTACTACAAATGCTAAATGTTATCGTTTTCTCACTCGAAGCTATTTATGGATTTATCCCAAATGTTTGGATAATGTTCGCATTAATATTTTGGGAAGGGCTTTTGGGTGGTGCAGCTTATGTCAATACATTCTACAATATGTCTTACATGGTAAGAATTACTATAAATATAAAATTAGCCAGAACCCCGCAATAAAGTTACTAACACCCTTTTTTTAATTTATAGGTCAGGAAAGATCAAAGACTGTTTGCATTAAGCATAGCCAGCGTGGCCGATACATTTGGTATCGTATTTGCTGGACTGTCATCGTTTCCAGTTCACGATGCACTCTGCCGGTTGCCTTTTAGACCTATTTTTAGGTGGCCGGAATGAAATCCGGATTTTCTGAACGCAGTTAACAGACCATTTAACTGGAATTGCCAACACTCAGTGACTACCTCCATAGTATTATTAAATGCTTAATAAATCATAATGAGTATTTCAAGCCAAATTCCAAAAAATAGTAAGGTTGATTTACAAAAGGTAATATCAGTGTGTGGCCAAAAAAAGAATGCATTTTATGATCTTTTTTTTGTATTTTTTTATAGATGCCTAATGCAACATATCGTTTTTGTTGAATTTTAAAATAGTTTATGAAATTAATTTTATGAAGATTTTAGTGCATTAAACTGTATTCGATTTTAAAATCATACACTATATAAGTACACAATGAATAATTTCTTTTTTTTACAAGTTGACAATGTCTCGTCAAATTTATTGTTCCAATTGAGTCTATTCAAGAATAAAAATTTGAAATTTTTTTCATATTAAAATTTTTTTATAAATGACTGTGATGCTTGCATAATCTTTTTCATGAAATATTTTTTTCCATTATCAAGACTTGAAGTTGGGGCAAAAATTATTCTTCTGCTGCTTCAACATTCAAACGTGACCATGAAAATTTAGAAATTAGATTCTGATTAACTAAACCGTATAAATCTTGTAATGAAGGGTTTGGGTTTGCCTAATACAAGAAAAAGTTAAAGCCAACATCTGGTAAAACAACAGGGCTTATGAAATTTGAGTTCAACAAAAAAAATCTTATTTTTTTTAAACTGTCCATAGTCAGAGCCACACATATTAACATTTTATTCCATAAAACCTCCCATCATCGTTTCTATTTACGTTAATTTGCTCATCATCGTTAACTAATCATCTAAAAAATCGTATTAAGAACCTTTAAGCATTAAAAAAGCAATAGTAACTCACCGAAACAAGTGTTCCAACCTCGCAAACATCTTTCGATTTCTTCGGCATCTATAGCTCATTCTGCTTCGCCTTTTTCACATTTTTTCACTAAAACATTTTACACTGTTAAAAAAACCATTACTAGGTATGTGTTTTCAGCACCTCCACTTCACAATTAAAATAGAATTTCATTAGCTTCGTCAATCTACATTACACAAGATTTCAAAACTGAATGTAAACAAAGCGATGACACGCCGCCACCGCTATCTCGATTTTTTAAACTAATGCCACGTCGCTTTAACTTAATATTTATTTTTGGTCAATTTACATGGTTTTTTGCTTTGGAAACGGATTTCTGTTCATTTTTTAAGGTAAACTAAATTAAGCCAACCCTTTCTCTTTTGTTTTTCCCGTGATATGCCAAGTTTTATTAAGGTTAGGTTATAATTATCCACATAGCATATATTTCTGGGGTTAATTTTAACACGGGCCACTTTTACTATGCAATGCAAATTATCTAATTCGATGCAATAATAAGGGTTGTACAGTACAGCACATAGCTGAAAATTTAACCAATAATCTCTGCTCTAAGTTTCCCAACAGTATTAGTTTATGGCATTCAGAAAAAACAGGTCAGCTACTTGAACTGAAAGCCTTTGTCTTATACTCCTGCCATTAGAAAGAATTTGCTAAGGGTTTTTTGTAAAAAAATTTGAACCAAGATCAACTTCTGACTAGGAACTCTACTTTTTATAGAGAAAAATAAATGAAAGGAATTTTACGTAGAATCAAGCAAATACAATACACACAGGTTTATTTATTTTAGTTTAATTGTCTTTCTTCTCAGTAGAGACATTTGCAGACTTTTTACAAAACAGTTTCTTAATAACAAATTTAGTAATATAAAAACTGACTAGAATCCACATTAGAGACACAACTGCAAAAACTGCCATGACATCTAAAAGATATAACTGATACCATTTCAAATCTTGAGCTGCTGATTTTAAATGAGGAGCTCCCTTATGTCTGATAACATATTCAATCCAATATACTGCTGTGTCCATTGGAGGTAAAAGATTATCTTGGATCAAAACTGATCCTTTCACCACGTTCTCTTTGTACCTTTAGATTTAGAAAAATAATTTTGAATTAAGAATCTATAAAATTGAGACAATTAAAGGGAAAAATTATTTTCTTACTTGGGGTTGGATATAACTTCAGTAATAGCATTATACAAAGTTTCTTCATTTAAGTCGTCCAAATCTAGTTTCACTCCAAAACCAGAAGATGACACATATTTCATATTGAGAGGCTGATCTCCAGCGATCGGTATTCCGACCATTGGGACTCCTCTTGTGACCGCTTCTGTTGTGCTCAAAAGTCCTCCATGAGTGATAAAAAGTTTCAAATTTGGGTGAGCTGAAAAAGTTGATTTATCAAAAAAATTGTAAACTAAATCTTAACTATTTTTAAGAACTTACCCAAAATATCTGATTGAGGCAGCCATTTGGAAATTTTGACATTTTTTGGGATATCAGTCAAAGTGTCATCTTCATATTTCCATAAAACGTTTTGCTTTAACTTTGAGAAAGCTTTTAAAATGGCTTCTCTTTTTTCCATTGGAAGCTGGGCGCTTTTTAAGTGGGACCCCATGCTAAATAAAACAACTCCATCTTTTGATTCATTAAAATATTTTTCCAAATCCTGAAAAATTTTAATTCAAACCTTTAATCTCTTGATTTCACAATTTAAATTGCCAAAAACTTACAGCTGGTAACGGTTTCGGCGGGTTTATGTGATATCCTCCTATTTCGACCATATTAGGCAAATAAGGCCTAGGAAAAGCCAAGCTAAAATGATGATTGACCAAAACTAGAGATGTATTTTTAACAATATCATGCAAATAAGGCAAATCCTCTCCGAAATGTTTCCTCATAACTTTATCTTGTGCATCCATGTAAAACCATCGATAGGCTATTTCATTTGCCAAACCAAACAAAGTGTTTTCTACTCTTTCCAAAAATGTCATTTTAGTCGTAAATCCTGAATGAGGATCCGGAATATAAGCCGAAGGTGCTGGGTTTCCAACCATTGAATTAGACCAAATGTTTGGCATAAACGTAGCAACTCCAATTACAGGAGCTTTAAACTTTCTTGAAAATCCAGCGAGTACACATTCATCCATAAAAGCTTCTCCTATTATTAGATCAAATTTTTCATCAGATTTTATTAGCTGTTGCATTTCTTTCGTTGACAATACTAAGTCCATAAATTTTGGCCCCATTTTTGTAAATATGACAGGCATTAACCATTTTGACATTTTCCGCGCTGCGAACATCCCTTGCTCTTCTGATTCAGTGCCATCACTATTTTTTGCAATGATCCCAGCTGCAAAGAATTAGTGTTGCCATTTCAACCATAATTATTAGCTCTTAATTCTTTAAACACTTACCCGTTAGATTTTTATACATATCCGGGAGAACAATTTCCTTCAGGTTTTTAACTGGTTTAGGCTGCTTGAACGCTGACACTATTGTAACTTCATGACCCCGTTCTGTTAATTCGACAACTAGCCTTGCGAATAGATTGTAGTGGCTTCTTGTCGGCATCGGAATAAGAGCCAAGATTTTTGAGCCAGCACTTAGCTGAATCGCGCAGGTCAAAATAAGCAACCAGACGAGTTTCATGACTATGGCTATGAAAAAAATTTAGCTTGGTTGAAAAGAAAAACACATTTGGAGTAAATTTGTGCTTTACTTACCGATGTGATGTGTTCTCTCCGACGAAATAAATTACTCACCTAATTCGTCATTAGTATTTATTGAAATACTACTATCACAGTAAAACGCTCTTGTAATCGATTTCTTTATTTTTGATAATGATAACAATTATTATCATTGTGGCTTTGTCATTATTAATGATCGAGCAAAATCTCAAGTAGTATTGCATTAACTGCAATAGGTGGAGACCAAGATATCATTGTATTTCTCATACAGATGAGTCAGTCGTAGGTAGTTGGAAGAATAGGATTCAGTTAAATTAGGAAAAGGCTATTAACATTGTATCTTTTAAAGATGTCAAGTACGGCTTCCAAAATGGGACAGTTGCGCATAAAGCTCACTGCAAGAATCAATAACTGATGGGGAGTTTGCATCTATTCGCTAAATCAATTTTAGTTTCTGTAAGTCACATGGAAAAATATATCGTCTGGCCAGCCCAATTGGACAAATGGACTTCTGAACCTTCAAAAGAAAACCATTGTGGGGCCCTTTGTTTTCCTTTTGTGCCGAGGGGTGTTAGCCATTGAACAGCTCCGAGCACTTTTGCTTCGATAAGAAACTGCCTGCTTTGCCCTACTCGGGCGGAAAAGCAAGGAATGTCGGAAGGTTTCATTTTTCTTAGAGGGAAACAGAGGACTCCGAGTTCTTCTCACTGAACCTATCTCTTCATAAAACCCCAACCGAAGCGCGACGATTCCATTCACCATAAGACTTTTTTTCGAAATCTTAGCCAAATAACAAACGTCATTTTTTCTTGGTTTATTAAAAACATAAGTACTTCAAAAGTCTTGATTATCAAATATTATACTTTCATTATTTCACTTTAATTGCGTTTCTTATTAGCTGATGCTTTGGCTGATTTTTTACATAACAGACTCTTTATAACAAATTTAATAATATAAAAACTGACTAGAATGAACGTTAGAGAAGTAACTGCTAAAAATCCTATAACATCTAATAGGTATAATTGGTACCATTTCAAATCTTGAGCTGCTGATCTCAGATGAGGAGCTCCTTTATGCCGAAGAACATAATTAATCCAATACAAGGCGGTGTCCATTGCAGGGAGAGGATTATCTTGAATCAAGACTGATCCTCGCATAACGTTTTCTTTGTACCTTGAAATTCAGAAAAAGAATTTTTAATATTCAAAAAATGGATGATAGTTTCAAGAAAAAAAGATAACGTACGAAAGTTGGAGGTAAAGAGATGAGAAGTGGACTTAGAGGGAGAATGGGAAGGAATAGGAATAGAATCACTTTATTTTTATTCATATGATCCAAATTATTTTCTTACTTGGGGTTCGTTAAAACTTCGTTAGCGGCAATGTACAAATTTTCCTCAGTTAAGTCATCGAAGTCTAGAGTTACCCCAAACCCAGCATCCGATGTATATTTCATATTAAGAGGCTGATCTCCAGCGACCGGTATTCCTACCATTGGAACTCCTCTCGTAACTGCCTCTGTTGTGCTTAAAAGTCCTCCATGAGTGATAAAAAGCTTCAAATTAGGATGTGCTGGAAAAAAAAAACAAATTTTCGAAAAAATTCCCAGAATTTCTTAGTAACTTTCATCTTTTTTAAAACTGCACCCAAAATATCAGACTGAGGCAACCATTTTGAAATTTTAACATTTTTCGGGATATCAGTCAAAGTGTCATCTTCATATTTCCATAAAACGTTTTCCTTCAATTTCCCCAAACCTTTCAGTATTGCTTGCTTCTTCTCGTTCGGTAATTCTGCACTTTTTAAATGCGAACCCATACTAAACAAAACTACGCCTTCTTTAGACTCGCTAAAATACTTCTCCAAATCCTACAGAATTTTAAAAATTAATCTTCTATTATTATTTTTTCCTCAAATGATTAACAACTCACCGTTGGCAGTGGTTTCGGCGGATTAATGTGATAACCTCCAATTTCGATCATGTTCGGCAAATAAGGCCTAGGAAAAGCTAAACTATAATGATGATTAACAAAAACAAGTGACGTATTTTTAATTATGTCTTCCAATGGAGGTAAATCCTCTCCGAAATACTTTCTCATAACTTTATCTTGACCAATCAAAGACCAGCGATAACCTAAATCCATTATTAACCCAAATAAAGTATTTTTCACTCTTTCACAAAATGTCATTTTGTTCGTCAAGCCTAAAAGGGGATCTGGGATGTAAGAAGCTGGTGCTGGATTTCCTATCATGAAGTTGGCCCAAGTATTTGCCATGAAAGTAGCGACCCCAATAAGAGGAGCTTTAAATTTGGCTGAGAATCCTGCCAGCATGCTTTCACTCAAAAAAGCTTCCCCAATAATAAGATCGAACTTTTCATCGGATTTCATAAATTCTTGCATTTCCTTGGTTGATAGCAACAAATCCATGAACGTAGGTCCCATGTGTGAAAAAACTAACGGCATTAACCACTTGCTTCTTTTTCGGGATGCTAACATGCCCTGCTCTTTACTGTCTTTATCTTGTGTAGCTGAAGCTAAGAGAAAAGATTAAATGTTTAGTGTTATTTTTAGATTTACAGTGTTTAGCACGATTTTAAAAATTTGTCTTTTCTGAAGGTTTTCCGCGCGAAAACTTTGCCCATTCCTCTGTTAACAGAGAAAGTCTTAAAGTGTCTCTACTGAAAACGAAGGCTTGTTTACATGGCGTTCGGTTTCCACACGGTTTTAGAAAGCTTGGAATCATTTATCATTTAAATGCTTACCCATTAAATCTTTGTATAAATTCGGCAAAATGACTTCCTTCAAATTCTTGACGGGTTTTGATTGCTGAAAAGCCGATACTATCGTAACTTCATGACCATTTTTCGTTAATTCGACTACTAGCCTTGCAAATAAATTGTAGTGACTTCTAGTCGGCATAGGTGTAAGTGCTAATATTTTGGCGCCGGCGCTAAATTGAATCGCGCCGACGAAAATAAACAACCACGCAAGTTTCATTGCATCTGCCGAAAAAATTCAAGTTTGTTTCATACGAATTTTTTTGAATTGAAAAATTAATTTACTTACAAATTAATATGACACAGCAAATCTAAAGACTTTTACCATGCTCCTACTGATATATACTAAAGCGGTTCAACCAGTTTAGATTACATAAAAGATAATTAAATTAATTATCATTACCGGCCCTGCAATCATGACAAAGCAAATTCTCAATTGCTACTAAAGTTTTATAAAGTATGTGAATTTCTCTATGGCCTTGTACGAGTACAATAATTCGACAATATATTCATTCACATAAGAGAAAAATCTTGCTCATGGACAAGAAATCCCGAAAAAACTCCACTGATTCCTCAAAAATTAAAGTTACATTTAATTTTATTCGAACCACAAGATATTTTTAATTGACGGTCACAAGCTTCGCAGTCAAATAAAGCCGATTGCAAAACTACTTTTTTTTTGTTGTGTTTGTGATGTTATCACGTGATATCTCTTATGGTCCTTATCAATTTAACATGTTAAGGAGTTTATAGCGCCAAATTCAAACGCACTTCCGCCGTACAGTCTCACATATCTCGAAATTCTGTATTGATTCCAATGCTACGCAATCCCTAGTCTAGTGTGCAAGATGACATCTTAAAGACGTACACACCTGATTTGTCCCGAATAAGACGTCAAAAAGACATCTCGAAGACGTCCTTTTTAGGACAATCAAGGACCACTACGAGTTCTTTACGTCATCTTGCACAGTGGGATGATGACTGAATCCACCTTTGAGGATGTCAGTCGTTATCAGGGGACGTCTGAGCCTGAAAGGAAGGGGTTCAATTTGGTCACTAACCAATCAGAAATCAGGATTTTGATAAATAGAGCTGGTAACTCTCTCCTTTCAGCTCCGTAGGCTTCTCGCTCCAAGACGGCCGCCAGATTTACCTGTCTTAGAATGCAAATTGCACTCCTTCCTCCCCGTTTTTCCCCGGTCTCTTTTTCTTGTCAATTGGGATTACAATTATTTTCCATGAGTCAGTCAATCAGTCAGTAAGTTAGAGCTACCGATTTTTTAGTCAGAGATCTAAGAGAGACCGGCCAAAACGTTTGGCGCGGTAGAAAAGCTGCTCTTAGTTCCGCTTCCGGTATTTCGAATATATCGATTATTTTGATAGTTTACCAGAATATTTTCAAGGAAAAAGTAATAATTACGAGATTTTAATTATCAGATTTGAGAAATATTTACTTTCAATTAGTTAATTTGCATCCACATCCAAGAAAATTCACTTTTATTTTGAAAAATAGAAAGGATAAAGAAACAAAGCAGCCGAGATCGAAAAGCGGGATTTTATCGCGCCAAAGTTTTGACCAGTCTCTCTTACGGTCTCTAGCCACATATACTTCACTATTTCACTTTAATTACGTTTCTTATCTCCAGAGGCTTCTGCAGAGTTTATACAAAACAGTTTCTTAATAACAAATTTAGTAATATAAAAAGTGACTAGAATTAATGTTAAGGAAATAATTACTAAAACTCCCAAAACATCCAATAGGTATAACTGGTACCATTCCAAATCTTGAGCAGCGGATCTTAAGTGAGGGGCTCCTTTATGCCTCAGGACGTAATTAACCCAATATAAAGCGGTGTCCATTGCTGTCAAAGTATTATCTTGAATCAAAACGGATCCTCGCTTAACGTTCTCCATGTACCTGGAAATTTACAACAATAATTTATTCGAAAAATCAATTTCTGGTAATGAGAATGAAGCTGATTCATTTTCTTACTTGGGGTTCGTTAAAACTTCATTAGCGGCATTGTACAAAGTTTCCTCATTTAAATCATCATAATCCAACGTTACTCCAAAACCAGCATTTGATGTATATTTCATATTAATAGGCTGATCTCCCATTATCGGTATTCCGACCAATGGAACTCCTCTCGTAACTGCCTCTGTTGTGCTCAAAAGTCCTCCATGAGTGATGAAAAGCTTCAAATTTGGGTGAGCTGAAAAAGTTGATTTATCAAGAAAATTGTAAACTAAATCTTTAACTATTTTTAAGAACTTACCCAAAATATCTGATTGAGGCAGCCATTTGGAAATTTTGACATTTTTCGGGAGATCAGTCAAAGTATCGTCTTCATATTTCCATAAAACGTCTTGCTTCAACTTCGAAAAAGCTTTTAAGATTGCTTGTTTCTTCTCGTTCGGAAGCTGTGCGCTTTTTAAATGGGATCCCAAACTAAAGAAAATAACTCCATGTTTCGAATTTTTAAAATATTTTTCCAAATCCTAAAAAGTTTCAAGATTATTTCCGTGACATGAAATTTTCGTCTTAATCACTGGAAACTTACGGCTGGCAACGGTTTCGGGGGATCTATATGGAACCCTCCAATTTCGATCATGTTCGGCAAATAAGGTCTCGGAAAAGCTAAACCAAAATGGTGATTAACGAAAACTAGAGAAGTATTTTTAATTATATCTTCCAACGGAGGCAAATCCTCGCCGAAATATTTTCTCATAACTTTATCATGACCATCCAAAGCCCAGCGATAAGCTACATCCATCAGTATCCCAAACAAAAAATTTTTCACTCTTTCCAAAAATGTCATTTCATTTGTGAAGCCTAAAATTGGATTTGGAATATAAGCAGACGGTGCCGGATTTCCAACCGGGAAATTACACCATGCGTCTGGCATGAAAGTAACAAGTCCAATAAGAGGAGCGTTAAATTTAGCTGAAAATCCAGCTAGCAAGCTTTCGCTTATAGAAGCTTCTCCTATAATGAGATCAAACTTTTCATCGGGTTTCAAAAGCTCTTGCATTTCTTTAGTTGATAGCACCATGTCCATGTACCTGAGCCCAGTGTTTGAAAATGTGAACGGCATTAACCATATTGAATTTTTCCTGGATGCAAGCATGCTTTGGTCTTCGCCGTCTTTATTTTGAACGACATAAGCTGCAAAGAATAACACATTGTTACTTTTACATTTACAGTATTTACGAGGTCTTTTCATCAGCAAACGCTTACTTATCAAATTTTTATATAAATTTGGCAGAACGATTTCCTTAAAATTCTCAACAGGTTTTGACTGCTGGAACGGTGATATTATCGTAACTTCATGACCATTTTGCGCTAATTTGATTCCTAGCTTAGCAAATAAAATATAATGACTCTGTGTTGGTATTGGAGCTATTTCTAATATTTTGGCGCCAGCACAAATGTTAAGAGCGCCAGCGAAAACAAGCAACCACCTAAGTTTCATGGTTAGGACCTGTAAAAAATCGTTAGTGTTGCTCAAAAATTTTCAGCTAACAAGGGTGTTTATTCGTAATTAGTGGTTACAATTACGATTAAAGAAAAATTTGAATCAGTGAAAGAATCGGTTTTCTTATAATAATTTTTATTTAAAACTAATTATTACACCGCCACCACCATTAACCGTAATTGTAACAGTTGCACCATCTTGCGATTTACTTACAAATTAATTATGCTAGCTGATTCGACGGCAGTTATCACGCTTCTACTGATTCATGTTGATCTTAAATATATCTTTATCATTGTAAATGAAATATTATCTAAAAATGATGACCGAGCAAAATGTCGATTGCTAGTAAAGTCAGAAAACTATGACGAAGCTTTTATGGTCCAATAGCAGAAGATTACATTTGGTCTTGGTCATAACTTACATTGACTTATATCATGTTCATCAAGGCTGCGAAATTTAAATTTGAGAAGTCATGGCATTTTGAACTCAAAATTTAGTTCACGGGTTTACCACTCAAAGCAAGATGGATTAAGAGACCAATAAGAGCTTGAAGAGAGAATGATCTCTGACACTTTGACTTTTCTTTTGTTGGACTTTAAATTATGGAATGGATATCATTGGTTGCTCTTGGGGAGCCTAGATGAAGAGAGAGAAAAATTTTAAATCAATTTTGAGACATTTTGAGATAATTGAGGAGGTAGCTGCAACAAGGGCAATTGTTCCATAAGCTAAATATAGAAAAATTGCCCTTGTTGCAGCGACCTCCTCAATGGTTCCCTTTCTGCAAATTTTGATACTGGTCAATGACGTCACGGGGGGGATTTTCTTTTTTTGCAGTTAATTTTTCTAGCGTCAGATGGCGAACTAGTGTAAGTCGGACTAACGGCAATGGCGGTGAAAAATATGAATGTGTGTTTGTTTATTTTGATTTATGAAACTTGAAAATTTAATAGGAAAAACGCATTTATTACTTACTCGATCTCGTATTTCATTGAAAATAAAAAAAATTTCAGTTTTTCCTTCCAAATCTGGAAGTTAGGAAATCAAAATAAACAAACCAATATTCAAATTTTTCACCGCCATATTGTTAGTCCGTCTTACACTTGTTCGCCATCTATCGCTGAAAAAATTAACTATGAAAAAAGAAAATCCCCACCGGTAACTAAACGAATTCAAGGACAACATGGGCAGATTAATCAATATTTTGTCTACCAGTCTACCTTTTTCTACTAGGCTCTGTTTTCACTTGATGCAACAAGCAAACTTAAACATTGCCGGCTTCGCTTCAATAAAAAAAGATCTACAATTTATAGTGAAACCAACCCAGGTCTCGCGATCTTTTAACAACCATTATTTATTAAAGAAACATTTTACGCATGAATTAGAAATACTGGAATGACTTTAACTGATTCGCACAAAATAAAAAAATTAAATTAAAATCTGTCCTTCACACAACAAAATATTTTCAATGCGACAATTGCACGTTTCATATAAGCCTTACAAAGTAATTAAAACCAATAACACAACATCTCGTATTGTGTTATCACGTGACATCTCTTGTTACCTTTGGCTTTGGTCCTTATCTTTATTCCAACATGGCGCTGAGTTATTTTTTTAGCGCCCTATTCAAAAATGCTCATTTAATTTCAAAGTCACTAATACATAACCTAATCTGGTCAAACTAGGACAATTAAAAAATAATCATCAGCGTAAAAAAATATTTTATTAAGCAGTCTTTACAGTTCATCTAACCCTAAATTACTCTTAATCTGTTTAATCAACAATTCTTTTTCATCAGCAGGCAAAAAACAGGACTTGGCAGCATTTAAATTCGCTTGGATTAAATTAGCTTCCGTAAACGACCATTTTTGAGCTAATTTATAATCATCACTTAACTCGTACCCCGTGATGGTGGTATCATCCGTATTTAACGAAAAATTAGCTTTATCATCCGCGAACACAGCAACCGGGTGTTTCTTAATCCCCAACGGAACTGCACCAGTCAAAAAACTCGACCAAGGACAACACTCGAAATGAATATTCTTGTTCAAACAATTACTGTAAACATTTTTATCTTCTATAACATGATATCCATGCCCGATTCTTTCCGCTTTGTAAACTTCCACGGCTCTCCGAACCATTTCCGCTGGGCCGCGTTCGCCTGCGTGAACCGTTCGATGTATTCCTAACGTCGCAGCCTGTGCGAAAACAGCAGCTTCCGTCGTGTTTAACGGAACTTCGTCGTTGTTATCCGTATCGATGTAAGTTCCCGCCGTATCTATTGCCACGACACCTTTCTCGCGGTGAATTTGACAAAGTTGAAGAACTTCTTCGGCTGTGTTATTCCCGATTAACGTGCACAGTATGTGTTTAGCTTTAATCCCGAAATCATTTTCAGCTCTGTCGAATCCTCTTTGAACGGACGCTATGACTTCCCCACAATTTTCTAAATTAAGATTTTCGGCAGTTAAGAAACCGTGCGGAGAATAACGAGCTTCCACATAAGCGACGTGTTGATTAGCTTTATCCTCGCAAAATTCATAAGCTACCCGTTCGATCGCTTGAAAATCATCCTGAACGGCCGGCATGAAAATAGCGAACGGCGCCAAGAAATGACCCAAATCGATCGGATCGCGAACGATCAACGCACTTCGTAAATCTTTGAACGTACCCGTCGCTGGAAGTGGTAAATTTTTCTGTTTTAAAAGTTCCCATATTGTTTCGTGTCTGATTGAACCGTCTAAATGAACGTGGAGTTCAACACGTGTTTTCGGAACGTTGGTTATCCCCTCTGACATTCTTTTATTTTAATACGGATTTCGCTCGCGAATTATTTGACAAGACAGCACATTCCACGACGCGGAATTTGTTTTTATTAAAAATATGTGAAGAGCGATCAAGGACAACGCGGCGAGTTAACTAAACGAATCAAGTTTACCCACTGAAGATGATCGATGCAGTTGTAAATACATAACTTTATATAAGCCTAGTGTGCGTACGCATCAAATCAGGGGTGCCCATAGCTTATTTGTAATGTAAATGAGTTTATATTGATACACATGTGTGTGACCACTTGAAAAGGGTGAATTGAGATTTATTCTTTTATTTTATAATGGGGAATTTTAGAAGATTTTAGGATGATTAGCCCTTTAATCATGATCACTTATCCATGAAACAGGCCAGCAAACAATTAAATTTTTTTAAAAAAAAGGACAAAGCCAAGCTGAGTCATTAGGTACTTAGGAATCCCTCGATGTTGTTTAATTTCAAATCAACACAAACAATTAGTAACAATGGAACGACATTTCCGGTATGATAGTTTCCAGTTTAAATATAAAAGGATTCAAGAGGCTTATCATTAGCAAGGGCAATAAAATTAAATCGTTTTGCGATAAAGAATTTTGCCATTTTAATTTTCTGACTCGAAAAACATGCACATGCTCAGACTGGCTACGAGGCTGCTTAGCTGTGTTATTTGTATAAAATCATTGAAAAGTCAAACATTTTTTATTTAAGCCTAAATTAGACTATAAGCGTAAAGAATGTTTAATGCTGTCGCGAGACCATGGCCAAGCCGTCATACTCGGACTAGGATCGTTTTTACAATCCTTGATGGGACATGCTCAGAATGTTTAAAAACAAGTTTTTAGTTCACGATTTTACCACTTCAGTCATGCGCGCGTGTAAGGTGAGAAAAACCAATCAAAACTTGATGAACTTTTTAGCTATTTCAAGGTAAATAAATATAAGACTGAGAATGAATGTTAAAAGTTGTTAGTCGCTTTAAATAGCTATAAACTAGACCTACACTTTAGCATTTTTGGCAGGCCAAAAGGCACAGTAATTCCATCCTAGGATAGGGCTCTAAGTGCGGCTTGGACCTGAGAAAGGAATAAAACCGGAGGAAGCGGCTCTATGGTCTATTACCCAGTGTGCAAGATGACGTCTTAAAGACGTACACACCTCATTTGTCCCAAATAAGACGTCAAAAAGACATCTCGAAGACGTCCTTTTTAGGACAATTAAGGACCTCTACGAATTTTGGACGTCATCTTGCACAGTGGGTAAAAACTCTTTAACCTTATAGAGCCCTTTGGTCTGCCAAACCCTGAAGAATTACCCAATAGCCCACTAGCAAATTTTTACCTCCCTGTACAATCTTTCCCCTCTTACCTCAAGTACATCCTTTTCATATTTTTTCTTATCAACTTCCCTTTGTTTCAAATCTTTTAAATTAATATTTTCACCTTTGCCCTCGACTGATCTTTCTTTTCATTCCCAACAACTCAGTTACTTTGCAAACTTCTATTCAATCTAACCTTCAATCTAATCTCAGCCTATCTATTCTTAAAATAAATCTCAATCTCAAATACTTTATATATTCACGTGATAAAATAAACCGACAAGATATACAATGAAAAAATCCACTTATCAACTCCCGATTTGCTACTGTTATTCTGCTTCTTTACGCAGTAACAGGCGTCCCCGTTCTTCAAGGTTGGGACTTGCCTTTTGACCAACCGGCTTCTGTCAATCCATTTACGTACATCAGCATCAAAAACTGCTTCTTTGTTCAAGTAACTCCTTCTCTCTAAAAATATCACACACATTGCATGATATAAATAAAAATTGATATGAAAAATAATAACTGATTTCTTAACGCATTAATTTCTGCATTGGAACGGACCAAATCTGAACAGTGGCAGACGCCATCTACGTATATCCCTCTCCTTACTAAATAACTCACACCTCTTTCCGGTGTTGTCGGTTCTGTTTGAAAAGGCCACAGGATTTCCGGTTTCTTTGAGGTATGTGGCGTTGTTTTGTCCTTATCTTTTTCTTCGGTTTGGTTTGTGTTTTCAGCGGGCTTGGTCGGTACTTTTTTAGTTGTTGTATGATCCTTATCACTTTCCTCTTCCTCTTCTTCCTCCTCTTCCTCTTCCTCTTCTTCGTCTTCACCGTCTTCCTCTTTTAATTTGGGGTATTTCGGTTTAGGTCTCATTCCAGGCTAAAATAAACACTTTTAGAACGGAACCTTAATTAAATTTTTAATGTAACGTACCTTAGACGGTACTTCTTCTTCTGGATATTGTCTGACCGTTCCGTTCTGAGCACGATGCACACCTGGTTGCGTGCCATTTTTCTTGTCTTTTACTTCAGTTTTTGGTTTTTCTGTTTTAGTGGGCATCTTAGGCGTAGATCCAGGCTATGAAATCAAATAGTTAGATAGCTCTAGGTCAGCTACTGAGGTTTTTCCAATTAACATACCTTAAGTTTCTCATCGCTTTCTTCTTCCTCTTCGAATTCATAATCGTATTCAACTTCGTCATCCTGATTAGGAGATTTCGGTTTAGATTTTTCTTTGGGCAATTCTTTCAACGTTGCGTTCGGAGAACGATACATGTCTTCTGGTTCTGTATCGTTTTTCTTAGCTTTTTCTTCCACTTTTGTTTCGTTTTTAATTGGCTTATAAAGTTCATCTTCAGTCTTAGGTTTCTTACTCATTTCTTCTTCATCTTCTTCGAACTCGTAATCGTAATCGTCTTCTTGGTCAGGGGATTTAATTTTAGGGGTACTTGTGGGCTACGGTTTCAAATATTTCGTTTAATACTTTGAGTTTTATTTTAACTTTTGATATTTTAACATACCTTAACCGGAACTTTTTCTTCTGGCAGTTTTTTCAACGTTTCGTTGAAAGTATGTTGCCTGTCTTCTGTTCGCGTGTCGTTTTTCTTAACTTTTTCATCAATTTTTGTTTTGTTTTCAATCTGCTTAAATTGGTCTTCAACTTTAGGTATCTCATCCATTTCCTCTTCTTCTTCGAACTTGTATTCGTCTTCTTCCTCTTTCGATGTTGCGTTTACAAAACCTTCAGGTCGCATCTTCTTATCTTTTTCAATAGGTTTCTTAGGTTCTCCCATTTTAGGTTCCTTATCAGTATCTTCTTCTTCCTCCTCTTCGAATTCGTAATCATCTTTGTCTTCCTCATCAACAGTTTTTTCTCCAGGCTGCGGTGTAAAATAATTAAAACCTTTTTTTTGTAATGCATTTAAATTTGGATATTAAAAATACCTTAGCCGGCCTTATGCCTTCCTTTTTCTGGCCTTTTTCTGCGGTTTTTGTTTGGTTGCCAAGAGGCTTTTTCGATTCGTCTTCAATTTTAGGTATTTTATCAATTTCTTCATCTTCTTCGAAATCGTATTCATCTTTTTCTTCCTCATGGCCGGGATATTTCGGTTTAGGTCTCGTTCCAGGCTACGAAATCAAATTGTTCGACTAGTTTTTTTAAAATCTTTTTAAATTTTTGATGCCGTACCTTAACCGTTACTTCTTTTTCTGGAGATTCTTTAAATGTTCCGTTCACAGAACCTTGCATATCTTCTGATTGCATCTTCTCATCTTTTCCAATCGGTTGCTTAGGTTTGCCTCCCATTTTAGGTTTCTTATCCGTCTCTTCTTCTTCCTCTTCGAATTCGTAGTCATCTATGTCTTTCTGGTCCAAGGTTTTCACTCCAGGCTATGTTATTAAATAATTAGAACCATTCTTTTTACTAAGTTTTTGAAATTGAACGTACCTCTTTCGGGGGCACTTTCTTGTCTTTTCCTCCCGTAGGCTTTTGAAGTTCATCTTCAATTTTAGGAGTCTCGTCTGTGACTTCTTCTTCTTCGAACCCGTATTCTTCTGGTTCAACGTCAATTTTTTCTTGGGTTTTTGTTTCATTTTTAACGGAATCCTTATATTCCTTTTCAGTTTTAGGAATTTCATCAGTTTCCTTCTCTTCCTGTTCTTCAAATTCATATTCTTCTTCTTGATCAGGAAATTTCGTTTTAATCCTTGATCCAGGCTACGATGAAGAAAATTTAGAACTCAATTTTCGTCTATAATTAAATTTCTCATGTTCAAAAGTACCTTTGCCGGAAATTCCTTTTCTAAAAGTCCTTTCGACGTTTCGTTCAGAGAAGATTGCATGCCCTTCTGATCTTTAACTTCGGTTTTTGGTTTCTTTCCTACAGGCTTCTTAGGTTTAGGTTTCTTATCGGGCTCTTTAACTTCCTCTTCTTCGAATTCGTACTCGTCTTCCTTGTCAGTAGACTCCTCTTTAGGTTTTACCTTATCTTTTTCTTCGGTTTTTGTTTTATTTTCAAAGGGCTTTTCATGTTCCTTGTCAATTTTTGGACTCTTATCAGCTTCCTCTTTCTCTTCAAACTCGTATTCGTCTTCCTTATCGGGGAATTCCGGTTTAGGTTTCGTTTCAGGCTGTGGTTTTAAAGTTTCAGTGAAATTTTCTGTGATCTATTACAATTTTCGATATTTTTTCAACGTACCTCAGACGATACTTCTTTTCCTGGCAGTTCTTTGTCCTTAGGTTTCATTTTATCCTTATCCTTTTCTTCAATTTGTGTTCTGTTTCGAATAGGCTGGTCCAATGCGCCTTTAATTTGAGGAATCTCATCCATTTTTTCTTCTTCTTCGAATTCCAATTCTTTTTCGTCTTCTTCCTGATTGGGATATTTCGGTTTAAAATTTTTAAAAGCAGTTCTATCAACTTAAATTTTTGATATTAGAAAATACCTTAACTGAGGCTACTTTTTCTGGAAGTTCTTTCAACGTTGCGTTAGAAGAAGGTTGAATGCCTTCTAGTTGCGTATCGTTCTTATCTTTTTGCAAAGTTTCAGTTCCTACTCTAATCGGCTTTTTAGGTTTCGGTTTCCGTCTAGCTCCCGGCTACAGTAAAAATTTTTTAGACCTGTTCTTTGTAATCTATTAAAATTTTTGATACTTTAACGTACCTTGGCTGGTACCTTCTTTTTTGGCACTTCTTTCAATGGTTCTTCTTTTTCCTCTTCTTCAAACTCATATTCGGCTGCCTGGTCAGGGAATTCCGGTTTAGGTTTCGCCTTAGACTACGGTTAAAATTAATAAAATATCTTTTCCAACTACATTAATTATTCATATTTTAACGTACCTTGACAGGTACTTTTTTTTCATGTGATTCTATCAACGTGGCGTTCGGTGAAATTTGCTTGCCTTCCGGACGTATCTTCTTCTTCTTGCCTTTTTGTTTGGTTTTAATAGGTTTTTTAGGTTTATGTTTAGGTTTAGGTTTCGTACCAGGCTATACAGAAAATATTCAAAAGTTTTTGCAACCTGTTTTAATTTTTTATATTTTAACGTACCTCAACCAGCTCTTTTTCTTCTGCTAGTTCTTTCAACGTTGTGTTGGCAGAGTGCACGCCTTCTAGTTGCATTTTCTTGTCTTTTTCTTTCATTTTTGTTTTCTTTTCAGGAGGCTTTTTCAGAAATTTTTCAGTACTCCCTTCTACTTTTTCCTCTTCTTCGAATTCATATTCAGCATGCTGGTCGGGAAATTCTGGTTTAGGCTTCGCTTTAAGCTAGATTAAAATTTCAAATCTTGTTTGTTATTATTTTTTTAATTTTTGACATTTTAATGTTTCCAACCGGTACCTCTTTCCCTGGCAGTTCTTTGTATCCAGGTGTCTTCTCTTTAATTTTTGTTTCGTTTTTAGCAGGCTTAAGAGATTCACCTTCAATTTTAGGAATTTCATCAATTTTTTCTTCCTCTTCAAATTCCAACTCTTTTTCGTCTTCCTGATCGAAAACTGTTGGTTTAGTTGTCACTCTTTGCTACATATAACTGTAGACTTTTAACGTACCTCGACCGGCTTTTTTTTTTTTGGTAGTTCTTTCAACGTTTCGTTCAAAGAAGATTCGGTGTCGTTTTTCATATCTTTAACTCTGGTTCTAAACGGATTCTTGAATTTGATTTTCAATATAGGCTACAATACAAAATATTTAGGCTCACTCTCTGCCATCCATTTAACATTTTGACCTTTACCTTTTTCGTTGGCGACGTTGCATTCGAAGAAGCTTGCTTATCTTTTTTTGTCCAAAAAAATCTGTGAAGTCCGTCTTCAATTTCAGGACTTTCATCAGTTTCTTCTTCTTCTTCTTCGAACTCGTCTTCCTTGTCTGGAGATCCCGACTTTGTATGGTCATCAGTTTCTTCTTCTTCAAACTCCAATTCTTTTTCTTCAGCCTCATCGGGGGATTCCGTTATATCTTTAGCTTCAGGCTACAATAATTATTATTAAGGACGCTTTTCGAGTTTAGTTTTAAATTTTTTTAAACATACCTTAATCGATACTTTTTCTTTTGGCGGTTTTTGCAACGTTGCGTTCAAAGAAGATTCTGTGACTTGTGGTTCCGTTCCGGTTGTCGTATCAATTACTTTAGTTTTAATCGGTTTTTTCTGTTTATGTTTCGGTTTAGCCCCATGCTACATTACAAAGATTTCATGCATGTCCTCCGCCACCAATACAAAATTCTGATATCACTTACCTTCACCTGCACATCTTCCTTCCCTGGCAGCTCTTTCAGAGATGGTTGCTCGCCTCCTGCTTTGATTTTAGGATGACCATCAGTTGTTTTCTCTTCCTCCTCTTCAAATTCGTATTCGTCTTTCTCGGGGGATTCCAGCTTTGGATGGTCATCAGTTTGCTCTTCTTCTTCGAATTCCAATTCTTTTTCCTCTTTCTCGTCGAAGGGTTCCGTTTTATTTTTAACTCCACGCTACAGTGATTAATATTTAGAACAGTTCTTCAAGTTAAGTTTTATTTCAAAATTTTTTAACGTACCTCAGTCGATACTTTTGGTAGTTCTACCACCGTTGCATTTAAGGATTCCGTGACTTGCGGTTGTGTGCTGCTTTCCGAGTCTTTTACTTTAATCGGTTTCTTAATCTTGTGTTTAGGTTTCGGTTTTACTTTAGGCTACAATACAAAAGTTTTAGGTGAGGTCTTTCTATAATTTAAATTTTTTATTTTAATATTTCCACCTACCTTAACTGGAACCTCTTTTTCTGGAAGCTTTTCCTGAATTTTATCAGTTTCTTCTTCCTCTTCGAATTCCAATTCTTTTTCGTCTTCCTTTTCCTGATCAAAAGGTTTTGGTTTAAGTATCACTCCAGGCTACATATAGAAAATATTCCGGAAAATGTTTTCAACTTCCTTCCAACTTTTGATTTTTAACGTACCTCAACCGGTTTTTTTTCTTTTACCGATTCTTTCGACGTGGCGTTCAGAGAAGGCTCCATAACTTTTGCTTTTATCTTCTTATCTTTTTCTTCGATTTTTGTTTCATTTTTTAAAGGCTTTTTAGGACTTTTATCAATTTCTTCCTCTTCTTCAAATTCATATTCGTCTCCGTCTTTTTCGTCGGAGGATATTACTTTTGATTCCGCCCCAGGCTGTTGCACACAATTTTTAGAACAGGTCTTTCAGTTTTATTAAACCTTCTGATAATTTATAACATACCTTTATTTCTTTTTCAGGTAACTCTTTCGAAGTTGCGTTTAATGATGGTTGCATGTCCTTTTTCAAATCTTTCTCTCCGGTTTTTATTTTTTTCCCTGCATGCTTTTTAGGTTCAGGTTTCTTTTCGCCTTCTATTTCTTCCTCTTCGAAATCATATTCGTCCTCCTTGTCAGCAGTGTCCGGCTTAGATTTTACTCCAAGCTACAATATGAAATATTTAAGAACAATTCTAATAAATTTTTGTTTCTTACACGTACCTGAACCTCTTTTTCTTTATCTTTCGGCTGCACCTTCTTATCTTTTTGTACAGTACCCGTTTCATTCTTAATAGGTTTTTGAGGTTTGTCTTTAATTTTAGGACTCTTGTCAAATTCTTCTTCCTCTTCGAATTCGTATTCATCTTTTTCCTCACTTGGAGGTTTTGATGTAGATTGACCTTCAATTTTAGGATGCTTATCGGTTTCGCCTTCTTCCTCTTCTTCAAATTCGTATTCATCTTTTTCTTCGCCGGGGGGTTTTAGTTTAAGTATCTTATCAGTTAATTGTTCTTCCTCTTCTTCGAATTCGTATTCGTCTTCCTTTTCGTGGGGTTCCGGTTTAAGTTTTACTCCTGGCTACAACACGAAAGATTAGAAAACGGTTCCTTGAGATCTTCTTCCACATTTTGATCTTAAACGTACCTGAGTTGATACTTCTTTTTCTGGTAGTTTTTTCAACGTTGCGTTTTGAGAATGTGCCACTTCTTCTGATTTCAATTGCTTGTCTTTTTCTTTGATTTTTGTTTCTGTTTCGCTTTTAGTAGGCTTTTTAGATTTATGTTTTCCACCAGGCTACAGTATAAAATATTCAGAGTGGTGTCTTGTGATATCTTGTAAAATTTAATATTTAACGTACCTTAACCGGTTTCTTTTTTTCTGGTTGCATTTCCTTTTTATCTTCTGTTTCAATAGGCTTCCCAGATTTGGCTCCAATTTTAGGTTTCTCATCAGTTTCTTCTTCCTCTGCTTCAAATTCGTATTCGTCGGAAGATTTCGCTTTAGGTTTCGCTTCAGGCTACAGTTTAAAATATTTATAGCGGTTCTTTGTAAACGATTCGAATATACGATAATTTAACACACCTTAACGGATATTTCTTTTTCTGGTTGTTTTCCCAACGTAGCGTTTAAAGTACCTTTCGTGCCCCCTGGTTTTGGAACTTCAGTTTTAGGTTTCTTATCAGTTTCTTCTTCTTCCTCTTCAAAATCATATTCATCTTCTTCTTCATGGGGAGATTTCGGTTTTGGTGTCGCTCCACCTTTTATTTTAGATTTCTTATCAGGTTCTTCTTCCTCTTCAAATTCATATTCATCTGTGTCTTCGTGATCGGGGATTTTCGCTCCAGGCTATACGATTTAAAATAATCAGTACCTTTTTTTGTAATATTTTTTAGGTTTTAGTATTTAACATACCTCAACCGGCCTCATGCGTGTTGGGGGCATTTTTTTCTTGTTCACTTCTCCGGTTCTTGTTTTGTTTCCAACAGGTTTTTTAAGTCCACCCCCAATTTCTGGTTTTTTATCTGTTTCCTCTTCTTTCTCTTCAAAATCGTACTCATCTTCTTCTTCATGGGGAGATTTTGGTTTGGGTGTCGCTCCACTTTTTATTTTAGATTTCTTATCAGGTTCTTCTTCTTCCTCTTCAAATTCATACTCATCTTTGTCTTCATGATCGGGGATTTTCGCACCAGGCTACGATTTAAAATAATTAGTATCTTTCTTTGTAATATATTTCAGGTTTTAGTACTTAACATACCTCAACCGGCCTCATGCCTTTAGGGGGCATCTTTTTCTTGTCTATTTCTCCGGTTCTTGTTTTGTTTCCAATAGGTTGTTTAAGTTTGCCCCCAATTTCAGGTTTTTTATCTGTTTCTTCTTCTTTCTCTTCAAATTCGTACTCATCTTCATCTTTCTGATCGGGGGGTTTCACTTTAGGTCCCACTTTAGGCTACGGGATAAAATAATTAGAAACTTTTTTTGCAATGTATTTAAATTTTCTTGTATTTAATGTACCTTAACCGGGATTTTGTCTTCTTCTTGTTTTTTTATGTCTTTTTCTTCAGTTTTTGATTCATTTTTCATAAGTTTGTTTAATTCGTCTCCAGTTTTAGATTTCTCGTCTGTTTCTTCCTCTTCGAATTCGTATTCGTCATGTTCCTGAACCGGGGATTTCGTCTGAGGTTTCCCTCCAGGCTACAGTAATATATATTTAAAGCGGTTCTTTAAAATCTGTCAACTTTTTGATTCTTAAACGTATTTTAACAGGTACTTTTCCTACCGGCAACTCAGTCGAAGTTGCGTTCGAAAATCCTTTCGTGTCTCCAGGTTTCTCGACACCAGACTTTTTCAGTTCGCCTTGAATTTTCGGTTTCTCATCGGTTTCTTCCTCTTCTTCAAACTCGTATTCATCTTCTTCCTGGTCGGCGAATTTCGTTTTAGGTTTCGTTTCAGGCTGTTCCACAAAATTGTTAGATTGAATCATTGTAACTTTATGTTAATTTTTCTTATTTTAACGTACCTTGGCTGATATTCCCTTTTCTGGTAGTTTAATCTTTTTTGGTTGTGTCTTTGGTTGTGGCTTTTTAGATTCGCCTTCAGTTTTACGAATCGTATCAGATTCTTCTTCTTCGAATTCGTATTCATCTTCCTGGTCAGGAGATTTCGGTTCAGATTTTGCTCCAGGCTACGAAAATGTTTAAAATAATTTTTTGAATTTTTTTTAAACATCCGATACTTTAACGTACCTTAATTTGTTTTTCTTTCCCGGGTAATTCTTTCAACGTGGTGTTCTGAGATAGTTGCATTCCCTTCTTATCTTTCGGTACTTCTTTTTCTGGCTTCTTAGGTCCACCTCCAGTTGTAGGTTTGTCTGTAGTTTCGTCTTCCTCTTCGAATTCGTATTCATCGTCATCTTTGTGCTCGGAAAATTTCGGTTTAGGTTTTGCTTTAGACTACAGAGTAAAATAATTAGAACCCCTTCTTTGAAATATACCTGAATTTTGATATTTTAACATACCGGTATTTTGTTTTCTTCTTCATCTTCTTCGAATTCGTATTCGTCATCTTCCTGGTTAGGAGATTTCGGTTTAGATTCTTTTTTCAGTTGAGTGTCTTGTGGTTGTGTTTTTTTCTTATGTGTTTCTCCTTTCTTTGTTTCATTTTTAATAGCCTTTTTTGGTTCGTCTACAATTTTGGGACTCTTATCAAGTGCTTCTTCTTCTTCGAATTCGTATTCATCCTCTTCTTCCTGGTCAAAATATTTATATACAGCGTAAGCCATAAAATTCTTCTTAATTTATTTATATAGTTAGTACCTTGATCGGTAGTTGTTTTCCTGGTAATTCTTTTAGTTTCTTATTGGAAGAAAGTAGCACGTCTTGTGGCAGCAAATTTTTATCTTTTTCTTTAAGTTTCTTTAGCTTTTCAATCGGTTCCCTGGGTTCACCTCCAGTTTTAGGTTTGCCAGTAGTTTCTTCTTCCTCTTCGAATTCATATTCATCTTCGTCTTTCTCGTCGGGGGATTTCGGTGTAAGTTTTGCTCCAGACTACAGTATAAAACATTTAGAACTGTCTTCATTGTATATTTAAATTTTTGATTGTTTAACGTACCTCAACCGGCACTTTGGCGTCTGGTTGTTTTTTAATCGTAGTGTTCAGAGAAGGTTCCATGTCTTTTCCCTCTCCTTTTCCTTCTTTTTTCGATTCAGTTTTTGGAATCTTATCAGTTTCTTCTTCTTCAAATTCGTACTCGTCTTCATCTTCCAGGTCAGGGGATTTTGCTTCCGGTTTCGCATCAGGCTGAAGTAGTAAAAATTCAGAGTGGTTGTTTTTGTAATCGGTTTTTAACTTTAACGTACCTCAATCCGTCCTTTTTCCTTTGATAATTCAGTCAAGGTTGCGTTCAAAAAATTTTGAGTCTCTTCTGGTTTAGAAGGCACTTCTGTTTCATTAACTTCAGCCTCCATCTTTTCACCGTCTGAGGAGACTTTTGTCAAAGTTTTTTGGTCAATATCTGAGGAAAATACATGCATTAAAGGTAGAGCTAACGCTACGATTTGATTTCTAGTTGCTCATGCAAAACTAAACCCCACAGCCATCTAAAATTTCCACACTCACCCTTTATACTACACAAAGCTTTATTCTCTCCTCCAGTGCACGTTGTATTTTCAGGGCAATTTCCACATGCGATTCCTCTTTTATAAATCGGTTTCCCAACCACACTTCCTCTCGGACCATAATTACAGATCAACCTCTCAAAAGCCCAAAGGGATTTAGAAGTTTCTTCCGTTTGTTTTTTTCTTCTTCTTTTTCTCTTTCTCTTTTTCCCTTCTTCTACACCTTCTTCACCCTCTTCCCCTTCTTCTTCCTCCTCAAACTCCTCTTCTTCCTTGCCAAAGCAAATGCGTCTTATTTAAGTTATTTTTTAAAAATATTAAAAATTATTTACCTCATTTTCTAATTCTTGATGGAATATGACTCTAGCACATCCGATAAGATAAGTGTCGGCCCAAATCATAGCAGTAAAGTCTCCTGTTTTGATTTCCTGGTCTTTGGTCCTAGAATAAAATTTTATTTCAGCTAGATTTGGCCTAGGAATTTTGTGCAGAGTTAAGTCTTCTCTCTGTTCGCTTAGGGCACCAAACCAGAAACAGAAATAATACTTACTCGGTATAATTATCAATCATTTTCGGATCAAATGACAAAATTTCTCTGGCCCAACCAAACGGCATCTTAATCGCAGCTTTTTCAAATTTGTTTTCAGGATCACTTATGTCAACTCTTCTTATGGCCGAATTTTGATGAACTTCAAATCTTTCTACAAGCACATAATAAATTCATCATTATATTCAAGGATAAACACAAGACCACAAACTTACTCGTGTTCCTACAAGCATCCTTAACATTCTCGCTTTCAGCATCGATACACTGATCAGCCCATCTAGCTGCTAAAATCTCCAACTCCTCATCCCAATACTAAAAACCCAAAATAATTTTTAAACACCAAATCGGACAAGGCAACACAATTTCAAAACGCTTACCATTCTCCTCATATTGGACGCTGATGGCAAAACTCCAAACGACGGAGAACTCATTTCCCCTAAAGCAATTTTATCACGAATCCTATTATGGTTAAATAATATCGCTTCTTTCTCTTCAGTCGAAAGAGGTTCGTTGATTGACGCATTGCATCGTTTAGAAAGTCCATCCATCTAAAAATTTAAACACGAATTCAAAGTTCGATCCTAATAACAATAACAGATTAAGAGGATGCAGTTGACTTACCGGAAATTTGCACATAACATGATCCGCAGGATTTACGCAAAGCTTTAATTCCGGATCGCAATAATTATATGGTTCGTATTTGGAAAATTGACACTTTTTTATTAGAAAAATGAAAAATATTGCGATTAATTTGAAGAACATGGCTATGTTTGTTTAGGTAAACATTCCATTGTTTTTTTTTAATGAATGGAAGAGGAATGGAAACAGTAGTGGAGCAGAAGCATGGAGGGCATAAATAGCTTGGAAGAAAAGAGCGAATGTGTAAAATAAGGAAGACTTGGTGTATCACGCGATAATTTTTTTTGAAATGGTGAACTACAAACTCTAAAAGTCGTAATGTGAACTTAAGGGTCGCAGTGCGGACTGGAAGAGTCATAAGGTTGCACTGCGAACTCTGGCAGTCGTACTGCGAACTCTAACGGTCATACTGCGAACTCTGAAAGTCGCAATGCGCACTTCTGGAGTCGCAGTGCCAACTGGAAGTCACAAGGTTGCCTTACGAACTCTGACGGTTGTACTGCGAACTCTAAAAGTCGCATTGCGAACTTCTAGGGTCGCAGTGCGGACTGAAAGTGTCGCAAGGTTGCACTGCAAGCTCTGACGGTTGTACTGCGAACTCTGAAAGTCGCAATGCGCACTTCTAGAGTCACAGTGCGGACTGGAAGAGTCACAAGGTTGCCTTACGAACTCTGACAGTCATACTGCAAACTCTAAAAGTCGCAATACGAACTTCTAGGGTCGCAGTGTAGACTGAAAGAGTCACAAGGTTGCACTACAAACTCTGAAAGTCGCAATACGAACTTCTAGGGTAACACTGCGAACTTGCGACTCTCAAAGAGTTTGCACTGCGACTTTCGTAGTTCGCAAAAAAATTAATCGCGTGACCCTTCAGGCTTCCGCAGTGTAATTTAAAATTCAGGACTGACCACGAAGTCTTCCTCTTTAAGTTCCAAATTCAACCTGGACTTTAAATATGTGCTTTAAAACCCGAGTCCGATTCGAACTTCAGAATACCCGCTGAGTCTGATCCGCCTCAAAACTTCACTCATTTCAACCCGGCTTTGATATTTGATCTCAACTTCTGCCAACCACTACTGTTCAAAAAAATACTCCCTCAATCTACAAAATAAAATCTTAATTTATTTGAGATTTCTATTTAAAATTGACAATTTTTAAATATTTTCAGAAAAAGTGCAAATTGAATAATCTAGATCGCCGTCGGGAAATTATTTAGGCCATATTTCCTCCTCTGAACGATCAAATTGACTTAATTTATAATAACAAGAGAGAGAAAAAAAATAAGCGATTTTAATATTTGGCATTTGGACTGTCTTTTGAAGTTTCCGCTGTTCGTGTTGGATTGTTTTCACCTTGGCTAGCGGAGTCAGGTGTTTCGTTTGGGAACAATCCAACCGTAGCCGGGTGGATTCCACTCGTTTCCCCAGCATATAAATCTTTACCTAATTCAGTTTCTTTTGATTTTCTAGATTCATCGATTAAATTAGTAGGAGGAAGAGCAGTAGAAAGAAGGCGAGGCTATAAAAATTTTTAAAACGATTAAAATAGATTTCTCTTACCTTTGTTACAATTATTTTTTAATTCTGCTTACTTGTAGTGGAAATAACAAATCAAGATTGTTAATAGTGGCAGGACGTGCTTGAAGCGGGGGCAAACCAGCTGCTAATGGTGGTGCTGCTATCATAATTCTAGGCGGTAGAAGTGGCACCATTGCTTCGCTGGCTAAAAAAAAAAAAAAAAATCACGGAAGAAAAATTAGCAGTTTTCAATAATTTTGTTGAATTATATGAAATTCTGTATATCTTACCCGAACTTGCCCGGGCTAAAGGAACGATAGCCTCAGGAAAAGCGACTTCAGGCGCCCCAGGTGGTTTAGCCGCTCCAGCAGCCAACATGTGCAATCCAGCAGACACGGATGGTCCTTGTAGTGCCAGACCTAACATATTCACTCCATTTACATTTCCTAAAAATCGAAAATGTTTGTCCTAAAAGAAATCGGCTGTGAAGAATATTGCCTCGAATCGTCAGAGGCATTTTTTTTTGTTTGAGATAATCAAAGCCAATTTCGATAATATAGAATTCATGCGAATTAAAAAATAGAAACAGGCAAAACCAGAGAAATAGCTTTCAGGGAAAATTTTCGTTCATTGTAAGCAATGTTATTCATCTCGGACAAGCATTGCAAAATTTTAATAATAGAAAGATGTCCGTTTGATTTATCGGCAACAACAAATTAACTTTGTTAAGCGAAATTCGATCATTTTTTCCCCAATTAAAAAAAATAAAATTTGAAGATTTTTGTATTTGTAAGTATCATTTCTACTGAACTCTCTTGATTTTCCAAACTGAATTATTTTAAAAAATGCGTTAAAAAATAAAACTTGCCTATTTTAGCTCCACCAAATGCTTCTTTGAAGAGCTGAGGATGCTTCATGGCGTTTCCTCTTCTATTGACTGCATTATCCCTTGGTATCACTTTCCTCCTTGGCTGTTCCACGGGAAGGACTCGTCTTCGTTTCTTGGGCAATTTAGATCGTGCCTAGAAGCAGGAATAATTTTGGGAGCCTTAGATGTCAGATTTATCAAAAGCTCAAAGTGAGGGCAGATATCTATCCAGCTTTAATAGCATAGTTTAAAAAATTTTGGAAAATTCCTTTCTTCGATTATCTCATTAATTAAGTTAATTATAAAAAGCTCTTCTGACTGGTGCCCAGGGTGCAAGATGACGTCTTAAAGACGTACACATCTGATTTGCCCCAAATAAGACGTCCTTTTTAAGACAATTACGAGTTCTAGACGTCATTTTGCTCAGTGGGTGAAACCAAAAGAAAACTAAAGTCTAGCCCAGAATTTTCTGGTTCACTATTAAGACAAAATAATAACAACGGTATGAGCATATGGCCTGAGCTTAAGGGATGCAAATTTTTCTGAAAATTTTCCCTAGTCTCTATTTTTTGCCAACATGCCCAAATATCATTTTCTCAATAATTATTTCACTCAATGAAACCTAAATTCTCTGATTACGAATCCTCATTTTCATCAAAACAAATTCTAAATTCATCTCATGAAAAATAAATTCCACTTTATAATTTAAGTCTTTAAAAACTCAACATTCGATGAATAAAATAACTTTAATACTTTAATCCGACACTCATTTCACTGCTATAGAGCTTTGCAATTAGGGATTTTTCAGTCGATTTTATTGAATTGGCAAGCAAACAAACCCAATGAAGAGGTTTAAATAAAATTGAGTAGCGAATTTTATAAATATTAAAAAAAAAAAAAAAGGTATTTATCGATGAAATTCTTATTTTTTTAATAAAATTCCATGCATGCTTTCCCTTTTTTATTTTCAATCTTGTTTGCAAGAAAAACACGATCACAGATTTGCAGTAAAAAATACTTTAAATTTGAAATTCGATAAGATTTTCACCTACGCATCAATTTGTTTAATGGATGTCGCATTAAAATCCTTTTTTTATGGCCGGGTAATAAAGTCCCCCACCAAAAAAAAGGGTATCATTCCCTTCTCGCAATATCAATTAACAGAAAACGTGGGGAAGGAAGGGAAAATTAAATCTTTCCCAGATAACATCTCTTGCCTTTTCTCCCAAAAAGGATCCCCGGCAGTACATAAATTAACGCTAACATTTCATCGAAGGATAAAGGATTAAATCTGAGAATATTATACATAATCGTCATTCAGGAATCTGACCCTTTCATATTACGATACGAATTTCCTCAAAATACTTGAAGCTTAACTAAGCGGTTGACTGTTCCCTACGAAAGAGAGGAAAACGTGCGAAATCCGATTTGGTAAAATACGTCAATGAAGTTAGACTGCACTTCAAGTTTTTTTGTTTTTTGTTTTCAATCGATAACTTATGCTTGCGCGACCTTGCGCACAAAATATTAGAGCTTGCGCAGTTACGGAGATTGAGCTATGAAAGATTATGCCACTTCCTGAACTTAGCCTGCACTTCAAAATTTTAATTTTTTTTTCGACCAATCGATAGCTTATGCTTGCGCGACTTTGCGCACCCACTTTGAAAACCGTATTATTGAAAGATAATGCTTACCTGGGTGTGGGAGTAGAACATTAGGAAGTTAGAAGCTATTACAGGTACGGGAAGTGCGATTGTTAATACGCCTGCAAGTGCGCAGAGTGCTCCGACGAACATTCCCACGTAGGTTTTTGGTGCCATGTCACCGTATCCGACTGTTGTCATCGTGACGATCGCCCACCATAAACCCTCGGGAATGCTTTTGAAGTCATTGTGAGGATTCGCCTGAAAAATAAAGAGTTTGATGATGTTGGAAAATAATTTTGGGATGATTCGTTTTTTAAAATAAAAATTTGTAGCTAGGAGGAAAGATTCAAGGCTTTTCTGTGGCAGTCAAATTCGTGGAATTGGAAAACGATTCCCCGGATGAAAAGGAATTTATTTTTTCATTTTTGAAAGGTGTAGGTTTTGAATGAGTCAGGAAAATGGATATGGAACTCTGGGAGTTCCCGGAAAAAACGTGGATGTGGTGGGAAGATTTTAAGTCTGTTGTGGGAGTTCCTTTATTTGAACGCCGGAGGAATTCAGTTAATTACATTTAGGAGGATTTAAGAGTTTGAAAAAGTAGAACAGCGATGAAAGAACGGAGAACAAGAAAAAAATTGGGAGAGAAAGAAAAATTTACCTAATTTGAGGAGGAGGAGCAGCAAGAGATATAAGACAAGAAAGAAAAGGAGAAACAGGAATAGTAGGGCAGAAAGTAGAAATGGCCAAGGAGAATGAGCAAGTATAAAAAAAATAGGAAAAAGGAGAAATTTCCATCCAGGAATTTTACTACAGTGAAACCTATATTAGCGGAAACCCTTCCATAAAGAACAGTTCCCCATATCGAACAAAAACCTGGTCCCGGTGTTTTCCCTATGTAACTCAATGTAATTTTTATCCCTCGTACCGGACACTCTCTTTGCCAGACGTGGACGCTAAATTCTCTAAATTTCACATATGCCCATATTATAAAAACGTTCTCTATAGTCCCCTATAGTCCACTGTAGTATTTATTTCACTTTATTTTTATTATTTAAAATTTTTTTGAATATAAGTCAATGACGCAGACATTATTTTAATAAACACGAAATTTCTTTTAATAAATGTTTTCCAACAACGGTTTTACCACTGTTAAAAAGTGCTTGGAAAATTCCCAGAATGCAACGAGTGAAACGGATTTCCGGATGTTGTAAAAATCCTTAATTTTAATAAAAATTGATAATGATGAACTTACGGAAAGCATGAGCAAGAGCAAATTGTGAAATTAATTAATAAACATCATCAAAAGAATTGGACTTAAGTTTTGACTTCATTTTTTGCATTTTTCCTTACAACCCTTCCCCTGACTTCCCTAAACTTATAAGCTATTTAAAAAAACACCTTCAATACTTACGCTTACCTGCAGTCTTTCGGCATAGTAAACTAAACTTGCAAATATAACGATGCCTAATACTAAGAAGAAAACAAGCAGCGTCAGTTCTTTAGCTGAAGCTTTGAAGGTTTGAATCAAAATTTTCAGACCTGGAGAATGTCTTGTCAATTTAAACAATCTTAAGATTCGAATTATGCTGAAAGAGAAAAGAGAAAACGAGAGTTATTACACCTGTTCATTCCCACCTTTCTAAAACCCTTGACAAAATTTTTGCGATAACATTATTTCTACAAAACTTTCCTTTTACAAATTTTTTTCCCCCCTTAATTAACAAAGAGCCCTTTCAGTTTACTTAAATTTACACGAAAACCCCCTCAAGAAATCTATTTTTTATTAAATCTGAAAACCTCAACAGATGCTTAAAATAAAACTGACTGACGAAACCATGAAAACTTTAAACGAAATAATAAATAAATCAAATTTTCTTTCCCTTTAAAATTTAAATGAGCCGATAAGCTCATTTGCGAAAATTTGTTCTTGGCGTTACTGCGTGAATAATTAAGGTCACGGACTAACAGTCTAAAGGGATGGCGGAAAGTGAGGCGAGTTACTGAAGCGAGCCGGATTTTCTTGGAAATTTGCATTTTACATTTGAGCACTTATCAGACGAGCTAGAGAAGGAACCGATAGATGGGTTTTCATATCTTATGATTTCAAGGTAGTTTTCCGTCGACCGTCGTTAGATCCAATTAAAAGCATAGATGCGGAAATCTCTCTCCGGGATAAAAACCACTTTTTTCCCCCCGCTGTCCTATTCAAACAATAAACCCGTTATAATATAATTAAAGTAAAACAGTTATGTTTATTATACAAGTCGCTGAGTTGATACTACGTACGCTTTCGGATTTTAATTCCATTAAAGTGGCATGGGGATATTTCATTCTTTTTTTTTTCTTTTTTCATTTCCGCGCCAAAAAGGGGATGTTGAAATCATAATGTTCATGAAATGAAATAAAAAGTATAAAGAGATGGAATTTTATATTGCACACTTTATCCCTTCTTTAGTTTTTTTTTTTGTATAGTTTGTCTGACTGCACGAGCTTCAATATTTTTAATTAGAGCGGAGGAGATTAAAAAATAAACAGACCCTAGCTCTTTAGCAAGAGAGCTTGGATGGAGCATTAACTTCAAACACTGTGCACGACGTTCCGAAAATGTGAAATTGCTCACACAAGATGGTTGACCTCTGAAAGTTACATATAGGCGAAACATGCACACAGGTCTACGAGAATTGTCGAAGATAGTCGGAAATCCGATTGCTTCAACCCGAAGTGGATAATGCTCCATCTATTGTTACTTAATCTCAGCAAGAGAGCTTGGAAAAAGAGCTTTTCTCGGCGCCAAAAAATGTTCGGGAGTTATATTATTAATTTTTAGTGATATAAAACGCTCATAGATTTGGAAAAATTCACCAGATGGCGTTAGTCGTAGTTTAGTAAAAAATCGATGGATGGCTCCGGTGTAGCTGTAATTTGTTCATTGGCCACTAGAGGGTCAAATTCCGGAATTTCTAATTAAATTACATGTAACTTCAACTCTGAAAAATTCAGGATATAATTTTAAAACCGTAATTTAATTAATTTGATACTAGCGCCATTTTAGCCGCCATTTTAGAAACCAGACAATAGTAGGTGCTCTTTCAACAGCCAATGTACGAACCAGGCGACGCTAGCGCTCTCTCAGGATCATTTACAAATTAGAAACATCACTAGCGCTCTCCAACGACGGTTTTAAAAACTAAAGAGATAATCAGCGCTCTCTTACGATTATTTCAAAAACTAAAAAGATTATTGGCGTTCTTGAACGGCAATTTTACAAACTAGAAAAACCCATAGCTCTCTCTAACACCATTTTACGGACTAGAACGATTATTAGCTCTCATTAATGGCCGCATTACCAACTAAAAATACACCTAGCGCTCTCTATCAGCTAATTCCCAAACTACAATTATCTGTAATCTTCTTCGACAACTCTACAATTTAGAAGAACTACATCACCGCTCCTCAACGATCATTTTACCAACTACAGAGATCATCAAGTGATCAAGTGACACTAGCGCTCGGTTATTTTTGCCATCAACCATTAGCAATTAATCTACAAGTATTAACTGCAGGGCTGAAAATACAAGAAAAAGTGTTTACTACATCAAATACGGGAAAAATGAAACATTCTGCATTACGGAGCTTCGCAATTAAGATGTCAATAAAAGTCAGACAGATCAAGACGATTCAGAAAATGAAATGATGGGAGCAAAGGGAGCAGCACTTAATGCTCGTACTCATAAAAAAAAACGGTAAGAAAAGAGAAAGTGTGAAAAGTCAAAATGAGAGGAAAAAAACAAACGAGAGGGAAGGTAGTGAAACATTCACACGGAACAAATGGGATATAAAGTCGGGAAGAATAAAGAGAACAGCACTGAAGAAGGAAAAAAAAACATAAAAACATTATGATTCGTGTCGTTTATTTGATTATTATAAATATGCAGTACGCCAACGCCATCTACTGTGGGAAAAATATAAAAATGCGAGGCAGGCTTGATTGTAATAAGGAGAGCAAGCTAAAAAGAAGTCAGAAAAGAGATTTGCGAAATAGGTTAGTACACCAGCTGCGTTGCCAGAATACAATCAAAAGGATAAGAGGTCATTTAAAAAGGCCAAGAGAGTATTTAGATAGTATTTATACCTGATCTTCTTTACTCATTGATATCGAAATAACCCTTGGTTTCGGGAACTGAGACATAACCGAGATTAATAAAATTGACTGTTGAGACATTCCCGGATCAATAAAAATACTCATCGAAAATACCGAACAATCTAAAACTGCTGATGGGTGCAGTTAACGATGAAAAATTTCTACTGATTGGCACAGAAACTGTGTTCTTCTCACCAAAAAAAAGTCAAAGAACAATTTCCGTCAGTAAAAATTATATCAGGGAAAGCCTTGAAAATTTCCAAAAATTGATTTCGATGAAAGCTAATTTTGTTCAAGTCAAAAGCCTTTAGTAGAATAAAGGTCATATAAAAAAGGAGATAAGAAATCTATTTTTTAGGAGTATTGTGCATTAGAAAAATTAATTTTAGGAATAAAAGATTTGGAAAAAAAGATTAGGCAGGAAAATATGTTTTTAGGAAAAACAAGTCGGGAAAATTGTTCGGTAATATTTTTTTTATCTGCCTATGTATTTTTTTATCTAAATTATGGCGAGTAAAAGTTATGACTGATTTATATGCTAGACTAAGTAATTTGTGTTTTTCTTTTTTGAAATGTGTCAAAAATATCGATATTAGTACGAGAATCGTCTTGTGAGCTCGACCTTAACAGCAAAAAAAAATTTCATTTGATAATGTGATTTTTCTTCTTTTTTTTTGGAAAATATCGCAATTGCAAATTATTAAAAGGGATTTACTTGTTAGTATAATTTAACCTGCCGATATTGAAGTTCATGGCGAATCGATTTTTGAAATAATAAAAGGCACTCGTGTTTTTTAATTATCTAAATCGCGTTAAAATGTGAATAGAGTCATGATTGTTCAGGAGGGAGATCATAAAGATTCGTTTTACAAGTCTTTTAGGCCTGTGCTTATATTGGGACAAATGTGTGGATTAATTCCATTACGGGGAATATTCGGTAAGGTGTTCGGCTAAAAATTATTTTAGTTCGTTTGAAAAATTTTAAGAGTTTTACTATTTTCAGGGCCTCGTCATACTCGATTACGATTCACGTGGCTAAATCCAATGTTTGTATACTCTGGAGTTATATTTGGAATGGCATCTTTCTTTGCGTACTCTCAAACTCTTGAAATCATGAAAAATGAAATTAAAATGGACCGAATGGGTAAAAGTAACTTTTAAATAGATTTAAACTCAATTTTATTACCTATTTTTATTTTTTCAGCTCCTGCAATATTCTACTCAGTTGTCCTCCTTGCGATTTTCATGTTTTTCAGTTTAGCAAAAAAATTTCCAGAGGTAGTTTCTGATTTTTCTGAATTGGAAAGAAACATGGAAGAGTATGGCTACCCAAAAAGAATAGGATTAAAAATTTTAATTTTTATAATCGTTGCCACTAGTTTAGCTCTTGGTAGGTAAATTTAAAGAACTTGTCGTATCCAAAAAGTCGACTGGCGTTTAATCTAAATAAAAAGTCATGTAGCCATGATTGTTAACATTATGAAAAAATGAAAAAAGGCGATTAATGTAGCACTTATAGCCACTGTCACGTTATTCCTCACTTATAAGGCCTTGACGTCTACTCTCTGGATACAAAAAGTTTCTATGCGTAACTTAAAATTTTAATTTCGACTATAAAATAAAAATTACTGTATTTTACTATTTTAAGTGGAACATGGAACGTTCGTGTTTTTAATCGGAAAACGTGCTGAGAGATTGGCTGCTGCAACAAATATAAGCTTTGGGCATGCTTTCTTCTTATGCATGTTTCGAGAGGTAAATATTGACCTCGCATCTCCGAAAATCCCTACTTGATTCTTATTCCAATATTTCCTTAGGTTAGCTTTTTGATTTCTTACAACCCTTTTGGCATAGTAATCATGTTTTGGGTCAACATGATTTGCACACTATCATGGAGTTACATCGATTTTTTCCTTATTGCAATAAGCATCGAGGTTTCCTCTAGATTAAATCAAATTAATAACAGAATCTCAACAATTGACCTTAAAGAAGAAAATCAATCACTATGGAGAAAAGTATCAGAAGATTACAACAGAATGTCGATACTTATCAAAAAGCTTGATAATTTTTTATCGAGCATCATCGTAACTTCATTTTTAAATAATTTGTATCATGTTGCCTTACAATTATTAAGAAGTCTTACGTGAGTATATTACCCTTCACCCTCTTAATAATTATTCAATCGGCACTAAAATTAATACTTGCAGAATTGGAGGAACAATATTTCAAAAATGTTACTTCTATTCATCACTGGTTTTTTTAATTGGGCGCCTTTTAAGTGTTTTGTTTTGCGCGTCTCAAATCGAAGCGGAAAGTAAAAAATCGTTAGATTTATTATATTGCATTGAAGTACCATGTCAAGGATCAAATAGACTTCTACAACAAATCGTTACTGACAACGTGTGCTTTACTGGAAAAAGATTTTTCACCATAAATTATAAATTCCTGATTACTTTAGTTGGGACGTTAATTACGTATGAAGTAATTCTTCTTCAGGTTAATTCTTTATATTATTTTAGTGATTAAATAACTTAAGAGATAATTTTGTAAAAATTTTTCTGAATATAAAATGTTTTAACCGTTTGAAATGGGATTTTTTTCTTTGCAAAAAAAACCAGCCAAACATATAAGTGACTTAGACGATTTTCTCCTCTTTTAATTTAAAAATTAATAATGAGCAAAAAAGACACGAGTTCACAACATTTTTTATTCACTTATTCCCTTTCTGCAACAAGCTATTCATTCCCCTCCTTTTTGTCGCTGACGTCATCACTAGTACCAGCTTCGAGCGCCACCGTCGCCCCCTATATAAACAACGACACTACCCCTCCACCGCCATTTGCAAGTCAGACCTCGTACCGAACACATCGAAAAAAAAAAATAAATACCGTTAGTTTAATGAAGTTTTTTTAATTTTTAATTTTTTTTTAAATAGAAAAGCTTGTCTTTATGAGTTTGTAAAAAAACGGAGTGGAAATATAAAATAAATAATTTACAGTAACTAAATAAATTTTTTTGAAGTATTTTTTTCTTTTACATTTTAAGTTAATATTATTATTCACTAATAATAATATTAATTTATTTCTTCTACCTCTGTGCTTTTATCTTCTTCCTTCTTCTATTTATTTTAGGTTTAGTTGTAAGTAAGGTTAGTTTTAATTCAGGTTAGCTTTAAGTTAGGTTAGTTTTAAGTGAGGTTAATTATAAGTTAGGTTAGCTATAATTCATTCATCGCTACCAATACTAACAATCATCCATCACCATCATCATCATTAATCATTATCATTTTAACAACTAACTAATCATCATCTACAAATTTCTATTTTCCTCTTTCAATTTTAAAAAGAAAATTTAAGTTACTGTAAGTTATTCTGATAATAATTTTTGTTAGGCGCCGCGTTCGAGCACGCGTGCGGTAATTCGAGTGTTGAAAAATTAAGTGAAGTGTTAAAAAATTACCTTGTTCAGTTCAAATTATTTTTTATTTCTCGCGAAAATTGCAGAGGAATTAAAAAATTCCTAATCATCACGCCGAAAATTTTGATTTACCAGAAATAACTGGGCAAAGTCAGTTTTAAATAAAAATGAATAATTAATGTTTCAGTTTTCAGTTTCTGGATTTCTCGGGAAATGTTTCAAAGTGAAGTGAAGTTCATCACCACAATTTGGATACACATATTGGATACCTCAAGAGGAGATCTTCAAGAGGAGGTAGACGCATCAGCTGTTTCACAACGCAGTAAGTACGAGAGGTGCTAGTAGCTGTGGTTCGGGTGATGCAGCAAACGCATCTTTTTTTATTATTCCCCCTAGGCATTTTCCTTTAGGGCTTTTTTTGCGCAGTCTTTAACCTTTTTTTAACGCGTAGGGCTTTTTTTAATCGCGTACTCAAAACGTGCCAAGATATTTACATTTGGATTTTGATAATGGTTAGAATGGTGAGGTCTCGTTTCGGGGGACCTTCCTTTGAGATTACAGAGCCTCTAAGCCAGGTAAGATTGGTAAACAAGGCCTGCGGATCTCAAACTACTTACTAATTACTTCGCGAGGAATAAGACGCCAGGGATGTAAAATACGGTTTGATTTTTGGAAAAAGCTTGCTGGAAAGATTGAATCGCGCGTCGTGGCGCCTTATTTTTTGTAAGTACTAGGCGCGAGAAATATTTTAGAAGTTGTGTGATATTATATGGAGCAAAATGGAGACCTTTTCCACGGTGAACCTGATTTGCATGTCACGGGTGCTTAATGGCATAGTTCCTCAGCACCTCCCTAATCGGGGGGACCGTCCTTAGGCGTGTCTCGAAATGACGCCGCAAAAGATGGGGATCTCGGATGGGTAGAAGTTTTGCTCCAGAAAATTTCACACAACTTTCAGAATTATTTTTAAATTCACTACGAGAATTATTTCGCGAGGAGTAAGCCCGTTGGGGAGACTCCAGGGTCCGAAAAATAATTATTTCTTATCGAAAAAAGTAATTTCTTCAGTAAGCCGTTAAAAAAATTTCAGGACTGTATTGAGGCTTTCATTTAAAAGCATTAGTAATAATTTTGCTTCGCGCGTCGTGTAAACTAGCAATAGATTGCATCGCGAGTCGTGACTCTTTATTTTTTGTAAGTATGGGCTTGAAAAATATTTTAAAAGTTGTGTGATATTTTAAGGAGCAAAATGGAGACCTTTTCCACGGTGAACCTGATTTGCATGTCACGGGTGCTTAATGGCATAGTTCCTCAGCACCTCCCTAACCGGGGGGACCGTCTTTAGGCGTGTCTCGAAATGACGCCGCAAAAGATGGGGATCTCGGATGGGTAGAAGTTTTGCTCCTTAAAATCTCACACAGCTTTCGGAATTCTTTTCAACTTCATCACGAGAATTATTGCGCGAGGAGTAAGCCCGTTGGGGAGACTCCAGGGTCCGGAAAATAATTATTTCTTAAGTAAGCCGGTAAAAAAATTCAAGGGATATACTGTACATTGCGGCTTTTATGTAAAAAGCATTTTCGTTTCAGAAAGATTCACGCATAGCGGGTCTCGAAAGGGGTCTCATAGGCGTGTCTCGAAATGACGCCGCAAAAGATGGGGATCTCGGATGGTTAGAAGTTTTGCTTTTCAAAATTTCACACAACTTTTACAATTTAAGACAATTATTGCACGAGGAGTAAGCCCGTTGGGGAGACTCCAGGGCTCGAAAAAAAATTCGTCCTTCGAGAGTTTTTCGAATGAAAGATTCCATCTACTACTTTGAAAGACGCCGTCGACAATCGACAGACAAAAAGCGCTACAGACATAAGAAATGACAATAGTAAGACAAGGAGAGGAGACTCCATGGGCCTTGTAAAACTTTTCATAATGGGTATGCATATGCCTCTTTAAGAAAGGGGGAAGGGCTCCCATTGAAATCAAAAGCCCTAGTGATGGACAACGTTCACACCTCCTGGGTGTCCAATGGAAGATGAACGCGAATACAGAAAATGCTAATCCTTAAAAATTAAATTTAGACTCCAAAAGGTTAATTAAAATTTTAAAGCACTTACCTAATAAACTCTAATATCTCCGTTTTTTCAAAATGATGAAAATCTAGTAGAACATCAGTGTAAAAGCTGAGCGTGGCTACAAAATCTATCATATTCACAGGCGATCTTATAAAATTTACAATATTCGGACTTACCTAAAAAAGAAAAACATAAATTTCAGCAAAAGGAACAAAAAAAAAATCTCTTGAAAATAAAAACAAAAGCCTCGTTATATCCATTTATACCGACGTCATCATTTACTTCTTGGAACTTGACATAAAAGATAACGGTCAAAAAGAAATCCTCATGTGACATTTCCATTATGATTGATGTTCCGCATTGTGAATAAAAACTGACGGGATCCTTTCCTCCGTGTATTTATTCAGGAAAGGGAAGTTTTTCACCCGAAGAAAAACACAATGTATCACGTACATAAAACAACTTTCCCAAAAGAGAAAAAAGAAATCATGTACGGGACCCGCGCGCAGCGTCGCCTGAAAACTCTTGTAATAATTTTCAACAAAAAGGTAAATTTTAGGAAAAAGGATGCTTTTATCATAGGTTCTAAAGAGTTATTAATAGATGTCAACGTTAAAACAACTTCGGTTAATCTAACTTCTTGACGGTAAAACCGCACAAACCTTTCTTGCTAATGGAAATTGTATTTTACATTCCATATTCTGGTTTCTTTGAAATGTTACGGGGGATGACAGGGTGGTCGCTACCGCTGAAAAAAATAAAACTTGGGAGGGTTTGCTGAGATTAAGGTGAGGTATTATGTATTAGCATGTATAAAATTTTCCATTGAGGTGTCTGATTCAAAGTAGCAGGATTTTTTTTTCCAGCCTCTTTGCGTCCATTGTTGAACATACGCCTCCCTCAATTCTTGCCATCCGTCTCGGTTTTCCGCTGCTCTCACCCAATGTAACCCCGCAGTCTTCTTTATGTCATCATACCACCTAGTTATTGGTCTTCCCCTGCTTCGATGTCCAGTCCATGGCCTCCGTTGTAGGATTCTCCTGTTCCATCTACCATCCTTTATCCTCGCAAGATGTCCTGCGTAATCCCACTTAAGCCGAGCTGTTCTCTCAATCACATCAACACTTTTGGTCTTCCTTCGGATCGTTTCATTTGTTATTCGATCCTTTAGGGAAATACCCAAAATTGCTCGTTCCATCGCCCTTTGTGTTACTTGTAGTTTCGTGTGAGTCCATGTCTGTGCTCCATAGGTTAAGACTGGGAGGATGCATTGGTCAAAAACTTTTATTTTCAGGTGCAGAGGAATGTTTCTGTTCTTCAAAATTCTTGAGATTTTCCCAAAGGCGGCCCATCCTATCTCCTTCTGCGCTCTACTTCTAGGTCTTTGTTCGCTTTCCCCAATGCTACCATTTGGCCAAGATAGTTATACTCTTCCACATTTTCCACATTAAAGGAATGGCAGGATATCTATAAACAAATCATTTCTTTCTTCAATTTATGGACGCGTATCCACCCGTTAAAAAAATTGTTCGCAACTTTGAAAGGCCACTTCTTCCGCTCCGATGCGCACGTCAATATCACAACTCGAAATACTTGATCCCGAATAAATAAAAAAAGAAAAGTTTTAAAAACTCCCAGAAGAGTGTAACTGACATGAAAGATGAAAGCTTTAAAGGTGCGTTCAATTTCCTCCCTAACCACCCGTCTCGTACACACACGTATATCCGAAACCAATTAAACAAAATAAAACAACGAAAACCCCCCGACTGCGCCTGCGCTTAATTAAATTAATTAAAGATGAACCGTATCAAAAGAGCGTTTCCCCTTCGGTACGGATTCCAAACTTAACTACCTAGTGAGTTTATAAGTAAACCCGAGGGGGATAAAAAAAAAAGACGCCAACTTATTTCTTACAAACACGACGTGATTTTTAAAAAAAAATATATATATTAGGGTTCGGGTACAAGTGAGGTCAAAAGGTCACAGAAACGGGGGAATGATGAAATGGGGGAAAGGAAAAATTTCCCATCAGCGATATATATTCCGATGCAACTAAAAATATTGCCGAAAGGTTGATGTTCCGTTGCACTTTAGTCCTGTTTCAACCATTACGTCAAGTAGTTAACGAACGGTTGTTGTAGAACATGGGTCGACTGTTTCCCCCCCGGGCTTGTATCCATTAAATATCCAAGGGCGGTCGTTTCCCCATCTACAACTTCTTTTTTTCTCCGATTTTCTTGGGTTATTTTATGGGATTTAAATGTCAAGGTCGATTGTATAGGATGTTCCATCAGGATTTAATTGGAATCATGCTGGACGAAGAGGAAATTGTTCTGACCTTAATTTCTATTACGAAATTCTGTTTTTTTTTTTTGTTCTTCTCCACGTTTCAGGCTTAAAAAGAAAAGAAGAAAATAATTTATATAGATAATGGAAAAAGGCGATCGCCGGCTTATATTGTTTTATATTTTATTCATTCGGATAATAAGACTCCAGAATTTCCAGTTTCTTTTTATTGTGTTTTTCTATGGTATTTTCTTCGATTTCAATTTTCAAGGAGAAAGGGAACACCTGCATCCGTACACTTCATGAATATCATTGCATTTTTCTCTATAAAAATGCAATAACATTTTATTTTTTGAAAGTTTTGGGTTTTAAAAAAAAAGGAAATGTTTACTTACAAGAGATCTGACGACAAGCTCGACCGTGAACCAGATATTACAAGCGAGTTCTACGAATACAAAGGCCTCGTGGGGTTTCGTTTGAACTTTATCCAAAACCCACCGGACGTCTGATCCCGTGGTGTTGTCGTGTGAAGCAACCTCGACTGTTACGTTTTTTATAAATGGCACTCTCATATCTGGATGAGTCTTCAAGGCAAATGAGAGAACTGAGACGCAGATGAAAAATACAGACATTACTGCGACAACCTGTAAAAAGAAAGAAAAAGGATTAGATGGGCAGAAGAGGCAAAGAAGGACGAACAAAAGGTCCGCAAGGCGCGACCTCGATATTAGAGGGTTTCATCTTCACAGCGCAGGTTGACCCCAGCTAGCCATAAGCTGGTCTTGGTGTTAACCTCCGCACTGCAGATGGAACTTCCTAATATTGAAATCGCGAAGGGGCGAAGGAAATATGCTTTGTTGACTAGAGCAAATCCAAAGTCATATCAAAAACTTTGGCTACTCATTACCGGTGCGAGATTCTGGGCTAGATCCGTTTCTGCAGACTGCTAGGGCGGCCAGTTCAGAATTCTGATCAATGGATCTAACATTTCTCGAATCTATTTTTATTTGAACAGTCTGCGCTACCTCCCCGTGGCCCTGTTTTCGACGAAGATCATCTCACTAATGTTTTTTCTTCCCCTATTTTAAAAATTAAATGTAGCAAAAATACATGAACAACGTATCTATAGTAAAATGGCTCCCTTGATAATTCCTCCAATGTATTTTAAGGAAAGGAATTTTAATCCCATAAGGCAATGCGAATTTTTCGAAGAATAATCCACCGTTCTAAACAACCGAGCCCCTGTATAAATTATTCCCAAAAGCCTTGAATTAACTTTCTCAGGCTCGATATTAAATTTTCTACCGCTTCATCTTTACCAAAAATATATTCGTTATATTTTTTTTTGTAAGAGCACGTGAAAATCAAATAAATGTCACGACTACAGAAATGGAAAGTGACAAGTGCCAGCTTGGAATTCGTTTTAGTTTATTGTATAAAAATATATGAGAGCAATGGCGGACTGGAAACAGCAACTGTGGCTTGCTCTAGATTTTTTACAGTTACGCAAGCTCCTGCCAAGCTCGTTCTAACCATTAAGAACTGTTAGACGCTAAAGCTAAGCCCACCAACAAGCCTTTCGAACAACCACAGGCCAAACTTGAGCTGCATGGTTAAGCCGTGTTCTGCCTGTATTTGTTTTCTCAAGCAAATCATCTTATGGAAACTCTAATGGCCAATACGCCACTGTTTTTTCTCCATACTGAAAAACACTCTCACGGCCCTATATCAAGTCTGATTTAATTATACTCTTAAAAACGTTTCACAACATAACTCATTTCCCCACTTTTCCAAGCATATGATTTATCATCAGCATGAAGATTAAAACATATATCAAGAATCTCGTGTTTATAAAAACTTTGCCCGTAAGATTATTGATTATTTATTAGCCACGGTCTGTATAGCCGCATCAGAATATTTAATATCAAGATGACGAGCTGCTTCGTAAACTTTAATATCAAATGTCCCTTTGATCAAAATTTTTCAAAGAAATATGTTTGAACTTACATCCATTCCAGGAATTCTCTTTCTTTATACTTTTTCTTTCCTTTCCTGGACCTTCGAGCTTCCTGTACAAAACTGCTTAACTTCCTCTTTTTCTGTTTGCTTATTTATTTATTTTTGTTCCATTTCCCTAAATAAAAAACCTTAACCACCAATGCTCCTCATTTCTTTAATCCCCAAATAACGATCCTTAATCTAAAAAACCCCTCTAAATCATTTTCCCTTTTCAATCTTTCAATTTAATCTCATTATACGATTTCTAATCAAGAAACATCAAGGCGGAATCATTACAATTTACACCTTGAAAATGATTTCAAAAAAGGAAAACCAGAAGCCTTATTCCAATTACCATATTTTCCTTTCTTTTCATTCATTTTCAAACTTTTGCAATTATTTCTCCCTTTCAATTTAAAGAAACAAACCAAAAAAAAAAAAAAGAAAGGAATTTCGTTAACTTACTTTGGCCCCGGAGGAAGAATAAGGCTCGTCAAATAAAGACCAAACTTTAGGTTTCAGACGTTGCCATCTGCTAAGCCTTCCGTTTAAGTAATCTTCTTCATATCCGAATTTCCTCGCGATTTCTTCCTCGTTTGGTTTTTCAGCGTCGATGTCCAGCTTGTCGAGGATTGCAAGAGTCGCCTAAAAAAAAAGGAAAAATCGTTGAGTTTTTTATAAATCAAAATTTAAATGGAGAATCTGGCATTTATGGGATCTTGTTTCGAGTGGACTTAAAAAGTTACAAATCTCAACAAAAAAAAAATTATATTTCATCATTTTTAACAGTTCAGATTCCTTTTCATGGCTTAATTTTTCATTCCAGCTTAAAAGCCCTTTCATCAAAAGGCTCGCCTTTTATTTTTTTTTAATACAATCCCGGTTTAAAAATCTTAAATATCAAAATTGGATTTCCCGAGCCTCTGGATTATACGAGAATGAGGGAATGATGAAATGCATAAATTCATGCTTGGTTGAAAATCATATAATTAAACTTTTTTCCTCTCTCTTCTGCTCCCCCCTGCCTGCTCTCTTATTACATTTAAATCTCCCTACCCGATGGTCAATTAGTCAAAATCAAATTTCCGGCAGCCCCGGTCGGCGGAATCCGTACGGGCAATAAAATGCAGCGATTCCCCAAGAGACTTTTGCTTCAAAGGTCGCAGCGCAAGTATTAGCAAAACGTATAACGATTGAATTTAATTATTGAAAAGTCAATTATTTAGCGTGAATGCGGGAAGAATAAAATGACAAGTATAATATTGAGTGGTGCGTTTCATATTCCATTTCATTTTCAGCAAGTGGTGGACTGGTTACGGTCGTGATAAAGGCCGCAGAATTTAATGAATGGTATCTTGATTTAAAATGAAGGGTTGCCTTAGCATTTGACTGTAATGATTGACCAGCATTAGTTTAATAAAGCTGATGACGAGCCTGGCGCCATCTTCATCATCAAATGGGGAGATTTTCTAATCTAAATCAAGATTTTCTTCGACTGCCGGTCACCTTGCCTATTTTTACTGGGACATTTACCGGTGCATGTTCCAGAAAAAATCTTGTAAAATCTTGATTTGAAATTTTTAAATTTGTAATTGTATCTAATCATACAGTTAGATTTAACAAAAGCGCTAAGTTCTGCAGAATATTCTGCAGCCCCATTCCAACATTACTAAAGTCTTATTGAACTCGACGGTTATACCTCCAGTTAAAACTTAGAGGGGCACTATCAAATTTCAAACAAACGCTAACCTCTGCAGCAAAACCTCAGAGGGGAGCTTGCATCTACTGAATAATCGATGGCCTTAACTTGAGCATGAGTGAGTAATCTGTAGTCTCATTTTAACATAAAGCTTTAGCAATGATACAGTATTGTTTAGAAGTTCTGTGTTCATTCCCAACGTAATTATAATCAAAGGTCGCGAAAGAAATATAACCCAAGAAGATCAAAGAGATAACCCAAAAAAAACTGAAAAAATTCAACTTTAGTTAAACTGCAATCCAATATAAAAGAAGTTCAAGACACATATTATCCATTAAAATCTAACTTTTCTTTTAACTCATTAAAATTATTTTATCAAGAGCTTTACTTAAACCCACAAAAATAATAACTGAAAAAACTTTTCTGTTTAAAAGAAATAAATATCCATTACAGATATAACGGCATCTTAAATAAATAAGGATTTCCTATAACCAAACCGAAAAAGGAAACTTATTTTATTTTCCTCTAATAAAGGTTCGAGTTTCTTTTACATTAACTTTTCGAAAAGTTTTTCAAAAAGAGAAAAGATGTACCAAGACTAATTGGTCTGTAATTGCTTACATTTCTCCTATTTCCAAAAGAAGAGAGAGAATTTCCTCTCAGTGGTGAATATATTAAAGATTGATTCTTCAGAGGCATTTTAGGAAATCTTACATGATATTTAGGGAACGGTATAATGAATGTTACCGCCATTGTCATGTTGCAAGTGGATTCTTAAACAAAAGAGCTTCCCATCTATTCATGTCGGCATGAAGATCAATTCCACTTGACTATATCGCTCTTTCATCAATCAAGCCATTAACTAAAATCGCATAAACAAGGCAGGGAACATGTAGAGAGAATTGAATTTTAATTTTTTAAATGAAATATCGATGAGATGGTGATGTGAAATTTTTGTGAAGGGGGCAGGGGCGGAATGGTCCTGGAAAACTCCAATTTTGTAAATTAATTGTAATTTAATTACCATTGTTTTCTCTAATGGAAAAAATGATCCAAGCTATATTTGAAACCAACATCAAAACCTGAACATACTTGTACAGCACCTGAACGCTAGCTCAAAGTTGCGCAGTCTAACAGTTCCTTCAAGTCGGAAAGTTTTCCACTTTTCACTTTTCTTGGATTGAAAAAATGATTCAGAAAATGCCTGAGTCATCCATTTTACCCTAATATGCCAAACTCATTAGTCTACACTATACAAATCCTTTCTTAGTAACAAAGAATCGAGCTCATAAACAAAACCGCCATTAAATTCCACCTCAAAGCCAACAAAAAAAGAAAAAACTTTCGACAAAACCCGTATTTTTCTAAATGTAGCCTATTAGCAGTTTCATTCCTATTCAGAGAGGACTTGTACATAGTTAACAGCAATTTTCCTTCCGAGGATTAATTTGTCTTAATTACTCCGGCCTTATTCGCAATAGCTAGCTAGCTCAAACAAACAACTGACATTTTAATTAAATTCCAAAAACTGAAAAAAATCATTAATAACGCATTAGTATCCCATAATAGCCGAAAAGTAATTACTCTTCCTAATTGTTTGCTTAAATAAAAAGAAAAACTTCAATAGTACACCGTTTAAGCGATTGACGTTTCCCGTTTCCTAACTTTCCCTGTATATTTAGGAAAAATGAAAAATCCTTTTCATTTCCCTTCCCATTAATCATTCCACTATATACAAAATCTTTTTCGTAAATATTATTTTATTTAATTATTAAATACATTTACTTCCCCAAAAACAAAGCAAAGAAGAAGGGAGAGGAAAAAAAAAAAGATTTTCAAACAAAAACCGGGAAAAGGAAAATTTTAGCATCTAACTTCTTGATTAATAGTATAAAAGTCTTTTTAATGTTGACTATAAACGTTCTTTACCAAGACATTCAACGCTCAAGATCTTTGTTTCCTAACCATTTATTATCGTTAACTTTAAACACGTTTTCAGCGCTCATTAAACGTCACTTCTTTAGTCAGAAAACGGCGCCATTAAAAAATAACCTTTCCCTGATTTTCGATAATTTAAACGGTATTGTTAAAACATATTAGGGAATTAATTGATCGTAGATTTAAAGGTTGGCAGAGTTTAAAAAATGGCTTGTAATTAAACGGTCAGTATTTTAATAAAAATAAAGAGATCAGTAAAATAAATAAAAGGGTCAGTAAAAAAAATTAAAAATCAGTATATTAATGGGCTTTGGACAGTATTTTTTAAATTTTGGGTTAGTAAATAATAAATTTTCTGGTAGGTACCGACAAAGGGGTCAGTATTTTTTTATGAAGATATAGAAAATGAAACTTACTTTATCAACCAATAAAGCTCTGGTGGCAAGTTTCGGCCTACCCCTTCGGCGTTTTTCAGCTAAAGGCAATGTTTTTTCTACCGGAGGTGACTTTACTATTTTCAGGCGAATCGAGAGACCAATTATATGTGTGCACATGTATTTTTCAAGAAAATGTGGGCATGCACATTGCCCATTTTTCCAATTATTTTCTTTATCTTCCTTTGGCAAGTCTACAATTCAAATTTTGAAGGCCTTCACACATTTTTCCTGCATAAATAAGCAAGTTACATCTCGAAGTAAATATTTCCTAATTACCGGAAATTATTTCCGATGTCACAATAACAACTTCATTTCAATATTGAACCCTTTTCGAGATCGTGGCAGCTTCCAGAATTGCAAATGGCGATCCCATATATAGCATACGGCTCCTTGAAAAGTCCACTCCTTATTAGGCTCTGCATTTGAAAAAGCAGAGCCGTTTTAATACATACCTGAGTCTCTCTGTGCCTGCTATACGTGCTCCAGCAGCATGGTTCCACCTGATTCGAATCAAGGCCCCAAAATTCGAGTTCTTCTTCAAACAGTGGACCGCACACATTTGTCGGATAATGCAACTTCCCGGTCCTGTAGTAATTAAGGATTTGACCGAATACCCCGGGATGGCGATCGAAAAAATATTCATTCAAAATTGGATCGTAATTGGCTAAAGCTTCCGTTAAACGTGATAATCGAGTCGCTGCTATTTTTTTCAACGTCGTTTTATACGTTTCATAGCGGATGCCTCCGACGTTAAGTATGATCCGGTTTTCGCCGTCCATTCGGCATGAAGTTTGGTCACCTCATTATCTGCAACAAAAAAAAACAATTCTTTTGTCAGCGTTTTAAATTCAAATTAAAAAAAAAAAAAGGATTAAAACAAAAAAGACAAAAACAAGACGAGAGAAAATATGAAAATTATGAAAATTTATTCGAAAGGAGTTGCTCGGATTTATTTTAAGTTGGGTGGGTCTCATTATGCTCCAAATAGCTACAAATATCTTCTATTAAAATGTTACAGCAGATAAATCCGATCTTCTTCCGTCATTTGTTTCTTCCCTGAGTTTTATTTTGTCCAATAAATAAATATGCAAAATTTGTAGCAATTTCCCTTCGAAAGAAAAAGTAAATGAAGCGTGGAGGAAACGTTTTCATAAAGAATATATACTAACCACATACAACAGAAAGCCGCATATGCGAGGTTTAGTGATAACACAAGTACGCAAAATTTTAGGAGAGAATCATTTGGCTGATATCCAGGAGCAATATAGAAACCATCTGTGCTCTTTTTCACGATTATTCCTTTCACACATAATATCACTTATTCGTTTTGCGGTTACTGCTTACTATTAGATTTTTTAAAAGTTTCTTATTAGCAAGATAGACTTATGGAATCTTAATTGATTTATATACTGTATGGGCCACGGTCCAAATCGATGCTGTTTATTGTTGTAAGGTTAGTTGAAGATAAAATATGGAATATGATCTTTGGCCAAGTTAGAAGGTTTGGTAAAGAAAGCAAAAGATAAAAGAAGAAATAGTCAGCAATCGAAGTCGTAAGTGGATTTAATCTGACCTACAGATTTTCGAGTGGAGGAAGAGCCACTGAGCCAACAAGTCTGAATGTTCCTATTCTAGACTTTCTTCATCCACATTGGGTTTTATCACAAACCCTGCCACGGGCCTATATTAGACACTTGAATAAAAATAAGTTTTTTCTCTGTGGGAAGAAAAAACTTAACTTTGTTGGCCTGTTTGGGAATTCTCAAAACAGTAAAATCCCTTATTCAAATCCTACAATCACATCTAATACCTCCTATTTCATCTCGCTCCACATACTCTTGCGTTATTTTATTTCCCTCGTAAAATTCCTCCAACTTTTCAAAAAACGACTCAAGCTTTCCGAATTCGTAAAACGTCGTCGTTAGCTACATTGTTTTATGCATGTTAAAAAAGAAAAAAAAAAACTTCCTCTAAAGTAATACACAACCAAAGTTTAGAAGTCGCAAAAAAAAAGTCAAGAAAATCGACTTTTTACTATATACAACATTGAAATATTCCACGCGCGCCGGGAAGATAAAAAACGAAAATTAAATTACACAACTTTTTTCACGGGAAACTTATCAAAAGAAAATCTACGCACATTAAATAATGTGACATTTCTTCATTAAAAAAAAATAAAATGCAACGCGGAGATTTTCTATTATAAATGTTGTAAGATTACAAAAGGATTTGCGTAAAAGTCGTAACTCTCGTTTCCCCCGTCGCGAGAAAGGATTCCTTTTTCATATCTTCTCCTCTTTTACTATGGTAGTTTTCCTATTTAGTGAATTCATATTGCGAATCCTAAGGATTAACCAATACGTTTAATTAAAATCATCCGCTTCGTTGCTCAAGCCTAAAACCTGGTTTTTTCCCTTCCCTCCATGCGCAATAACCTTTTTCATAAAATATTCAATTTAAACAAATGAGAAGCGGAAGGGGTAAAACTAGGGGAGGGAGGGGGGGGGGGGGAAAGAAGAAAAAGAAAAAAGTCGATTACTGACTTTGAGAATCGTGTATTGAGATGATTTCGTTTTGTTCAAACTCGTTTTTTGTTTGCTTTTCAACTGGGCGAATTCAAAGACCTTTTTCACAGTACGAGAGACTTTGATGAAGTTTACTGATTTTATATATTTTTTTTTGTAAAAAAACCGAAGGGAAAAGTATTGGATTTGTTTGCTTATAGCCCATTACAAACCCTATTTGCTTTTGCTTTTCAATTGCATGATTATTGCCGATGGATGGATTGATGAGGTAACGGAGCCAAACTATAAACGAAAGGTGATGATTGACGTTCGTTTTTCATTTACATGAATGCATTAGCACAGCTGGTATGTTTTATCAAAAGATATGGCCGTAGCAGCTAATTGTTAAGGCACGGACTGATTCTTCCAGAGGGCGATGGTAAAATACCAGAAGCGGCGCTCAAAGATGATCAGAGAAAATTTGACTAGCACTCTAAGAAGACAGGGCGAACTACTGACTAGTTCCTAAGTGCCCTGTATTCTTAGAATGCCTGTAAAAAAAATTTTATTTGAAGACTAAAATTCCGAAAAGCTGCCATGTTCTTCTGTGAATAATACGCCGATTCCGCTTTGCTTTCAATTTTCGGGGATCGAGAGAACGAAAGAGAACATTTTTTGGTCATTGCTGCCAACACAGATTCTCCTACAGCTACCACCCCTGCGCACAATATTTTTTAATGACAATACAAATGAACCACAGACATGTTCCAATTCCTAACCGATTTCCTCATACTCCGGCAACAACTGAACATCCTACTTTTCAATTCGCTAAAGATTTCAACAGTAGCAAACCGCAAGGCAAATCAATGTAGCAATTATTTCCTCTGCACCGTTTTCTTCTACCTCATCAGCGCTTATCATTAAATTCTAGCCCCGTTTTAACGTTGGAAACTCGGAATACACGCTCATAAACATGCTCTCCCATCCTCAAAGTACAAACTATGCGTACTGTGTGTGTAGATGTACCCCCTTGTTATGTTAAATGTTTTACGTTTCTTACAAACTCCCTTTGGCGGTGTTTCCGGGTTTCACTTCACCGGTGGAATGTTCACAAGGCTAAAATAATTTTCCCTTGTACAAGGCTACCCGAGTGCATTATTCAAGCTTCATCGATTTCGCCTGCCGTCATGACGTGAAGAGAAGAGGATCAAGGGCGAAACGGGAGAGAGGAAAAAGGAGACGGAGAACTAATTAAGCATGAACTGATATGATTATATCTTAACAGTCAAACAGGAGACAAGTCAGTTAATGGCTAATATGTCAAGTTGTTGTGACATGATGATTCCCGCGTGGAAAAAAGTTGTTTTACTCCCAATAGGATTTTCTTTTTCTTTTTTTTTTTTTTTTTCGGGAAATCGAACGTGAAGGATTTTTCCGTCTCATTCCCCCCGTGAGATCTTTTTACGTGATATTTTTGAAATCCGGAAGATATCCTTAACTCAACGAAGTAAATCCGAGGGAAGGTGAGACGTAGCATATAAAAGGGACAAACGTTCGGAAAGATTGATAAATCGTAAGCTTGGGATGTATCGGATCAGATCACTTTTTTTTCATACTTTTAGCCAAGTTGACGAAAACATATAGCAAGGATTGAAGAAGTTAAAATTTATTTTTCAAAGTATTATCGCCAGGAGCGAAGCCGGGAAGTTTTTTGGAGGATGACTAGTTTTGCAACAGAAAGAAGAGCCCTTGACATTTTTAGAACTGACTTGTCAGAAGGACAAAGCAGACCATTCTAAGATGCCCCGTTGCCTTGAAAGATATCGAACCTTTCAACGGAGAAGGCAACTTAAAGCATTGCTGTATCCGAAATTTTCAATGAAAAACTCGAGCTTGATTTACTTTGAATTCGCCTGGTTACGGGCCTGCTTTTCTGCGAACTTTATTTATTGAAAACTGCAAATAATCGCTGATATCGAATTGATATTTACCGTCATCTTGCTTTAAGATTTTCAACTAAGACATATAATTTACACGAGAGAATATTTCAATATTAACAAAAAGGTGACATTTCAGGTATGAACAGAAATCAAAATGTTCGAATAAAACCGTCACGATGTTAATTAGCTGAAACGTTTCGCTTCCACGAGGGAATTCAATGGAAAGAGAAATCGATATTGCTGTCAACCTTTTTTTGGAACAGTTCCTCGTAATTGGCGAGGGAAAACCCCAATGCGGCAGACATCAAACATTTCCTAGAATAACAATATCGTGACAATATTTTAGAAGTTAGGGTTGAACTGCGGGTTGCAAGACGGGTCTACATGTTCCGAGTGATGAAATGAGCATTTGATATAATGGTTGGCAACTGTGCGATCAAAGCGGGACCTTTATTGAATACGCAGCCGTGGACAAAACAGCGAAAGAAAAATAGAAAGGAAAGTTGATGAAACTGCACAAGCTTCAAACCAGAAACTTTGACAAGGAAGAATATTGTAGGATTGCCCTAAAAATCAAACATCAACTTCTCCTGTACTTTAATTAAGCATTAAAGCAAAGCATTCATTAAAAAATACACAAAACTCAGGAAATGTGTCAATCACTTCACCTTTTTCGATTGAATTCATTTCAAAGAAAAATCAATGAAAGAAAGGATTTCCGAGAACGTTTTTAGACACAAAACTAACATGGTTTGTCAATTTTCTCTCCTTTTTTTTTTGACGTTCAAGAAGGAAGAGAAAAGTATACATGAATACATTTCGAAAAAATACACATTCGGAAAAAAAACCGGTAACAATGTTGAGCCCTTATACATAAAACCACATTTCCTGAATCCGGTTTGTTCTTCTGGAAGCACTTTAAATCCGATAAATCTATTTAGCTGATCCTTCGCCAAATCTTGCTTTTCAAAATAATAAAATAAAAAACATGTGAGGGAAAACGTTTCCGTTTTTGAAAAAAAACCAGAGGAGTTTCAAAAATTAACAGCAAGTCCGTAGTCGATGAAAACATTTGTTGGCTCAAACTTTGACGTCAGGTGCTGCGGTCACGAACGATACCTCAAGCACTTCATCATCACCATATTTACAATAAGCCGGCCTAGCTGCTGTTAAACAATTCTAAATTTTCTGACGTTTGTGTTCAAAATTGATTCAATTCAACTTTCAAACAGGGAAATCTCAAAAATAATCAGAGCTCAAGGAATCATTCAATGTGCCCTGTATAATATTATCTCACCTTTGAATTCCGGATTGAAATTTCACTCCGGTATAGTGCAATCCCATTCGTATGGATCACCGAGGCGTAACGTCAAGAGGTTTCCATCCAGAATCTCTTGCAAAAGGGTAAAACTCATTGAAAAACCCTTTAAGCAGCACTTTGAAAAGGAAGTTGCCGTGCCTGAAACCGCAACCTCCTTAAGTGTCAGAAAACGGGATACCGCACAACGCACAAAGCCCTCCTCCGAGTTTGAATAAGGAAATATCGCGGCACTTTATAAATAGTGTCATAATCAAATCCTAATGACAATTCTATTTCTCAAATGTTGCCTTTCTAAATCAACGGAAATTTATCAAAGGAAACCACTTTAAAACCCCTTTCTAAATTATTTCGGATCCTCCCAATTCAAAAGGATTCAATCTAAAAGGAATATTTGTGAAAAAAAAATTTACAGAGGCAAATAAATACTTGGTAGTAACTTTTTTTGAAACTAGTTGGTGGAAACTACGCTGAAAAGGAAAAAAAAGAGAGGCTAATCCTGGCTTGTCAAGCGTGGAGATTCAAAAGTGAATTTACACCTTCATGACTAATAAAAAATTTAACGGGACCTCGACGACGCGGCAACCTTTAGAGTATTTTTTTTTCCGAAACTAAAACTCCTGCTGCAGTCCTTTGAAATTTTATCAAAGGCGTTTAAATTAATAAATGAGTAGGTCTCGGGCTCTAACTGGATTGAGAAGTCATTGATGATGGAAAAAGGTTTAGTATGTTGTTTAGAACCTGAATAGGGATAATAGTCCTGTTCCTTGAGGTGAGGTGATATTTTGCTATTTCGACTCAAGTTTTAAGGTTTTGTAGAATATAAGTCTGAATTTTTTTGGTGGCAGCGCAAGAGGATATTACTGTAGGTGGAAGAGGAACAACCAAAGATTTCAAACTCGGATTCACGGTTCTTAAAAGGTATTGATCAAGTACAGCTTCAAGGTAGAAGGGGGGTGTGAGATTCATTCAGATACAGAGAGATGATTAAACTTTGTTGAGAACGGGTGGTTACGGTATTTCCTTTCAATCTTTTTATTCTTTATGGAAGTATTTTCTTCTTCTTCTTCTTTACGTGCTGTCTCCGCATGTGAGATTAGCAATCATTATCGCTATTCGAACCTTGGATGCCGCTGCCCGAAACAGGGACGTGGAATCTAGTCTATACCAGACCCTTAAATTTCTGAGCCACGATGTTTTCCGTCTGCCTGATCTGTGCTATCCCTCGACCTTCCCTTCCATAATTAGGTGCAGGAGCCGGAATTTTTCATTGCGCAACACATGACTGAAATATTGGAGCTTCCGCCGCTTAATCTCAAAGAGCACTTCTATCTCCTTGCCCATTCGAGTTAGCAGCTCGGTATTTCTCACTCTATCGGTCCACAGAATGTGGAGAATGCGGCGGTAGAGTCACATTTCAAATGCAGCCCAAGTCCCCCTCTGGTGCAAGTATTTTACAGAAGTTTAAATATTGAAGTAGAGCAACTTATTGACTCGGTTTATTTCCTAGAGATGTTCTTAATTGGCGGTGGGCGTCTGACTTAACACAAGGTGCTAGTCGCAAAACAGACACTATCCGCGCCGACTAAGAAAGCTCAATAGACAATGTATGCAGCTCCCGAATTCTGCAAGAACGAATCAGCGTCTAGTCCAACTGTAAACTTGATGCTCTTCTTGCTATGCCTAACCTAGATTCGATAAGCAGGGGCAACAGTGGGACAAAATTTCCTTATTGGAAATCGATGGCTCAACAAATAGGTACGTGGGAACCGCCAGGGGATCTTACATAATTCTGAACACATAACATGCAAAGTCTGCGTCTTCGATTAAGCTCCCGCTAACACCTCTTCCATCTTGACAAACAAACTCCTGGCCTATTTCAATCATCTACGAATCTAGATTTTTTCTGAGTTTTTCCAATCCTGATTCAAAGAGCTCTCTGTAAGTAACTATGACCTCAACATCAGAAGAAAATTCTATTTGCTTTGAATTTTTGCAAGTTGCTCCAAATCCTGAGCGTTGCGAACAAATCACCAACGCATTCGTTCAAGCTAAAACTCGACAACAGGACAATAAGAAAAATATTAAACTTCACGCCACCAATCTAAGACCGTGTGGAGTGACCTATCGACTGAACTCAAGTTTTTCAGATAAAAAATCCCAACTTATTTTTCTTGGAAAATCATAACTTGAATCTTCTTTACAAGGAAGATTAGGAGCCTAACAATACGAAAAATTCTTTCCATTAGACCAAACGTCAATCACTACCAATTGAAAGAAAAAGTAATGCAGGGTAGGGGGAGGTTCTTACATGTATTATTTACCGAGAATATCTTAAATTCTCCTTCTTTTTCTTCTCTCTCTCTTGAGATTTCTCTTCTACGTGACTTCTTCTCGATATCCGATATCTTACAAGCGACCCTTTTTCCCTCCTTAAGATATTTACAACGTGTAGTACGTACGATTTCCAAAGGGCAGAAGGTGAGAAAGCATAGACGCTGGTTTTTCTTATAACGACATTTTCGCCAGATTTTGTAGTGGACTTAAAGAAGAAAAAAATCTATTCTCGGGGAAGAAAAAAAAGAAGAAATCGTTTTCGGTTGAATTGAAAACTCAATTTCGAATCGGAAAGTCGTATGATTTTTTCCCCTTCACCCTTTTTACAAGGATCGTTTGATTTCTTTTTTTTAGAATTTGAATGATGCCTTTAGGAAACGCCAAAAAAAAAGATGAAGTGAAATTCATGGCTAAGGGGCCGTCCAAATATTACGTAACGCAAAATAGGCCACTTTTTGACCCCCCCTCCCCCCCTTGTAACGCAACCGTAACGCAGACTCAAACCCCCCCTTCATAATTACGTAACACGGGTCAAGACCCCCCCCCCCCTCACTTGAAAATTTAAAATAAAGCATAAAAAAGAAGAATAACAATCAAAAAATTTATTCATACAGGACAACAATATTTTTTTTGAAATAATCAAGAAACTTTCCTCAAAAAATTCTAAAGTTTTTTAAATTTTGAAATTTTTTTGAAAAAATTTGCCTTTTTTTGCAAAATAATTAGATTGATAATAACAGACTTAGCGTTACGTAACGCATGCCTTGACCCCCCCTACCCCCCCTGTAACGTACCGTAACGCACTCTCGGACCCCCACCCCCCCCTTCGAGCGTTACGTAATATTTGGACGGCCCCTAAGGTGGGCACCACTTCATCGAAACGAACGAAAGAGGTTTACAATTGCTCAGGGGACAAGAGAGAAAACAAAAAATATTTGAGTACAAACCAGCATGACCGAGACGGACGGCCACATTCGCAAAACAAACATCCTCGTAAATCGATACTGGTAGGAAATTGTTTTATGATAATCCCTTTCCCTCAGCATGTTACTTGCTAATCCATTTCCTCGTTTTCAGTAATAGAGGAAGAATACAAATGTATTTACGACCGTTATAAATAAAAACAAAAAATCCGTTTCGGGTGAAAAAAAAAGAATTCCCTTCACGGTGACAATTTTATTTCCCCGAAAAAGTTTTAATAGGATTTTGACAGGAAATCCCATACAATAATTGACCATATTCCGGGGAGGAAAAAAAAAAGAAAAAATCTTGATAAAAAATTCTGGAGAGAAAATCTGGCGGGGGGAAATCGTTAGCGTTGGATTTTGTAACACAGCATCCAAGTGATGAGGTGGAAAATTCGTTAAAACTTTGTCCTCATTGCTAGCCAAGCCATCAAGTATAAAACAAATCTTTTTCTCGTCTTTTTTTTTTATTTTCTCAGCGCTCTTGTTGCCATGCTTGAGAAATTTTTTTCGTTGTAGATTGAGTGTTCTGTATATTCTTATGCATCCGTGAATAGATAACGATGTTAGGAAGTAGTCGAATCTTTTTTTTTATTTGCGTGTTCATAAAAAAAAAAAAAGGTATCGTGATGAATGTTTTACGGGCTGATGAAAATTTTTAGAAACATTTTCGATTTGATCAGTAAAGCGTATGCAAGGGGAGCTGGGGAAAAAGGCGGCAGAGAAAACGGCTACATACGGTTTATTCCCATATTTCGCCGGAAATTTGATTTTATATTTCGACGTCTACGTGTTTAATTAAAGTCGGCAAACATGGAATATGGAATCGAAATGTGTGCGGTAAAAAGTAAGTAAAGGTAGGAGATTCTCGAAAATTGCCGGAAGGTGTGCTAGGTGAAGGTTGCAATTTTAAAACCAAATAGACATGTCTGAACTGGTTTCGTTTTCCGCAGTAATGGAGGTGATGTAAAATAATTGAGATTTTAATCTCCGGGAAATGATTTGCAAACTACCGAGAAGAGTGCATGTAGTTTTCGGATGGTAAATATTTAAGAATAGCTTCCAGGTGGATAGTTAATGGATGGATGGATTTTCTGTTTTCAAATCAAACAATGCTTTTGGGGAACTAGCATTTCCCACAGTAATGTCTGGGTCATCTGATCTGGGCTAGGCTGACCCTCTGCAAATGTGAGCAATAAATCTAGGAGTGGAAAATCAGTAGAGGGCGCCTTTGGTAGCTGCTGCAGAAGGGCTCTATAGTCTTGCAGAGTTACTGGATTAAGAATGAATAGAAATTCATTGAACGTCGTCACCCCTTTGCCTACGACCCTTGTCAAAGTCGATTTTTCTCAGGCCTCTAAGAAATGTCTTCTGCAACTAATTTAGGCATTTCTGCGTTCTAAAAAATGCACAAATAGTTTCCACATTCTAATTATACTTTTTTCTGTATTTTCTTTTTCATTCAACAGTTTCCCACCATAATAACAGCAACACTTTGATTCAATCTCGCATTCAACTCAGCATATAAGTTTTGACGACTTTAACTCCATTCTATTAAAAAACAATTTAAAAAACCCCCATTACCTATTTTTTTATTAACTATAATACTTTTTAATGACTGCATCATAGACTTCCTGGTCATAAATTTCCTTTCATTTTGACGTACGACTCATATTTACGAAATAAATCCATTCATTTCATTTATAATCTTTTTTTTTTTTCAAAATAAGAACGATGAAAGAAATTGACGTTTCGCAAGCAAAAAAAAAAAAACCAAGACCGCCCATTCTGAATTTTCCTAACCTTGCTTTTAAATCAAACGACCATCAATCTTAGTCAATTAGTGACTTATAAAAATCAAAATGAATGATATGTAAGGAGCACAAAAAATTCTAACAAAAACTCGTTTATATCTTATCCGACAATTTTTCAGAATCTTTAGATCTTTTTTTTTTCTTCTTTTAGGGGAAAAAAAGCATGACTTTAGGTAAAGACGTTAAAAATATTGTTTGCTCTAGGCTGAGTTATATAGGGAAAATGGGAATCGTCTTCTGCTCGATCTCCATGTCGTTCGTGTTTTCACGCTCAAGTACCTTAGCAATGTTTATATTTTCAGAAAACGCTTCGTATATTTTTTCTCCCCTTTCTCAATATATTTCCTCCAACGCACTTGTCATTACCGGATGAGAAAGGAAAAGTCGATTAAACGTCAATAATCAGGACGAGGGTAGCATGAAGATGTCAGAACGAAAAACAAAATAAACTGGAACCAGAACCGGAAATCTAAAATCAACCATCTTTAAACTCGAGACAGGAAACAGAGGAAAACTCGCTTTACGAATTCAATTTTCGAAAATTTATATTAGTTTAAGGTACACTTTTTATGGGTTAAACCTTAAATTCTTTTTAGGTTTAAAGTATACTTTCCAAAGGTGAATCACCTTTGATCTAGTTTTTTTTAAAAACTAGAAAAGGATGAAATATAAATATGAAAGAAATTGAAGTATTTTGAAGTTTGGGAGAAATCGTTCAAGTCTTTTTTTTCCTTCAGCCTTTCAATATTTACTGCTGCACACAGTAGTTTTCGTTTTGGGACTTTGACCTAGGGGGGGAAATTCATGTGTAACATGTTACGTAACATGCATTAAGTCTACCTCCGACTGCATTTGCAGCTTGACGTGTTCCATCATGAAACTTTTTTGCCAATATTCCTGAAATGTGCCCATTCCTTTACACGGTTTGATGAATCCTTGTGAAAAAAACTATGACTAGGTCTGCTTTTTTCGAACGTTCTATTATTCCTGCTAGAAATACTTTAAATATGAAAAAAAAGGGAACACTTTATAAGTATCATAGAGGCGCCGCTTACCCATTTCCTGAATCCCTTTTGTTTACAAAATACCCTTCAACCATCTCTTTGTTCCTTCGAGTAATAAGAAGAGCTTTCATTTACAATGTTTTCATAGTTTCTTAAAAGCTTTCTCTGGGAAAAAACATAAAATCTATATGTGGCAAAAAGTATCTCGAAAAACCCCCGTTTATTTAATCGTTGCCTCGATAGAAAGATGTAAAACTTTTCCGATACGGCGAGCTTTTCCATATGGAAATCTATTTATGGATACCAATTATTATTTTTCAAATTTGCAATTAGCAAAGATTTAAAATTAATTGACACTTCCCTACGTTAATATTTTTTGAAAAATATGTCAGCCTAATGATTTATCCTCTTGTATATTTTCTTATCCCATTCCATAAATAAATTACTTTCTCTTTGATTGATGTTCCGGTTAAATGGTGAAGAGTCAGTTCGTGAATCAAACTCTTTTCATTTTCACTAAACTCCAATTTTTTTCTCTCATTATTAATTTTTTAAAATCTTGGAAAATTTTTATTTTCCTTTTTTTTTTGTAACTCATATATGAAGATGTAATCTCGCGATGAATAATAATAAAACGTATACCTAAGAGTAATTAATTTAATTTTATATCTCTTTCGGCGCTGGATTTTAAAGGGATGGTAAAGTGGGAAAAATTCCCAAAGGGAGTATTCACCCTTCACATCTCTATTTTGATTTACAATTCCTTTAGTAGTCTTCCCTTTTTCTCTTTTTAACCAGAATAAAATTTTCGGTTAATAATTTGCATACCCTTCTCTTTTGTTTCCGGTTAAAAGCTGTCGAAATTTTTATCCTGGTCCCGATTATCCGTATTTCCTTTTGTGGGGGGAAAATTGAAAACGGGAATTTTATGAGTTCGTTGTAAAAGAAAACGTTGGGATTTTCAAAGGATAAAAGTAGTAATTTCAAAGCCGTTTCTCATCCAATTTATGATTTATTTACCAAGTTAAGAATGGTCAGCGGCGGATTGGGAAAAGGATTTATAAGCCCTCTGTAACTTAAGCGTGTTAGCTTAGTTCAAGACAAAAGTGTGGGTTGCTAATGGTCGATTAGGGACAACAGCAAGAGTATGGAGTCCCTTGCGACGAATTAAGAATTGCACTGCAATTTTGTTTCCGTTTCCACCCACGCGTGGGTGGATCTTCAATCTTCAATCTTGATAAAATTTAAACATCGCTTTAATTAAATTTCTTTTAAAATTGGTATTATCTTGTTTTAATAATCTTCGAATCTATTTTATTTCTCTTGGGTTTTGGAACTGAAAAACGAATACTTTCCATCATCAGGCTAAAAAAAGCCATAAAAATAAAAAGCCATAAAAATAAAAAGCCATCATTAGGCTACAAATGGAATGATGATGGAAATAAAAAGTTCCGAAACGTTGATAAAAATATATTTGTTTTTTAATTCCAAAACCCAAGAGAAACAAAATTATAAATTTTTTTTATTTTCAGGTATGTTTGTATGAAAGAGCAAAGAGAAAAATCTTGCAACTACTGCCCAATGGTCACTAGTAGAGCTTCAAGAAGGTAAAAATTCAATAGAGTCAAAAAGAACATTTACAACAACTGAGATCGATTAATAGGCCGATCAAATTAAAGGGCACTGAGATATCCGCTTTTTTATTATGCATGCGAACATTTTTTAACGCCAGAGACTGGCTACATAACGAAGACTCGTTTAACGACGCTGATTTTTTTATATTTCACCAGCTTGAAAAAGGATCAGTTCGATGATTTGATGTCTTACATACACCCTATTTTTTATGGAGTCAAGTGATGCCAGGCAGTCGTTGCCTAGCTATTGATCTCAATTGACTGACTTTTTACCCTCCTTCTCCTTCAAGTCTAGGCCTAAAAAGTCGGGCTACAGTCTTTCAGCAGCGATAAATGCGTAGAATAATTTGAAAGCACCTACACGCAGAAAAATCTTCGGTGCTGATAACTAAAGTCGTTCAGTTGTCCTGGAGCTCAACCAAAAATTTCAGTAGCGACAACTAAATTTTGGTAAGCAATACTGATTTTTGGTAAGCACTACTAATTTTTGGCTAGTCGCTACTGAATTTTTGGTTGAACTCCAGGACATCTGAACAATTTTAGTTATCAGCACCGAAGATTTTTCTCCGTGTAATATTTTTACACCCTGTATATTGTGTGATAAGGCAGCATCAAAAACTGAGAGGAGCAGTTTTTAGACTTTGACTGCTCCTCTCAGTTTTTCTTCCCAGGCCTCCCAGTTTTTTAGTCTGAGCTTCAGACCAAAGGGTTTCCAAGCTTTAGTAGAAGTTCGCTTTAAAATTATAAAACCTATTTTCCTCGAAAATGGAAAACCGAATAAGTAAAATTTAACCATCTTGATTTTCTCTTGAAAACAAAAGACAATAGTCATGTATACCGTACATCGTTACACGCGATCGGTCTTGATCAGCTGTCTTCATTTAAATCTCAACAAAGAGTTTTTCGGGTTTAATTTTCAAAACTTAAGACTGAAACAAAAAGAGAAAAAGAAGGAAGACACCGTAAAAGTTGAAAGAAAATTCCGCTAATGAGATCCAAAAATGATTTCAAAACATGAAAGCAACTCAGACTCGACGTTTTGTAGGTAATCTTATTTGACCGAATTTCCGCATTCGCACTGGCAACTCTTCAACCCATTTTCCCATGAATATTATTTAAAGAATTGTCTTTCCTTTTTGCGTAAAAAAAAAAAAATAAAAATCTTTCTTTTTTTAAAAAAAAGTGAAAGGATTCGATCGAAATCATTTTCTCCAAAGATGTCATTCGAGAATCTTTTCGAATTGACCTCTGGACTACTCGGAAATGAGGGGGGCAAGAAAAAGGAAAAAAGATCTTACTTTTTCTTCCTTTAGAGCTTCGCACCATATTTTACGACATCCGGTTCATTTATTTGCAGGAAAAAAACGAATTTTCGGTATCGCTGCCGGCTATACAGAAAAATAGAACGAAATAGATCTCACGCACTTGGTTAAGGAAACGATAGTAAGGTAACAGTTATACCTTAACCGAAAAAAAAAATAACAAAACACTTTGCAATTTCATTATTCTTTCTAAACTTTTTCACTTTAGGCAATATAAAAAAAAAAAAGGGGGAAATCTCTAAACAAAACAATTTAACAAGAACTTGCTCATTTTATTTTCGAGCGAATTACCCAATCCATTTTTTAAAAGACACCTCATTTAAAATTCGCTTCTTCTTTTTAAGAGGACATAAAATAGCCTGTAAAGAACTTTTACCCTTCATCCTTTACTGTAATTTAATAAACTCCACGGAAATTGTATTCTTCTCAAAGACAAAAATATGAAGCCGTGCTCGAAACAAAAGAATCTTTCCCAGCGAGAATCCTTAATAATAAATATCATAACAGATATTTTCAACTTTAAAACTAAAAACTTTTGCCGCAAAATTTCCTGTTGTAAAAATAATGAGATACGATTGAAAGCTTGATATTCAATTTTATATAATCATCATGGCAGATTATGAAAGAGGATGGAATTAAAAGTTTTTCAAATGAACAGCCCGTTAAATATTCCACCGGAAACTGATTAAATATTCCGGGGAAAAGGAAACAAGAAACATGGAACATTACAAACTGACAAGCAGGCGAGTTTTGCAAATAGTAGAAACCACGAGATCGACTCCCCCTCACTCCTTTCCTCCCCTTCAATTCATTTGAAAGATTTCAAAAACTTTCATTTTAGAAGCGTTAATATTTCTTTCTTTCTGTATACGAAGAAAGATGGGAATTCAGAGGTGGTAATGATTACAAAGTTTCTCATTCTTTATTTGAATTGTCTTATGTACCTGCGGAAATGAGAAAAAACGTCTCTCTTGCGATTTTAAACGTAATGCAGAGGATGCAAAAATAATTCACTTTGTCTGGCTCGTCGCTTTGGGATGCCGCTGATGTGTGATGCTTTTCCTTTTCGAATTTGCTTTTTTTCCTCTCTTAAGGTTTCTCTTAATTTTCATTTGTCGTTTGCTAGTTTCCCTCTGGGATTCTTAAGGCTCCCTACTCTTGACTTTGCCAAAATTCTCCGTCGAGTTGGGTCTCTAGCTTCTCTTTCTCAGTCCCTCCAGCATACAGACTGTCAAGTAATAATGTTTTAGATTCCTCGATTTATCACGTTCCAGCGAGTCTTTACTGTATGGACCGAACTCCTGCACAGCTATAGACCCAGCGCCAGAAATTGCAAATTCGTTGCCGCATCTACATTTTTGGTTCGATTCTGGCACTCCTTGCTTAAGTAGAGCACCCCTAATCGGTCTGCGTCAATGAAATCCTCCATGTTCTAAGCTGCCCAACCCTGACAAGATAATTCATAATGACCAAGCAGAAACTTTTCTCAATTTAAAATCAATATCAGCTAAATATTGGCCTCGTACTGAATATTCCCTTCATGCCGTGTCCGTTAATATTTACGTTCATACTTCCGTCGCCGTCATTTAATCATAAGACAGGCAGCCATTAAAAAATACAATAAAAACATCCCCCATCACGTTTTCGACCGATTCAAAAGCACTTACAAGCACATAGTTATGACGTTGAAAATATTTATACCTGACTAGAAAATCTATTCAAGTTCGTTCAACCGAAAAACTATTCGCCTGAAGTTAACTCGATTGAATCGCTAAAGTTAAATGGAATGTACTTGACGGGTCGAATACCTGGAAATAATCAAAGGGATGGATTTGAAGAAGTAACAAAGGAAAAAAAACAACAACACGGAAACTTAGTGCGGTTGCTGACATATCTCATTTCAGGTGAAGAATCCGGGGATTGCGCAAAGTAAATAATTCCATTCGTTGGGAAAAACTTTTTCATTAAAGCTTTGTAGGAACTAATTATTTTTATTAATATAACACATAGCCCAAAACAAAATCAACGGATAACGGATTCCGTTATAAACGTGTGTAATCAACTCAGTACTGTTTATCCAATAAATTCGATATAACGCTTGGTTATTAAATTTTTAGTTCATGGAAATGTATGATGAGTTACTATGACTGCGAAATAGAGTTTAGTATATTCGACAGAATTTGTTGTATGGTTTTTTATACTGTTTATATTTATATTTTTTAATGTAAAAATAATAATAAGAGCAATAACGAACAAAAAAGTTCCATCGATTAAAAAGGGAGTATATACCAATCCTTTTCTATTCACTTATTCCCTTTTTGCAGCCAGCTATTCATTCCCCTACTTTTTGTCATTGACGTCATCACTAGTACCAACATCGAGCGCCACCATCGCCCCCTACATAAATAGAGATAATATTCTTCCATCGTCAGTTGCGAGTTAGTTTTCGAAGCGTTAACAACAAAAATATTCGAGAATAATTTAAATACCGTGGGTGCATTCGTTTTGACGGCCCGGCCGCGGTTGGGCCAGACCCATCTCGATGATGGATTCGATATAACGTTTGCCTACTTGCTATCGCTGTGACATGAAAAAAAGAGCATGTGAAAATGGCGGGCTTGGAGAGAAGAGAGTTAATTATCTTAAATTTATTACTTTCATCGTCGGATCTTCATCCGACGATGAAGATCTACTCTTTTTAATGCAAAATATAGTCAGAGAGCCCAGGAGTCGGCAGACAGGGTTTTTTGAGGGAGTAGTTCCCGACAAGACTGAGAAGGAATTCAAGTCCCATTTTAGGTAAACAATTACAAAATTTTTTTTATTTGAAATTAATATTAAAACTTGTTTAACTTCTTTTTCTATACATTTTCACGATTTATGCAAAGGAGATGAACTCAATGACAAGATACAAAAAATTACTTGGCATATTTTCAAATTTTCCTGATCTAAGAACTACAGCACTCAATAAATTTCCTTTTGGTTGAGATTTCTAATTCTTAGAATCGCAAAACGAAAATTTTTTACCATAACCTTAAACAGTGTCTATTTATAAATTTCCATTTATTCTCGGCAGAAAAGAACTTCAAAATACATCCCACCTAATCCAAAGCTTACAATTTCTATTACGATCTCCCCGTAAGGATCATAATCCATTATTTTCCGCCATAAGAGGATTTATTATCAAAATGAATATCGACCGCAACGACAAGAATACTTACATTTCCAAATCATTTACAAAACCGTATTCGATCAAAATTAATTTAATTTACTTATTGCATCGTTACCTTTGACCTTTCCCCCAAAAAAGAAATATTTGCGAAGCAATTCAACATCTGCCTTTGCATACCGGTCAGTTAAACAAAAATTCACTCTCATCAAAACTGGTTAAAAGTTAAACCCAGCCAACGTTGACAAAACTTTTAATTATTTGATGGGTGGAATACATTCTCCACGCTCTGTCGGCTTTCCTTTGTATTTTTTTTTTTACTCAAAAGTATGCTGAAGGGATTTGAACTTCGTTCCTTTGACAACAAAGATATAGTAAGCTTTTTTTAAAAAAAAAAATCTTTCCGAGATTAAAAAATTCAATCGCTATTCCCTTCTTTTTTTTTTTCAAAAAAAGCATCATTCTTGATCTTTTCTAGTTTTCACATGAAGAGACAGATTTTTATGCGCATCATATGCGTAAATATCATATTAAAGAAAGGAGGGAGAAAAATAGAAAAGGAAAATAAGGGATCCTACTAGGAATGTACGAGTGAAAGGAATGAGATTTGTGAGTTATGTAATTCCTTTTTCCAGAGAAATATTCCCGAATCGCTCGACTTCATTTTTTATTTTTTGATGAGATTCAACACTCTTTCGCTAAGCGTGATGGTGAAATCTGCGATCACCTTTTTTTCCCTTCTCTTCTTCTCTTTTTTCGTTCTCTGGAAAACTAATGTAGCTGAAGATGAGCGATTCGTTTTGAATACTGATCGCGTTGATGATGCCTCTTTTACTTGTTAAAAGAAAGTTTGGAAATTGAAGTTTCAGCACCAAACGGGTCTAACACTCGACAAGAATAAAGTGGGAGAATCGTTGATTAGTGCTTCGGCGTTGATACGCGCGACAAAGGAATCGAACGATTCAAGTTGTATCGTCTCGTTTCCTAGCGCTTTTTTATGTTTTAAATTTTTGATTTTTTTAAATGTTTAGATAACTGCAAAACTATTCGTGGCTAAATACATTCCTTTGGAACTTTCAGAATAATTATTTTTGTTATACTAATTTGCTGCCGAGTGACTTTGACAATGCCTCGAGGCCATCAACGCGAATACAGAGCTGCAGAGAGGGGCCAGATGGTTGGCATGTTTAGGTCTGGGCAGTCGATTGACCATATTGCTGATGTTTTCGACTGTGACCCGAAAACTGTACGAAAATGGGTCTCGCGGAACGATGAAAACGGCCCGAACCCAGGATGGGAAAAAAAACTTGCCCAGAAGCGGAGCACCGAGAATTACGAATGTTGTAGACGACTACTTAATTGCTCGCCAGGTTTTGGAACAACCTCTGAGAATTTCTTCATATCCTAAGGATAAAGGGGCGGAGTTAAACATAAGCAGAGTAAGAGGAGTAAAATAATATAAAAAGATTTTCCCAAGCAATTTTTAATATCCCCGAAAAGAGACACTGCAATCGAATCTGCCTATAACGAGCCTGCTTTAAACGTGGCATTTGTTTTAACGATAAAACTAAAAACCTTGGTCGGCCCGTTATCTTAATAATGTAAAAAGTACTCCCTTTTGACAATTCTGTTTAAAGATTCTTCGCCGACAAAATGGCTTTGCAAGCAAATACTTAAATTTATTGTCTTGGATATTTGCAAAGGAACCTCTGCCTCTCCCTTGCCAAGACCGTTGTGGATGGAGGTACCATACACTGCTAGGCATAGCAGTTCTGTCGGGATTTAAACCAAAAGGTCTAAAATCATTCCTTGGGGAATGGAAGCCCTACCGAGTATTGAGTTAGCCCTAGCCTGTGCAAGCGGGTCCCAGTTTTTGGGACGCATATTGAATCATTGTTAAAGTGTCTATGACCTACCAAACTACTGTATAAAATTTTCAAGTTTGGCAGGCTCTGACCAATTAAAACAAAATACATTCTTTCTTTTCCGTTAAAATGTAAACTTCCCCTTTTTAAAACCCCAATAAAAATTTATTTACTAAGCAACAGTTCTCGTTACGCCGTGTAAACCTTAAACCGGAATGTTAAAAATTTTTCCCAACGATAAGAGCTTTAAAAACTCGTAGCTGAAAATGAAATTGTTCCTGTCAAGTCTCCCGGGTTTTTCCTTCCTTTCTAAAAATCTCTTTTGTATTATTAAAGGCAAATACATCAACATTTACTTCCCCGCAAAAAAAAAAAAGAAGGAAAGATAACCCCATTAGCTTGAATATAACAGGAAAGCAGTAATTTAAGAGAAGACAAAAGCAAATATAATACTTTGTAACTGAGGTGCTTTTCTTTTTATTCAGACCAAAAAAGAGGATAACGAGAATTAATTAAGGGAAAGAGAATAACTTAAGGATATACGCAGATAAAATAACAAAGTCATTCTTTAACCTCCGGCTAATTAAATTCTCCTTATTAAAGAATAATAAGGTTTCGGTTTCTTGGGCTGACACCTAAAACTTTTTTTTTAGGGAAAAAAAACAGAATTTCGTTAGCATTTTTTTCTCTCTGATTATTTTATTTAAGGTTCGAAGAAATGAAAGGAAAACAATAAAATATATTGAAAAATTGAACATGTGCTAAAGCCTCAGGGAAGAGTATTCATTTGAGGAGAAAGATATACACACACATATAACAACTAACAAAACATTGTTAGGGTTTATAAACCGACATCGAGAATAGAATTTTCGCGGATCGTGTTTTCCTTTTGGTCGAAATTTTCTCCATGCATCGAATCGAAATTCGAAGGCTTTCCACGTATTTTCAATTTTTTTTTTAAATAGAATAAAGGGACTTAACATCTGCTTCGAGAATTTTCGACTTGAGAACACTTTTGGTCATGCAATACAATTCCAAGTAATTGAATTAAATCTCTAGGTTGAGATTTTTCAGTTGATAGCTGCATTGGGGACTTTTGCCCTTTCAGCAAAACGTCCTGGTTTTCATGATTTAAAACAATGCTTGAATGCAAGAATTAGGCTCTTCGCAAATGTGGAACTATTTATGGGACTTGGGTTTGATTTAAAAACAAATGTAGTCGGGCTAAGTTCGAAATGAAAAAAAATTTGCACACTAGATCTTTGCCGTTGTTTTAAAAATCCAAGAATACAAGAAACATCCTGAAACAATGGTTCCTTTTTCGGTTTCCTAAAACTTCCAAAACGTACACACAACTCATCCTCGAACTGCAAAGCACGAAACCGTAGTTTATTCCCAAAATGCAGCCTTCCATTTTTTCCCAACTTGGCTAATCCTTAGACAGTCGGAAATTGCTAGCGGTAATCCTGCGCGTCGCTCACGAACAAAACAGCTTTCGAACAAAGCTTAATTTTTTTTTCATATATACGCTGAAGTATTGTGTATCCTACGTAATAATAACTTTTACAAAGATGAATCTTTTTTTTTTACTCGGAAAAAGTAAAAAAAAAACAAGAGGATATTTTTATTTTAAAATAATTAATAACAGCTTCTAGGAAAGTAAAGAGTGCTCGTTTCTCATCTTTTCTCTTTCTCTCTAATTTAACCCTTAAAAAAAAAAAAAAAATACTACACGAGAATGGATTTTCCGCCCGGAGAAATTCTATCAAAAAATAAACGATGTAAATAACCATAGATAATATTTTCTAATACTCTCCAACTAAAAAGGTGTTTCACCCTTACGAATCTCGGCAAACGTTAATTAAAATATAATGCTTTTATTTTAAGTATAGTTGCCTTCTCGAGTGAATTATTAAATTTTTAACAATGATCGAAAACTTCGCGAAAAAAAATTCCATTGAAAGCACCTCGCTTACGAGATAAGAAAAAAATGTTGCTCATTTCAGCTGAGTCAGAACATAATGTTTGCTCTTTTTTTCCTCTCTTTTCCTTTTCTTTACCTTATTCCCTTGGGTGATATAATTTTATGACGAAGCTCTCCCCGTGGCCCCTCACACGCGTGCATACGTCACTTTAAAAAAGCAAAACATATTGACCCGTCGACACCGGAATTTTTTTCTCATTTTAATTTCCCATCTGACGTTAAACTCTTCCTTGGAAAATCAAAACCCCTTTCTCCATCCGATTCGACCCCTTTACATTTTCCTCCTCCGCAAAACCCAGATCCTATTACCGATATTAATTATCCTGAGCCTGATTATTGGAATTATTAATTTCCTCGTTAAATAGATTTCCCTATAAATCGTGAATATTTCACTGTAAGCATAAAAAAATAATCCCCACCCCCTCCTTTTCCGGATTCGATTTCAGGGGCAACATAACAAGACCCGAAAAACACATCATTAATTTCAGATAAACATCCCTTTGGAAGAAAACACCGCAGGGTTTAATTGCATACAAGAAGACCATCAGGGCTTAATTAGTTTTTACAAAACGTGAAACTGCACGTTTTGTTTTCGTGTTTACTCCGAACCGCATGGCGGTAGATCAATCACGTTGCAACTTGTGTTTTTTTTTTTTTTAAATTCTTCGTCGTTTTACTGTCTAGGAATGGGACGTGAAACAGATATATACGTTTTAGGAACTTTATTTATGCGTTTTATCCCGCATGAGTGGCAAATGACAAGTTACTGGTCCGGATAATTCAATAACGATATGTCTAATACTGATGCTAATGCGTTTATTCCAAGCAGTAAATTTTGTTAAATTATTCTCATCGACCTGTGTAAGTCGGGCATGATTTTATGCAAAACGTACCAATAATTTTTAAGTATTTTACGTAAACTGATTCCTCAGACGATGGCCTTGACTTTTGTGGTCGTTTAGGTGTGATAAGTATATTTTGTGACAGAAAATCTTGCGTGGTCTCGATTTTTGTGGACGCTCCAGGACTCGCGCTGCGGAAGCTAGAGTTCGAGCTCATTTAAATATAAATATAAGTCCCGTCCGTGGTTAAAATTATTTTGTAGTTCTTGACCTCGAAGAGCGTCTTCGGTTTTGTCTGGTGCGCAAAGTCAGGTTGACCCTTTCCAAACCGCAAAAATAGTGTCGGTTTGCTGCAAGTTTGTAGTAAACTTGCAGCAAACTCCCGTCACTGTTCTTGCGGTCGGGGTCTTGTTCCTTTGTTTAAAGTAAGAAAACACTTGATACCTTTGACTTACTTTACCCTAAAGATAAAAAAAGCGCACGAAGAATTCAAAAGAATGAGTAGCATTTATAGCTAAGCTTTAAGAGATAAAGATAGGGGAAAAAACTGCCCAGTTAGGACGATTAGGTCTCTTCGTCTGTGAGTGCCGTCGCAGCGCCTGAGATTGGCGATTTTGCACCTTGGATGGAACCAAAAGAACAGGGTCGTGGAATCTAAGCCAAGCTGGTCAGAAAATTTCTTCAGCCTTCCGGTTTTCTTTCTGCCTTACGCAGAAGACAACCTGATAAGTCAGCATCATAGCAAGCTGCACAATATTTTTTTATAAATAACTAGTTAAAAGCTAGGGCAATAAAGTCCGCCCCAGCTAGAAATGGACGGCGATATTTTCGAGAAATTGCTAAAACGGCTCCCGACCTGAAAACATCCAAGGTTTTTCTTGCCAGGTCTCGTCTCGAAATTTCTCGTTGCCTAAAGTCTCGCCGTCCATCACTAGTCCTAGCAGGGGTTCACCGCTAATCTCAAGCTTTTCACGGTTTAAGTAAAACACGTCTATGATGTTCAAACTTTTGATCCCCACACTATAACATTCTCCTACTATAATCCTTGAAAATAAAAAACACGTTCACACATGTTAAGATAACGTCACCCAAACAAGACAGACGGAATCTTCTCCTGATGGCATCCGACAGTTGGATCTCGTAAACATAATGCATGATCTCCCATTATTTTATATTTACTGCCTGAAAACCGGGAAGCGATTTGTCACTTTCATATTTTCTTTTGCGATGAAAACCGATTGAAAATCGATACCTCGATTCCGTTACACGCGGCACAATCGAGAATTAAGGCTTTTCCCAGATTGTAACGTCATAAAAATGAAACTAATTTATTATTCACGGTGTCCCGAATAAGGGGCGGAGAGAATAAAAAATACATAAAAACTCATTCTCCGATAAAAAAGAACCGCCTGGAATCATATCGACTCCCCGCGTAATACGGGTGTGAGAGAGAGAAAATCCTTCTAATGAGTTTCGAGTACGTTGCGAAGCCGATAAGCCGGTTCCCCGGATAAAATTTCAAAAGTGCAAACGAATTATATAATACAATAGCCGGGGTGAAAAGTGCGAGGAAAATAATAACGGGGAGTTAGAAGATGGGTATAATATGTAGGGAAAACTTCCACTTTTAAGCTGAGGAACAAGGCGTGAAAGGAGAAACTCATTTGTATATACATTTGAAGCGAAATGTTATGATATTAACTTTTTCGAAAAGGCAAAAGTCTTGAATAATTTATATTTTCCATGATTCGTATACGGAATAAAGGGCGGGAAGAATATTTTAAATTATGTAGAGTTTTTAGGATTCGTCTTAGATTGAGCGTATGTGGATGATATGGATTGCTCATTCGTGTCGGACATTGAGAATATATAGCAAGTTCAGATGTGTTGCGAATTCGGTTTTCAGTTTTATTGCCAAGCAGAGCTTATGAATCAGAGTTCAAAGGAATCAAAGTGTTACGTCACGGATGTGCTCATCAATCCAGATGCAAAGATGTGATGTTGTAGTCCCTTATCTTCTACTTTAGCTTTTTTCTACCAACTCCTGAACATAGGACTCTAGTTTGGAACCGTCTTAGATGTGTTATTTTCACAGCCTAGCACCTTTGGTCCTGCCTGGCGATTCTGGCCATATTGCCGACCGATCGCAACGCGCCTTTTGTGGTTAACTGACGGTTCTTCTTCATGCGCAAGGTTTCCCTCCATCTTGCCGCTCGCAATGTCCATCTTTCTGCTTTTTTGACGACTACTTGCTCATTCTTACAGTTAAGATTTGTATGCGACTTCTGTTTTTCAATGATCTCCATCATGCTGCAGCTGCTAGCGACGTCTGCCTTCCTTGTTCCTTCCTGAAGATTTGAGTTTTCCATTTCTACTTTCTCTGTTAAGCATCGAAGGTTGCGGGGTCACGTCAGATTTGAAATAAGCTCCACCAGTTTCTCGTATCAACTAACTTTTTATTTTATAACATCTTAAAACTAAGGGTGTCGCTCTTAAGAGTCGCCACTTGACCATGTGCATAATCCCAATATTATTCTAGGAATCATTTCAGTGAATTCTAACATTCTCTAAACAATCATCTTCCTAGTTGCAAGACGATGAGCTAAAAGAAAATTTCCCAAACAAAAGAACTTGATCCTAATTACTTAAATTTCCTTGACTGCCCACTTCGCTATCATCCTATAACGACGACAAAGAAGCAACAGTTAATATATGATTCAACGATGAATCAAGCAAGTAAGGTCGAAAAGATGACGGAAGCGACGGCATGGAAACGCGATCCCGACGCGTGCACGCCTTGCTGAATCACTGAAATGGCTGATGGTAATTGCTAAATGAATTCCAGATCGTTGATTGGAAAGTTATTTTGAGTTCCACCGTTTCCTGTTGTTCATCTTCCGTTCGACCTTGACGTCAGCAAACATTTTGTTTAATTCTTTTGAATTATTTATGCATGCGATTTCGAATTTTAACAACGATTGAAAAAAAAAAAACGTTTTATTCTTTTTTTTATTGTTTTGCTGACCAAGTTGGACACGAAGCTTTTCGCTGTTATTTTTTCGTGTTTTTTTAAATTACGGTAAATAAACAAAAGCGTGGTGATCGGATGCCGTTATCGAAAGCTATTGTCAGCTTTAATCATTTGATTAATGAAAAGGGATTAAAAAACGTGTTTTCACTAATTAGGAACCTTTTTTGAAGCGTGTTGAAAAAGGAATAAAAGGAATGGTGAATTGACACCTTTGAGAGTTTTTAATTTTTTCTTCAACTTTCTTCCGGCGGCGTCTTTGCTTAGTTAATGAGTGGAGATTAAGTGAATTAAGTAAATGAACTTACTTTGATTTTAAATTTTTCAAGAAACAATTATGTAAAAAATAATTACAACGCACGTCATTCTCATTTTCAGGTTTTTTGAATTGTAAAATTTTGATGGTGGATAAATATTTTGTTTTTTAAGAATGCCATCATTTTTAATTGATAAGACACTTTTAGTTGTGTATTTGCAGCCAGGTTTGCAGCACAGAAAAAAACCCAATGAGGTCGCGACCTTATTTTCTACAATGGATAATTCATTCGTTACCATCCAAAACTCTTCAAAAACTTACAAAAACACTTCAATTTCACTCTCAAAAATTTTTCTCCTCTTTCCTCTTCTCATAAAAACTTAATTCCGACAACCCTTCTCTTCAACACTTTCCCTCTCGAATATCAAGTTCCATCAACTGTCACTTGAACAACTCCTCTCAACATCAAATCTAAAATCAAATAAACCCTTCCAACATAAACGATCATACATTCTCCCAAGATTTTTCATTTCCTCACGAGTCATCCCACCATTAAAACATACGACATTCAAAGACTCCAAGAACCCGTCACTATTCTCTCCTCGGGCAGGTTAAAAAACAAAGGCTTGCGAAAATTCCTAAAAGGCAGTATTTTCGGGGGGGATTTAATCAAAAAGGAGGAAAACCACATCTGTACAATGTAATAAAGGGATCGAAATAAATAATGTTAGGTTCAACTAATGACAATCGTAAATCTACATCCTTCCGCGTATTATGAGATTTTCGAGCTTAAAACGGCGGTTATTTGTAAATCCTTCTTCATGCCTTTCTACAAGAGAAAAGAAATAAAAAAAAAAAATTTCACGAAATAAACTTTTTTTTTGAAAAGCTAATCCGAAGCCGTAATAAGACCTGTCTGGCAACGGCGGAATTCGATAATCGAACAACCGGATGCTGTTTTATTCGACGCTCCATCGGATTCCTTTTAAACTTCATCCTGCATTTGTTTTTCGATGTTAAGAAAACAGAAAAAAAGAGGGAAAAAGGGATAAGGAAAAGAATTCAAAGAGAGAATTTCGACATGATGGTAAAATTTTCCAAATTAAAAACATGAGATTATTCTATTATTGAATTTTCAATCCAGGGGGATTATTAAAAAAAATCAATCAGGTTTTGGTTTTCGAAATCATAGGCGCCTCAGGGGTCTTTATTCGGAGGTGCACGAGCAGTGGCGGATTCGAAACATTTCACGGGTTCGAGCTAAGACCATTTGAGTTTAAAAATTCCGGTTGAGAATCTGCCAATAGCAAATGTCAGAGTCCATAAGAGATAATCCTACGAATTATTGACTTTGAAAAAGATCAGTATCCCAAGCTCGATTTACTATAAAAAGCTGCAGCCAAACTTTCTTTGCACTGCCTACGTTTGCAATACTAACACAGCTACCTCTCCCAATTTTTTGCGACTCCTCGCCACTGTTCGAAATCAAAACAAATCTCTTTTTTGTATATTTTTTAAATCAGTACTAAACCATACATTCAAACCGACAGAGAATTTAAACGGCCGGATGTAGAATAACAAAATACATTTTTCTCCCTTTTTTTCAAAAAGAGGATTTGATGCAACGGAGGAAAGGTTGCCCTTATATATAAACGACTGACTCCCAGTTCTTTAACAAGTTCTAAATTTCGAGGATGAAGAAGAAAGAAAACAAAATAATTCTACTGGGAATGTGTTATCTTCCCTTTTTTTTTTTTCGTTCTTCCTATTTTTTTCTTCTAAATAGCCAATTATCTGACATGAGAATTCTGTACGTCAAATTTTGCGGGAGTTAAGATTTATATGTGAAATAAAAATAACACTGGGCATTGTTGGCTAAGTCACCTGCAATGAAGACGACAAGCACTTTCAAAAATTGTAAATTAATTGCCAGGATTCTTTTGAAAATGTCTTTTTTTTTTAGTTCGTTTTTTTCAAACCCTCTTGTGGCTAAAGCAATTTCCTCATCTCACTCTAGTTATTTCATCCGGGTTAGGATTTATGACTCCTTTTTCTTTCCTTTCCCGGTAGTAAGTTAGAAAGAAAGTAGAAATCACAATGAGCACTTAATTTGACATGTGTAAACTCGGGGAAAGGTTTTATCGTGAAGTTCGTCGAGTTTTTCAGATATTTTCTGTCAAAAATAATGTTATATCCGTGTAAGCTGAACTTGTGCAGCTTTCGAAACTGTTCTTGCGGTCTAGGAAGGGACAACCTGACATTGAGCACCATCAAAGACGCTCTTCGAGGTCCAGAACGTCGGAGTTATTTTGATCATGGGTGGTCCATACATTTACATCCAAAAAAGCAGGAACTTCAGCTTTCAGCGTGAGTCCTGGAGCGTCAACGAAAATCGAGACCATCACAGATTACACCACGCAAGCATCTCTGTCACACAATATACTTATCACACCTAAACGACCATATTAAACATCATGGTGATCTTTGGAAGCATTGTTTTCAAAGTTTTCTACGTTACCATGGGCAGAGGGGACTTTGAGCAGAAGACGTTTGCTTTTATGCCGCATAAATTTCCAAAATTCACGCCCAGAAGGCAAGAGTGAGACGAAAATACATCGTGTAGCTTTTTAACTGATTTTCAGCCCATAATTAAAGCAAGATCGAGCACCTATTTCGCAAGATAACGCATTTACACTTTCATTTCACGTCTTTTTTGGGACAATCAAAAACTAAACGACTTCAAGCCTGCATTTTGCACACTCGGCAGTAGTTTTAGAATTAAAATCTTTCCTGATCTCGTGGAAAGAAAACTCCGAAAGAATTGTAAATCAGAAAGTCCCCGAACGAGAGAATCCTTTCGCCGAACACCATGAATTATGCAAATAAAAATCATTCCCAAGACTCTTGAAATCCCAAAATCAATCCGACATCTTCCCCTTCTGACATATCCACCAGGGTAATTAAATAAAAATTTTAAAAAAAACTATCAAAGAAAAAAGTTTAACATCTTCCTTTTCTGCTATCCGTTGAACGAATCCACGAAAATAAAAAAAGTGGCTCCTTCTCTTCTGATACCTTGTCTCCATACTTTATTTAAATAGCACCGCGGATTAATCGGAACTCTTGATTAAACGACTCGCCGGAAGTACTTGACTCCATGATCCCGTTCTGTTCAGTTTTTAAAAAAGATAAATCGGCTTTAGAGTTCTAATATGGAATCAAAAAGCTATAAAATTGAATAAAAGAAACATTTGTGACTTACAGAAGGCTGAAGGCTTCATTAATGTCCGGATATCTTACTTTTTAAAATGTTTATTTTCTTCGCCATTTTTTTTGTTTCAAAACAAAGCTATATTTTCAAAATTTTCGAACGAAATTAGAAGCAAGTACTTCCGTTCGGTCATTTAAATAGCGATTCGAATAATCCTCGGTGCTATTTAAATAGAGTATGGAGACAGGGTATTAGCGAAGCCCTTCCAGCTTCTCTTACTCGATTTTTTTTAATGTTAAATAAAAATACTCTTAAGTTACTGCAAAATATCTATAAAATAGGCCGACCACCGATCTACGTCCATATATTCATGTTATCAATTCCGCATTGTTTCCTCCCAACCAAAAAAAAAAAAAAAAAAAAAAAAAAAAATTTCTTTTTCTCCCCAAACGCTCCCTAATCTAAATGGAAATTGAAAAAGTGGAGGAAAATATTTCCTTACATCTTTGATTTGTGTTCCGAGATGTTTCTTATCGACGCTCAAAACATTTAAAATTAAAATTTTTCCAAACGCAAAAAGAAGAAAAACGACTGTCATCGGAATAACGTGACAAAAACGAAGGAAACGGAATAAAAGAAAATTATGACAAACTGCGATGATGATAATTTCACATTCCAGCAAAACCTTTAATACAAACAATCAACGAAATTCGAAACTTTTCGTTAATATCATTAGCAACTAATCAATCAACTAAATCGATATCTGGATTAATCATTGAAAAACAAAAAAAAACCCTGCTCCAGAGCTTGGACCACGCAGGTCATCAAAGCTCTCTTGACCCTAAACAAGAAACCATCAATCTAAACTTAAAACTTTAAAACTTGATTAGCTGAATGCTCTCGGATTCATACCTTTTCGAGTTCAATAGAGAGGAATAATTCTATTAATACAATAGAAGAGCTGTTGCCATTCATTTCGTTGCGAATTTGCTCTCGATATTTCATCCCTCGGATTAGACTAAATAAGAGGCGAAGGTAGGATCGCTTTAAAAAAAAAAAAGTTAAGGAAGAAAAAAAGACGCGGGAAATTATCAGATGCTATTGTTATCAACCTTTCAAACTAACGGCAGCATAAAACGGCTTTTATAAATAAATCCATCCTTAAGTCTCGGCAGCCTTATTCATTGTCATTATAAGCCAAGTGATGAAGATTAAATTAAGACAAAAGTGAGTTTCATGTCTTCTTTCCGCAGGATTTCCCCCTCCTTCTTCTTAAAAGCATTTAACTGAACGATGACAGGTTATATAATAGACGATGATAGTTACCGAGAGCAATATTTAATAATTATTATTACGATGATGAAAAAATCCCAACAGGAGATTTATCGGGGTGAGATATATTATAAATTTGTTTTACCAGAGTATTAAAAAATAAATCCTTTACTTTTTTTTAAAAGAATACCGTCTCGAGCCTTGGTTGAAAGTCATTTAAATTCCCTTCTCCCCATTTAACCTTAACATCCTCAAGTTCACAGCATTTAAATGATAAAATTTTAACGCCAAGAAATTTTCCATACTTTTAAAAGCAAAGTTATAAAAAATGTGAATATATTAAAAATATGGAGGATGAAGAAAGGGATTTAAAAAAAAAAAAGATTGGAGCAATCGTGGCGTTTCAAATATATAAGCTTCTTGGGATTAGAAAAAAAAAAGGAGATGCAATTTGTTAAAAAGAATAAATTTTATGTGGGAACGTGAAGAAAAGTCAGGTATAAGGTGAATCGAATTTTTTGTCTTCAATTGCAAAAATAAGATTTTAAGATTTCAAATTTTAAATCCACGAAATTGTTCGGATTTTTTTATTTGATCGAAGTTCTCGTCATAAGCGAGATCGCATTAGATTTCTTGAAGGGTCGAAATAAAGACAGATTCTCTCAACAAAAGCAACATTCAACTAAATCACGCCTGCCGAAATTTCATTCGACCTCAAAACTGGCTTCAGCCAATTAAAAACTGAAAAGTCATCCTCATGAAAAAAGAAAAACCCGTCACAAATGAATGGAAATCCAAATCCAAAAATTAAATTCAAAAATAACTCCCGTCCATAAAACTGTTTCCGAATATCTAATTACATTCTCCTGCTAAAAAAGCTTTGATGGATTTATTTTATAATCAATGTTAAAAAAAAAACGGCGAAGAAAGGATTCCTCGGGTTGCATCATTTCATTCATCTGTCAAATCTCATGGAAATAAATCAAAGTCGAGGGACTATTTTCAGGCTGTATTCGATCATTAGTCATTGGAAAAAAAAGCTTTTTACAAAAACAAAAAAACAAAAAAAAACACATTTGTTTATGACAAATTATCTTCGGATCCAGCTTTTTTTCCTTGATGGGAGGTAAAAAATGAGAAAGATACAGTGGGATGATGTTCGATTATTTTTTTAAAAATCAATTAGAGTTTGGAAGAAAATATCGAGGTCACGGCTGAAAATTTGTCCGATCTCAAGCTTTTCCCAATGAACTTAATCTCCCAACGCTTATTTTTATTAAAGCTTCGTTTGGGATTAATCCTTAAATTTTGTTTGCTTTTCAAAGCTGCAAAAAATTATTTTTCGCTATAACAACAGTATCTATCAGCAGAATTCAAGACCATCACTTGGGATAATCTTCAAAAATTTCAACGTCATCCAGCTCGCGTAAAAGACAAAAAAAATTCTCAAAGTTTTAATTACAATTTGTGGATATCTCTTCCTTTTTTGTCATTTCCCCGAAAGAAAAACATAAAACCTGGAGGAGCGAAAAAATGAAAAGGAAGTTTATTTTCCAAGCGGAAATTTACTGTAAACAAAACCTTTAAGACTTTTTTAAAAAGTGTGTGACGTAAGGAGTTCATTAATAATCATCGTGGGGGTTTTTTTCGGGTTTAAAGTGCTGGAAAAAAAAGAGAAATGTTCCCTCATGATTTTTATGCGAGAAATTTCACGCTTTCGGATCTGATTAGAACTTTATGGTGAAGGGAAAATGAAAAAGACCCATGAATACCGTTTCCTGTAATTTTAAATATTTCCGCCCCTTTTTTTCCATCGCAAAAAAAAAAAAAACGAAGGAAAATCGTTTCGCATATTGTGGTGTTTGTGTAATCATCAAAAGTTCGAAAGAGCGGGAAAAGGGAAGGGGGGACGATTAAAAAAGCGAAACGGTTGAACAATTACGTTTTGAAAACTGAACGAATTTTTTTTTTTTCTTTTTCTGGATGTGTTTGAGAAAAAATAGACCTCATATTTCTCGAATCGGGAAAATAAAGCTTTAAGAGGATTTGAAAAGAATTTTGGTTCTTTTATTCTTCCCACGATTTTGTCGAATACAAATCCGGACGGAGAGATATTTAAAGATGTATGACAAGACAAGCAGTCGGAGGTTTTTTTTTTGAATTCGGGTAAAAGAAATCACAGCAGTGCCCTAAGATTCACCCATAAATATATTTCGTGAGTGAAAGTCAAACATCATGGAATAACGACAATTTCCAATGGGAAAAAAATCTTAATATTACTGTAATATTTTACAAATATTTGAAAAATATTTCAAGATGTTTTCGAAATATTACAGGAATTTGAGGTTAAATTTCTTATTGAGGCGCTTTGACACCAAACACCCAAGACGTACCGCCATTGTCTGTTCACAGAACCAAGAAATTTCAAAGTCTATAGGCGGAAGATTAAATTTTAACAAGATTTCTTTTTTTTTTAAATTATTTGTTTTTTTTTAAAAATAGTATCACAACAGGCATTGCCCTCTTACAGTGATCACTATATCTAATAACCTCATAACCCTAAAAGAACTTGAAATTGCCGCAAAAAATTTGAGGATGAAACCGATAGATCTAGTTGCTGGAAGGTGTTAAAAGTCTTTGAATCCGGGCTATAGTGTTAGTGTCCCCATCTACCAGAAATGCAGAGCGGTCTCTAATCCGCAAACGAATAGTAGGGACCTTAAAATTTAGTGCCCCCAATAAGACGCGATGGCTTGCATTATTCTTATCGCGGTAAAGAAAAATTGGCTCAGTAATTTTCTGCTTGCATTTCAAAAAAATGTTAGGGATTTCAAGACTGTAAAAAAATTTTATAAGTCTGTTAGATCTGTAAATGATGAATTTTAAGACTCATTCAATTACTTTGTTGATAACAATTCTAGGCTCTTAAGTGCTCGAGCAGTTTCCACCACTAAATCCCGAGCTCTTTGCGTTTCTCTTAAATCCCACTTGGAAATTCTAATCATCGCGAAAACAATGATCACAATAACCGACAGAAACCGAAGACGTTGTTATTACATCGAGGACTTTGATCAATAACCCACGTTCCTAATCAGCAGCGCTGAACCGCTTTTGATGACCTGTTGAACAAGAGATTAGTAAACAAGACATCATACACCCACATTACAAACCTAACCACAAAGGTTTACATCTTGCTTCAAGCCATTTTCCAGCCCCCCTGTGTAAACTTAACATATCAATAAAAGGAAAACCTCAAAAACGAATCTCATTTCAAGTTTTAAAGCCCACGACCAAAAGTTAAACCAACTGGGGTCTCGTAAATCTCGACAAAACGATGTTGATTTTCATTTCCCGGGAGAGAATCCTCCCCACCATTTAAAGACTAATCGACGATTATCATTTTAAATAGATGAATTAAATTTGGTTTCACGTTCAAAACTTGTAACTAATTTGAATATGCATAATAGATGTCGTGATGAACATCCTTCGGACATGCAACATATATGGGATCCAAGCAACAATGCGATAAGTCATGCAGAAGCTCCTTTAACGCTTTTAATATTTATAAAAGGACTTTTCATCCTTCCCCAATTTCCGAGTGTTGAAGGATCGTGCCTTTAACAAGGAAGGAAAGAAAAAATGACCCGGCGGGGGGAAAATTGGAGCATGGTATAATATGGACAGCGAAGTCATATTTAAATAACGTAATAAATCAAGTCCGGAACATGTGCGAAAGATATTAATATTAACAAATTCAGCGTTAGTGATGTTATGTATGGATGTGTGGTCGGGTTTGAGAGAGGGTAGTTTAGACCATGCCACGAGAAAATATGATCGATTGGTTTTACGAGTTACTTGAGAATTTTCTCAATTTACGGCTGAAATTCAGGGATGAATAGTTTAAGGAATGTGTTGGCTGGAAGAGCTCGGCGTTAAAGTCTCAACTGATTTATTATAAGGTTTTTTCCTGTTTTCATCTCTCTAGTTTTCTCGTAAGTTCTTTTTTTTTGTTTTGATGGTTCTTGAAATGAAGTGTAAAAAATTGTCAGAGGAAAAAATTAATGTTGGATTAATTACCTAGAAATCTTTCTTTTTCTTGTTCTCTTTTTTTTGACGTCGTTTTTTTTTTTGCAGCTAGCTTTTATATATTTTTATTTCCGTATTTTTTGTCTATCGTCATTTTCCCTTTTTTGTTTTTCATTAATGATTAGTCGTGTGTAGAAAAATCCTGCAGGAAACTGTAGCCATTCAATTTTTTAAACGGATGATAACTAGTTAACGATCACGGTCCGGCTATAAATTATTAAAAACTTTTTTTCATCGAAATAAAAAGGGGAAGCAATAGGCAATTCCCTTTTAAAACCGGCGGGAAAACGGGCAGCTTGCCAAATGGTAATCAACTTTTCGGCAATCCCAGCAGAATTGAAAATTAAAAACCGTGACCGATACGATGCAACGTGCTATTTCTCCAAGGGTTACTTCATTAGGACTTTTTCCTGATGAAAACGAAATCTTTTTTTTCCCATCATCATCCAGCTCGAAACTAATTTCGGATTCCTCTCCTTCATATAATATTCACTTTATAATGCAATAGAACGCCAACCAAGTTAATTACCCCAGACGCATCAACCGGGTTAAACTTGGAAAACGTATTGACCGGAAAATCGTGAAAACTCAGAGCGGTTTTTTTTCTTGGATGAATATCAGGGAAAGCGAACTGTTTGAACTGTGACATCAATTTTTTTTTCTCATCTTCCTTCGGGTCATGTAGATGTTTAAGGCTCATTTTGCTTCTACGTAACATTGTTATCCTTGATTTTCCCTCGTATATGAGTCAAGGTGTTGACGTGTAATATTCTTTTTTATCCTGCAAGCATTTTTTTTACAGCTTCCCTTTTTTTTGCGGGACAAAATGTGAACTATTAAGACATGCTATTCAGATAATTTTTTTAGTGGAGCAAAAGATCTCCACATTTGTGTTTTTGTTAATATAACGATAAAACGGTTGACTGATAACATGGGTTCCACCAAAAATAGTGGCAGTAGCTTCAGCAAATTTTATTATTTCATCAAAATCAATTCCGCTGACAAAAAATATATTTAAAATCATCAAAATAAAAATAAAGAGGAACGAGAAGATTAAAGAATTGAGGTATGAAAAAATTTTTTTATGAAATGAAATGATTGCAGTTCTGGATAAAACCTTGAATCTAGTTGGATCTCAATGGACGGTCTGCATTCTTGATAAATGTCCTTGAATTTCATTGGATGAGCAGTGACCTTGACACGCAAGGCTTGAATCTCATTGGACGATCAGTGACTTTGCATTATGTTCTTGAATTTCATTGGACGATCAGTGACCTTGATTAATGTCCTTGAATTTCATTGGACGATCAGTGACCCTGATTTGTGTCCTTAAATTTCATTGGATGAGCAGTGGCCTTGACGCGCAACCTTGAATCTCATTGGACGACCAATGACATTGATAAATGTCCTTGAGTTTCATTGGGTGAACGGTGGCCTTGACACGCAAGGCTTGAATCTCATTGGACAATCAGTGACTTTGATTAATGTCCTTGAATTTTATTGGACGATCAGTGACCTTGATTTATGTCCTCGAATTTCATTGGGTGAGAAGTGTTCTTGACACGCAACCTTGAATCTCATTCGACGATCAGTGACCTTGATTTATATCCTTGAATTTCATTGGTTGACCACTAACTTTATCTTACAGCGTTGAATATGATTGGTTCAATTTAATTCTTGCGAGTGCAGCGAAAATTGGAAATCGAAATGTAGCACAAATAAATCTACATCAATATTTAAAAATTTTTTTAGACCGTTTACAAAAATTATCTTCAAATACCTCATGTAGCGTCGCAACCGACAACTTTAGTCTTTAAAATTTTTCAGGAACAAATGCTTGATTTTATCTTGAAAGATAAATTTTTCTGTCTCGTCTTCTTATTATAGCCTTCCACTTATCCAACAGGTTAAGCAGATAAAAATCCTCTCTCATTAATGTACCAATCCCACTTTCTCGTTTCTTTTCACTTAGCTCGTCTTAATCACTATTTGCTTATCCTGCAGAAACATTACAAAATTTTACATTCTCTCAAGCTGAAAATAAAACTCGGAACTAAAATTCGCCGTTTCCTTAAAAAATAACCATAAACTATATTTAAGTTAATTTTTACGATCTCTGATTAAGAAGAGTCTCCTTTGCAAGTCACGTAGTGTTAATTATCGGGTATTAGCAAACTTAACTCCCAACTTTTTTTTACAGGGTACTTTAAATGTTAATGAATCGGGGGGTGAGAAATTTCCGCACTCAAATAAAAATTTTTCGAAAAAGCATTCCACTGAAACTCGGAGGATTTATATCGTGAGGAAACGCTTGAATTAATAATCACGGAACTGATTGCTTGTAATGAGCCAAGATTACGCTTAAAACCGAAAGGCAAAATCCTGAATAGCAAAAGCGGATTCCTTTGTGCTGTACATTTCAGTTTCATTAAATTCTGACATGAACAAGAAATTGCTCAAGGCCTGAAATCATAAAAGAGGATACTAACATTCTTGCCCAACGATGTTTAACTTTAAAAAAAAGAAAAGAAAAATATGAATAAACGATCCTTTGAATTTCATCAGAGGTTTCATTCATTTTTTGCGGTTGTGCACCATAGGCGGTGATCTGGAAAATTACAGAAATTTTGAGGTGATTTCACAGCTAATCTTGTTTACGGCGTCAAAATAGGAACATGCATCTCCTGTAATTTTTCAGCTTAGAACAAACACGATACTTTAAGTTTGCAGTATCGATTGAGCACCACAAAACGAGAAGAATTGTTCTACGCTAATGAATAACTCCTCAGAAAATTTCACTTGAATGGCCCATCCTTCCCTTTTTTACAATAGCTATAAAACAAAAGACTTTAAAAGTTTAACCTTCTACCTACGGTGTCTCTTCATTGAATTATTTTCAGGTTAGAAAACCGTTTCGTTCAATGGAACTTTGGTTATAAGGTTATGGTTCGCTAATGAGTTTGCAAAATAATTTTGAAATTCAATGCCAAAGCTTTTAGTCGAACTGAGAAGGGGATTTTCGAATGGGGATGAGATGAAGGGGCAAAAGACTTCTAGTTCCATTTAAGATAAAGATTTGAAATTTAATATTCAAAATTTTGCTTGGGGAGGCTTTTTATATAGAAACAAAAGAGCGAAAGGGAATCCATATTCCGCGAGCTTATTGTTGCGTCGTTATCTTCATCATCATCGATAAAATAAAAGCCGATTTTAAAAAAAACCTAGGAGGTTTTTCGTATAGATATTTACACGGTTACATGAACAAGTTAAAATAATACGACACACGAGGGAGTCGTAACCGCGATAACGGTTTCTCATACTCATCCCGTTTTTATTAAAAGAGCTTTAAAAAAAAGTTCCTTTAGAAAAATTTACTAATGATAGATAAAAAAATAAATCCATATCAAAGGTAAAGGAGAGGGATTTGGCTTATTGAATTTGTCGAGTTCATCCTCCCCAAGAGCCATATTTTTTGATTTTATGCCGAATCCTTTAATATGAAAAGAAAGGAAAAAAGAGACGATGTTTCTGTAAGGTTATGCTTTTGTCGGTTCAAAAAATATTAAAATGTCATAAAAGTATAAAAAGTTTATTAAACTTTCGATGAAAGTTGTGTTAACAATCTTCAATATTTTCCTCCCTCTTGAGGCTCAAAAAACGTTCAATGAAGTCAATCAAATCAGATTCTTTCCCTATAGTCTGACTTCTGATATGAAAAAGGTATTCGGATTTTTCTTGATTCATGAATAATGCTTGGATGATAAGGGCAATTTAGATTTTATTTTTCCAAGAAGAGCAGGAGCGGGTTGGGTCAGACTAAGTCTCAAGCTAACCTCAATAAAGTCATCGCAGACACGGGTCAGGCTTATCAGAGCCCCTGAACAAGGCGTCAGTTCTAGCCAAACCTGTCAGCCAGAGCTAAATTCTGTAAGACGTTTGGGCCACCTGCCAAGCTTGTCAGAGCTATAAGCCGTGCTAAGCCCGTTAAATCATTTGCTCTTGAGATAATACCGCCAAATTAAAGCACAAGACTTTTTCTGGCTTGGCCAGTCCGCTACTGACTAAAAATCTTACTTCTTTTCCAATTTAGAAATTTTAATTCTGCAGATGTTAGAATTAATGGCACGTGTAGAGGTTGCGTGTTATAAATCATGCGGAACTTACTTGATACGGTTTTCGGAGTTGGCCCCTCCGGGATTTGTTTTACGTGGAGAGGTTTCCAATGGAGAGTTTTAACCAATTTTTACTACGGAGATGTTGGGAATTTTCAGAAAATTGTAACTTCGATTAAAATTATAGGAAACGGTTTTGGGGAAGGGGATTTGAGGTTTTTTCTTCGTTAAATTCGTTTTATCGGGGGAAAAGGTCCGACCTTTTTCCCGGTCGCGACTGCTGCTGAGAACATCATGCACGTTATTTTTTTTTATATGAAGAAAAATGATGAAGGTTTTTGAATTGAAGTGTGGGATAAAAAAAATAAGTGCGGTCGGGGGGAAAAAAGGATGAACTGGCTGGAAATATTTTTTTAGAGTTGATACTTTAATTGAAATTGTCATGACTTGGAATATTAAAGAGGGAATGAGAAAAGAGGAGATACTCTTTACGCGAAAGTGATGTTAAATTCATAGAGCTTAGGGCAAGTTTTAAATAATAAAATTCGACTACGTTGTATTAAATTTTGAAGAAGCATTGAAAATCAAGCTAGCGTATTCGCTCTCATGGCCCAACGGTTTTTGCATGGGGAAAATGCGAGAATACATTAGTGCTCCTGAAGTCTTTGACCAGCTCTAAAAAAATTTTCACGGCATCTTAACTAACTAACTAACTATGGCATTTACAGGGCCTGAAGCCCTATTGCCGCATCCGAGATCGTTCGCCAGGCGGACCTATCCTGGCACGAAACCCTCCAATCAGGGATCCCCAGCCGACCCGCATCTGCTGACACGTTATCCTCCCATCGAAGCCGTGGCCTGCCTTGAGGCCTGGGACTAGTAGGCCGCCCGTCAAGGACCTGACGCATATACCGCGTCGGCGGCGCCCGCGCGACACGCGATCACGGCATCTTAACATCTCAAAAAAAATTGCAGCGGCTGTAAATCCATAAACTATGAGCAGGTCAAGCGCTTTATCTATGAAAACTCTTCATCATATTTTTTTATCCTTTCTTTACTCTCCAATAAATTCACTAACCTTAACCGACAAACTCAAAGACGTTGACTGACAAATAATAAAAAACCTACAATGCATAAATTCTACCCATTCTTTTTTAAAAATTGTTTTTCATGTTCACCGGAAAAATGTCCATTAAAAAAAAAAGGGCTCATTATCCGATATAAAGCCGGGGAAAAATAATGCGAGTTTGAAAATGTTATTCAAAATCCAGATCTTTTCACCGTAGGGAGAGAGAAAAAAAAGGATGTCATGTACAGTACATAATGATTCTTTTTACCGTAGAAAATTAAAATGAATAAAAATGATATTGTAGTTATTCAATTTCCCAACAGCAGCTTTTCTGTATACTGAAGCCGGATTCTTTAATTGTGTTGCTTTTCTCTTCTTACAGTGCCTTCCCGCGACGGGAATTGGCGACCATCATGGTTGCAGAGCTTATTGCGGCGGGCAAGAGACCCTAGCCAAAGCGACTGTTATTGTTCCCACCGATCACCTAAAACCCCAACAGGGAGTGCTAAATTCTCTCTTAACTTAAATAGAGGTTCTTATGACGGACTTAGCTGGTCGCTATGACGATTCCGACCTAAGAGGTCGCCAATAAAACATGGCCCAAATCTATCTATGGCTTTACAGGGCCTGAAGCCCTATCTCCGCATCGCAGATACCTTTCCAGCCGGCTCTAACCAGACATCTAACATCTCTAAAAACGTCGTCCTCCCAGATATCGCCATATTTTAAAATGTTGCTCACCGCGCAAACCCAATCCTACACTCAACAGTGACTCCATGCCTCAGAGCCTACGCGTATTTTGCCAATTCCATTTATTGATGACCTCAATACTTTTTAATCCCATCAAATCGCCTATATCTCTTCATAAGCTAAACGTACAAAATCATCCTCAACACGACCATTAAAAACCAAATAAATGTTGGGGGTGATGAATTGCAGTTCAATTACAACAACGCGTTTTTCAAAAATTCGATCACAAAAAGCTTTGTATATTCAAAACTCGCGTGGGTTGAAATTTAATGACAAGAAAGTTCAGTGAGGTGCTGACTGAGAAGTAAAATGTCAATCCAATTTATGTGCAATAAAACAGATATGGCAGACAACTGTATAGTGAAATATTTCAATTTTACCCATTGTTTATTATCGAATTTACTCCCGAAAACGCGTGTGTGTGCCTTGTTATACAGACGTTTACAAATGCAAACAGCAACTCATTAATAAACGAGTTCTGCACTCTGCAAGATAATCAGAATAATGAATAAACCTTTCGAAATGCGCGCAAAATTTCCTTTCTACAAAATCACACATGCAACATTAAAGTATTTGTTAAAAGCCTAATCCGTTCGTAGATACAAATGGTTAGGACGAGTTTTAAAAATAGAAATGGTCACCCCATTATCCCCATTATTTTTTTTTTCTTGCAAACACTAACTTTCTCTCGACCCCTTTCCCTGTTGAAACAAATAAAAAGAGTTTTCGTAACAAAAGGAGATCACAAAACTTGTCACGTCGGCTTACATACGTAACCTACGAGCTTATAATGAAATGTAACAGGATATCTATGTGAAAAGGACATATTACGGTTCGGGGTCGATCCTGCATTAGTTTTCATGACTGGCCAAATCCGTAAACCGACAACGCTGTTTAATGTGTTTAAGGACTAGAAAGCCGTAATCATCCGATCAACACAATTGATACTTGTGTAACGTTCGTGATTAAGGTTCACGTTGTTACATGACCAGTTTAGACAACTAATCAAACAAGGATCTCTTTCCTCTCTTGGTTTATTTCCCGAACGTTAGCTATATTAAACGAGTCTCCCTTTTTTTTCTTTCCTTTATTAGGTCTTTAGATTTCGATGTATCGGAAAATCCTCGTGTTAAATGTATTTAACTTGATCGATAAAAGCGTAATGTTATAGGGGATGGAATAATAATTGATATTAATTGCTTAGCGATTTTTCTTTGGCAACTTACCCAAGCGGGATGATCTCGTTATTAAGAATTGGAATCAAAAGCAAAAGCAAAAGCAAAAGCTTTTAGTAGAAAAAAAAAACTACAACAGAGACCAGTGGCGTAGTAATGTTAGGAGAGGCCCCCCCCGCAAAATGTTCACTCGAGGACCCTTCCTCAATTTTTCACAACTTTTTATCTAGTGCAAAATTACTTCCCTGGTAAAAGATCGGGGTCCCTCCCGCGACTGCTGGGATGGTTGCTACGCCACTGAGAGACATGAAGAAAAAATTCGAACGATTCAGCAACTATTTTTAAACAAAGAAAAGTAGTCAGTCTTCTTCTTCTTTGAGTGCCCTGCTCGCATATGAGCTTAGGCGATCGATCCGACGAGCTCTTTGGATCTTTTACCATAGGCGGCCATGCGGAATAACTCCTCTACGGTTAACCCGGTCCGATGCATGATATTTCGCAAACCAAGAGAGATTCTTACGACCAAGTCTTCTTTTACCCTCGACCTTCCCTGCATGATGGTCTGCAGCAGCCTGTACTGCATGATAGTCCCTGCAGCATATACCCATACCCAAGGTACTCCAACTTCCTTGGTTCTACGGTCTCAAGTAGTTCCACGGTCCTTATGCAACCGATGAAAGACCTCCTTGTTGGTCATATGTTGGTTCCAAGATATTCAAAGGATTTTTCTGTAACAGTACATCTCGAACGCTTCCAGACAGCTCGTCATGGCAAGTTTTGCAGAAGACTTGACCAGATGTGACACCTCAAGACGTTTAGACGAATGGGAATTTCCAATCTTTGGCAGCATAGGACATTTTTGAATCGGGTAAGAGCCACTCGACAAGCGTAATAAAATCACGAAGGCTACGGTGGGCGGGAAATGTAACACGAGCGCCGCTGTCGAAGACTATAAGAAAAGTGCTGGATGGTCATCCAACGAGCCCTAAACCATTGGAAGACCGCGGCTGAGGTGGGAGGATACAGTCGCACGGGATGCAGGTCGTGTGGGGGCGCAGGGCTGGAGGGCGGCGGCCCACGATGGGTCTGAATTGCGGAAACCCTGTGATACGGCAATAAGTCTTCAATCCTTGTAACGCCGGATAAGTAAGTAAAATAAAAGTCACTCGAGCAACTCAAGTATTTCGTGAAGCCATCATCACTTTGGCTTTTTTTAAATGTGTTAAGAACCAGCTGTTCCCATTGCCCCGAATATTCTTAAGTGACAGAATCTCTGCCCCGCGCAAAAATTATTTTAAAAAAACGGCAATATTCATTTTAAAAAAAAATATAACTCACAAACTATAGATTTTTTTGATTTCGAAAATTTTACCCAAAACCATTATTTAAAGCCGCAACTCAAATCCAAAAACTCGCATTGACCAACACCGAATTCCCAAATAACAAAACAGTTAACTTATCTCCCTGCAGTCACGCCTTACCACATTTTAATCAAACAAACACTAAACAAAACCAATTCGTGGACATGACACGTAAGCTATAAGCAGATTTGCTGCTGACAGGTCTACAAATGACTACAAATGATGACAACGACTCTCGAGTATACTATTCCGCCTATATTAAACCCCAACTCTTCCACACAAAACGTTAACCTTGGCTCACAAGGAAAAAGCAACAACAAAAATTCTTTCTTAATAAATTAACTTTCTGCTTCTTTTAAATTAAATTAATAATCTAAAAAATCCTTTTCAACTTTCATCTCGAAACCCTTCGTACTGATAATAAAATCATTTTAAAAAAAACAAACAAACGAACAAACTTTTTAATCAGAACGGAAAATACGAGGAATCAATTATCTTCAACCAAAATGTATTACAAAACCGGGAACCGCCAATTTCTGGTTAAACTCCGAATAATCTAACCTTGCCAAGGTAAACCCAACCCGATTTACCTTAACGCTTGTCCAAACTTGCCTCGTTTTTCATCGACACCCCATTATAATAGAATAAATGAAGCCATCGAACGAACATAGATAAGATTGATTGATATTCTTCCGGTTACTTGAGCATAATAAATTTAAATTCGAAAGGGAAAGGGAAATATAAATTTACAGAACCATCTGCAAATATGTAAAACCTTTCAATGTTATATATGACTTTTTTTTTTAATCATGCGGGTTCATATATGCGAAATTTTTTAAATTCCAATGGGACTTCACAAAAAAAAATCCTCAGGCTGATTTTTTTTTTAAAAAAAATTTAATACCTGTATATTATATCCAAATAAAAGTATGAAATAATATCCGTAATTGCAAAGTTCCCACACAAAATTTTTTCCGAAAAAATTGTCGAAATTTTTCACGAAACCCTTAGGATAAACGTTCACTTCAAACGAGATGAAATCAACCCGCCTGCGAATAAAGCTTGTAAAAGACTGATGTAAACTTTGGATCTCGCATTGCTCCAAATAGGGAGGCTGGCTCCTGGCTCTTGCGTAGAAGCTAAACAGATATTCAATCGAGGGCAACCTCTCGATTTAGCTTACCTATAACGGCGATATTAAAATTATTACCACAATTTTATTTATTCAATCCTCACGAAACAAAAGAATAAATAATTATTTCAAAAAAAAAAATAAATCCAGCAGAAAATTTGATAATTTCTTAATTCGCATAAAGTTTGACCTGCACTGCGGAGATGAAAATTTTAAAAAAGTTTAATTATAAAATTGTCGCCAAGGATCACACCGATAGATCTCATTTAAATATTTACTGATTAACTGGCAAGATGCTTACGATGCTGCGGGAAAAGCAATCCACTTAAAAACGAAGCTTGAAAATTTTTTTTTTATATAACGTGACAAGCAGAGGACGTCAAGCGACAAATTTTCTAAAATTTTTAATTTTTCTTTCTCCCGCCGTTTTGAATTAACCGATCTCTCCCGACGAAGACTGATATTCGGTTTGGAATCGAATTTCGATTGTGAGGGCCTCAAGGCTGTAATGATGGCAATCGGAAATGAAAACGAGAATTTTATCAAAGAGAGGGAAAATTATCGGTATAAATACTCAATTAGTTGAGCGATAGGGAATGGGAATAAAAAAAAAGGAAAGCGTTCGTTTTTTTTTGAAAATGAAATGCAGTTGAGCAAAGTGAGACAAATCTGCTTGAGATCGGGAGGAGGATGAGGAGGGAATAAAAAGATGACACCTTGTTTACTCGAAAACGAAAAAGGAGTATGATAAATTATTGGAAGATAACTTAGCATAATGGAATATCGATCCTAAATCTCTTGAAGAAGTTATCTTTTAAGGCGGTTTTTTTCCCGAAGGGAGGTGGAGGGAGGAAATGTTCGCCGGTAATGGGCTACTTCCATATCGCGAATTGGTTCGATTAAGGATAGCGAATCTTGATTTTTAGTTGGGATGAACTTGTAAAGATTGGGTGGTAAATCAGCTTGTCCTGTTAAAATTAATTATTTAAGGCCGAAATTTAAAAAGTAACTGTCGTAACGTTCAGAAAGAATCCAGATTTTTGATAGTGATAATGATAATGCTAATGTTCCAATTGCTTTTTTTTGAAAGCTTATTTTATTCATATGATTTGGTTGAAATTTTTCTTGTTCCGTAAATTGTTTTGCTAGTTTTAATTCTTGGGGATGAGGAAACATGTAAAACTTAAACAATGACGATCTTCACGACGAAATTTTTGTAGCCTGAAGATATTCAATATATGAACGAAACATGTTGCTGAAGATCGTCATTGTTTAAGTTTTACATAGTTTCTCATCCCAAGAGATAACCTAAACATTTGGTCTTGTTGTCAACCTCCACACTGGAGATGAAACACTTTAATATTGAGGTCGCTATCTCTTTAGCACGAGTAGCAGATTATTTAGTTCATGCAAACCAAAACTATATAAAGATGACATTGTATACCATGGTTGACATCTTAGAATTCTTTTCCCAATTCTTCCCATGGACTCTTCACATTAAATTCAACCTCTTCTTGCTTCCAGACCCGAGTTCAGACTTTCCTGCGAAAGGAGAATACTCCCACCTTTCCACTCCAAATAAAATATTTACGCCGATCGACCTTAAATCACGAAACTTCTAAAGTATTAAAAAAGATAAACATTAAATTTGTTTGCTAAATCTTGTAAAACTATTAAATTAGAAAATAAACTCCTAAATTTTCAATCAACTTTAAAGATTAATCCGCCTTAATACTCTGGAATATGTGCGAGATAAACAAGGAACAAGCTGTTAACGGGAGGGAGAAGAAAGTGCGTCAAATTAATAACTCATTCAATTTGGATAATTTTAACCTTCACCTCCTACTCGAGTTTACGGGAAAAGGCGCCCGAAGGCTCCATTTTGTAAATCATCTCGTCTTCTCCAAGTCTGACGAGTCAAAATGCCAAACTCATTATCATAACGATGATGTTACAAGCTAACGGTTATGCCACATACACTTACATCAAATAATTACACCGCCCTTTAACGTAGGGAGATTTTTTCTTTGAAATTTCAAAAAAAAAAATTTCCCCCCCCACATCAAAATATAACTCTCATAACCCGCGGGAGCAAGACAGCAAAGGATCATGGACGAATAACAAAGAGTAAAAAGTCAAGTTGGGAACACATCGTAATTTCTAAACAATTGCAAAGCCCGCAAGGTATTAAAAATCTGCTGACATATCAAGTGCTTGTTATACAACGGAGCTTGGGAAATTATTCATATTAAAATCGGCGTTTGAAAAAAAAAGGATAATAAAAATCACGGGGGTCAGGGAAAAAGAAAGAAGGTCAAAAGGTTAAAAGCCCGTTTTCAAGTTTAGCATATTACATTGTAATTCAATATACCATAGTTTTCATAACTCGTTGGTTAAAGGTAAAACCGGGAGCTAAGAAATGAATGCCGGATGAGGATTTTTCTCTGTTCTTCTTTTCTGGAGTAAGTTTTATCCGTCTAATTTTGTACGCGAGATGAAAATGGGATTTTGTGAATTTTTTTTGAAATATTCGAAACCACCGCCATCTTTGTTTTAATTTCAGTTGCTAAAAGCTAGAAAGCCTAAACAACCAGAGAGGGACCAGCTGAACTGGGAGTTGTGTAAAAATACCGCCTATGTTTAGATATAACCGGACTAATTGATGACGTCAATGACGAGTTGTATTTTTGCTGCTTGGACTTCAAAATAATCCAAGCTGCAAATTGCCAATCCCAACAAATCCCAGAAAAACTTGTCATTCCACTTACTTAACAACCATTACCATTTTCACCGATGAATGCTGATACACAAAAAAAAAGGATTGAACGTCTTCGCTGTTAAGAATTTGCTGACATCAAAAGACGATCTGTCGAATATCGACTTTCCTGTTTTCCAATAAAAAGGAAAAAAGCGTTCATTAATTCCGATGGCAATCGAACGTAACTAATGACGGAGTGACAGTAAAAATTTGTTTTCGTCCTCGGGAATCCCCATTAATAGCCATACACGAAACGAGCTCGAATAATTCCTACGACAAACCGTCTCGAACAAATAATAAAAAAAAAAATCTGCAAAAAACGAGCTTTCCAGTTTATTTCTAAATCGATGACTGCAACATTATCATATATTGCAAATACATTTTATTAAAAATAACTCTCCCTCTTAAATTTTATTTTTATTTTTGCACGTCAAAGCAAGTAAGATGATATTTTTTTCTCCCCTTCCCTTATTCTTTTTTTTTTTTTATCTTCGGAAAAAAGGTAAAGGCGACTAGACTATTAAAGGAGTCCAATCGATGCCGTTTTCACATTTTACGAGGGAAAAAGAATCGCTATTACATCCCCGTGAACGGTTATGGTTGATCGGGAACGACTTTCGCAGCGTCTCCATTTTTAGCTTTTACAAGTTTTGATTCCTCATTTATTATTTGCAATTCTCATAATTGTTTTTCCGCTAAGGGATTAACTTTCGTATTTTTTTTTATCTACTTTCACCAGGAAAAAGAATCTGTTCATTCAAATTATTTTCAACAACCGCTCCTTTAAATCATTATCCTGAGAAAAAAAAATCAAAAGGAAAACGTCACATTTTTTTGACAAAAGCCTTTGTCACTGTTGGAATTAAATAAATTATGAGAAGAAAGTGTCAGGCTGATTTCCGTTTGATTGAAACTTAATAAGAAAAAAAAGACGGAAATTCAAGCTGTACCAGATAAAAACGGGGAGGTGAGGGGTTGAAGGCTTTGGGCAACTTGTGGAGATTTTAAAGAAAACTTTTTTTTATATAAAATTAGATTCTTTGACTTTTATTAGTATTTTAAAAAAGACGGTTATTGGTTAAGGGGTCGAAGAGTAAGGGGGGATTATTTCTCTATTGTCCCGCTCTACTAAGAGCAAAGAACTGTTCAGCGAAAAACTGAAGAACTGAGTTGCAGATCGTTAAAAAGCAGCGAGTTTGTTTTGTTTACAAAACACGGCACTATCGCGTTAGCGGAATAGTATGCACTTACCTTATTCTGTTTTCCCCTCATTCAGCTCCAATCCAACTCCAAAAGCTTCTGTCTTCCCGCCAAACGTCTTCTCTGGTTTCCCCTCATAAATCTATATCATCGGCATAGTCCAAATCCTTAAACGCCTCCTGTCGCCAAGTCTGTATATTGAAATCCTGGCTTTTGCTTGGCTGCGCCTAAAAAGAAATTGAGAAGTTGTAGAAAACATTTTCCTAATATGTATCCGCGGAAAAGATAAAAAATGATCAAAACCTGCTACTCAAGTCAACCATCACCATTTAGCACTGAAAATATTATAATCGCATCCGGTAGGAACACGTCCAGAATAATTAAACAATAACAAAATGTTCTAAATGCCCCACCAGCCATTCACCTACCCCCGGATGTAATTTTTTTTTTCGTAAAACCAAGCAATTGCACATTGTGTATCCCACGTCACCATTGCAATTAACAATCTTAATTATTAACTCCATTACAATTTACAAACTCATTATTCGAAGTGTGCTTCAACAATTATACGGAAAATGCAGTCGGTCCAGGAAAAAAGTTCTCATAACAAATGAACCTCATTTCAAATTAATTATTACATAAGAAAACACAAAAAACTCATTAGCATTTACATTTAAAATACTCAGCATTTAAAAAAAATTCCTCCTTTGTTTTACGTTCAACTTTTAACCAAAAAGATCATAAATAAATCGTTGTATGCAAAACCTTTTTATACCTTTATTGAACTTATTCCTGTCGAGGGGAAAAACTTAAAATTTCTACAAAAAGAAACAAGTTATGGATAGCAAGTTGCGGTTCGTAAAATAAGTCGAAAACCTTTTGAACTTTTGTTAAAAGAGGTTTTTCTTTTTTGCGAAAGTTTCCGATAGAATTCAACTGAAAATGTGTGTATTTTTTCCTTTTACGTATTTAAATACCGTTTAAAGGTAAAAAAGCTCCCATTCTCGGATATTCTTTCGTTAAAAAACTTTCAAACAAGCGTAAAATGAATCCCGGCAAGTATATAATTAAAGATAATGAAATATTAATCCAAAGATATAAGCTTTCATCGTTGGAAACCTGGCAGACAGATTAACGAAGTTAACTTCGATATAAAATAAAAGGGAGGGAAGTTGCTTTTTTTTTTTTTGCACGGGTGAGTTTGAAAGTGTTAAGGGAGATTTAGAATTTAATGCTGTTTCGCGGATTACGTGATTCGGTTGGGATATATTAGATTTTTAAAAAGGAAGTAATATTTTTGTTTATTTGGGGAAGAGCGATAACATTGAGTTAAGTTTAGATTATAATTTCTCGCATGCTAAGTCTCTTTAAAGATAGAAGGAGAAAGACCACTACTACAATGCTATTTCCCCAAACAACCAATCCGACCAAAATTATCTGGAATTGATATATATGATGATGATGATGATGACGACGATGATGGGAATTCGAGGGCTCATTATGAAATTAGGAAGCGCAAAAGTCAAAAATTATCTGGAGATGATGCAGATGATTTTGAGAATGTCAATTGTCATCGTAAGATCAAAAAGAATAAAATTCAAGAATTATTTGGAGATGATACAGATGGAGATGTTCAAAAGGTCAATGCTCGTACTCAGATTAGACAAATGACGTCTATTTAGACGTCTTTTGAAGACAGAAGACGTCAGAAAGACGTCTTTTAGACGTCATTTTGGTCGGATTGGTTGCTTGGGTTAGGTCCATCGACTCTTCCCCTGCCAGAAAAATGACTTTGATTGTCAATTTTAATTATTTTTGATCAAAAAAAATATGATCAAAAATAATTAAAATTGATAATCATTTTTAGTCACCAGAGGCTCAAATATGACAATCAAAGTCATTTTTCTGGCAGGGTCAGAACATGAAATTCCCCTAAAACAGTCATCAAGGGCCTACGATAGATAAGGTTTTTGTCAGTAAGAATTAGGTTTTTTAAAACTACGCTTTTTATTTTTTTAATAAAAAATAAATAGCGTGCCAGAGATTTTCCTCTTTGCCTGAAATTTTCTCTTCCCCAAACTTTGGTCTCATTAGAACAACCTAGCAGCCTTGTGGAGAACGGCTCGTGCCGACCAAAGGGCCATCGGGTTTTCAAACTGATTTCCGAGCATGGCTCTCAATTCTAAACTACTCAAAAAAAAAAAAAAACCAAACATCACTACCGTAAGAATACTAACAATGGCCAATATTCATTTTTTCATTCATAAACCTTAAACCCAAAAAAAAAACTTCACAGAGGAAAAAAGAAAACTTCTTAATCATCAAAAGGATTTTAAGAAGAATGCTTCAGATTTAATTGAGAACGTCCAAAAAAAAAAAGCCATATGAAGTAAAAGAGAATCCGCAAACAATGCAAAGAAGACTTACAGGTTAGACCGTTTAGAATCCTTTCACAAAACTCCACAACGAACGTCAGACAATGAACGTAAAATATGTCCCCGTCCCTGTTTTCTAAATATCTCTCCATTAAACCGGTTACTCTGACATTTGATTAGACGTCTCAAAGTCGCTGTAGCAACGTCGAATAAATTTATACCTTATATTGGTCAACCGCAGCCCCATAAAAAAAAAATCCAGAGCTTTTTTTTCTTGTAGTTTAAATATCTTTTTGTTTGCCTTTTCTCTATGTGAATCTTCTCGGTTTGTTATGTATGAGAATAAAAAACTCTTTACTCAAGCTTTCGGACAAATATTTCATTTCTTTCATGCTTTGAGAATCTCTCTTTTGTGTGTATAATCTTGCTTTAAGAAAAAAATATTTTAAAGTAAAAAAAAAAATTGAAGAGTGGTAAAAAAGAATTTTTTTTTCATTCATTCGGCGAAATTACTTTCCGTTATGGATTCTTTTTTTCTTCTTTTTTTTTGTCTCTTCGAGTGAAATTCAATCTTCTTCTTATCCTCACCTTGGAAGTTGGGAATGAGACTTACGTCCTTCTTAACTTTCTCTTACAGGAAAAATTATTTAAAAGTGAGTTTCGAGGTCAGGGTTGAAAGTTTTCTAAGCGTATTAACCGCAGATTAAACTTGGCTCTTTGGAACAGCAACGAGGAAAGCAAAATCTCCGTTTAAAAAGAGATTTGAATTTGAATGAGGAAAAAAATGATGGATTTGAGGAGTTTTTTTTCTAAAAATAAGGTATGAATGGAATAATAGAGAGATATGGTTTGGAATTGTGTGGATTTTGAAAAATTGAGCGCTTGGAGTCTCATCGATTAATCGTAAAAAGCTTGAGGAGGATAACTCGGTCACAAAAAAAATTCATAGTGCTCAGATTTTTTTATTTTTGAATGGAATAAGGAAAACTCATGTGAGACACTCTGTAAAAACATTGTAAGTTGAATCTGGGGAAACGACCGCAAGATAAGAAAAGATAGTGAAAAACATAGTGCAATATACTGAAACATATTGGTCGATATATTGACCAATATATCGAAGAAATATCGATATTTCTTTTCCAGATGCAAAAAGAGGTTTGACCTTTAAATTCCTGAGCCACGAGGTTTTTCGTCTGCCTGGTCTGCGCTGTCACTCGACCTTCCCCTCCATGATTAGGTGCAGGAGTCGGTTATTTATTTGGTAATAAACTTTTGGCATATTTAAGATAATTTTTCTTCCCCCTCTAGGAATGCCTATATTATTCTAACCAGGATTTTCAAACGTAAACGAAATCTCACTTCAGATAATAAAAACTTTTTTTTCATTGATCCAACTCCCCCAAGAAAAACAAAAAAAACGTCTACCTCCTTTTTGATACCTATTCCCTGACCTTCTCTCGCTTCTGCTTCTATACCGTCGCTCCACCCGCTTTCTACTTTCAGACTCTATACAACGTTCGCTCCAGCACTCGTTCGACCGGACTCGTCGACGCCCACATCCGAAACAGAAAGGTTTGTTAGGGTCTGTTACGGACTAGATTCCACGTCCCTGTTTCGGGCAGCGGCATCCAAGGTTCGAATAGCGATGATGATCGCCAATCTCCGACGCGGAGACGGCACTTAAAGAAGAAGAAGCTAATAGGCAATGATGTAGTCGCCGAAATAGAGGACATTCTACCGATCACCAGGGAGGAGCTACTCTCGGTAGAAAAATTTCAAACTGCCCACGTCGACTTGCTCGTAAACGTTATCCTCGCTAAATCCAGAGAACTGCGCAATGCTAATTAGGATTAAACTTATACGATGCAAAGTTATTCGTCAGCCCAGACTTAGTTTAAATCCTGGCACACCAAACTTATCATCATTTGGTTTGGTTCTCCAACCTCATTATGAATTCGAACCTGTAAGTTCGAAGTTGAACCTGACATTACCGAATACACAAATAACTTACCGATGACTTCTCGGTTAACAACCTAATCAGTCAATACCAAAATTTATATATTCTTAATCGTGCTTCCTGCTCATATACAATAGGCAGCTTTTAGACATCAAGACAATAAAACGATGAGACATATATACGCAAGGAACTATAAAGCAAATTTGAATGAGGAACACGATAAGGATTAGAAATAGGATGTCGTTTCCGAATGTATAGATCGTGCTTTTAGCGATCTTGACATTTCACATTACAAGACTTAAAGTTGATACTCCATAGCTGCAATTAATTATAGCTCGGCGAGTCCCCATTGCCATAGCACGGGATGGTTTACGTGCCTACACTATCTGATTTTCTGCAAGTCGAATTTTCCGCTGCTCGCTTTTAAAGCCTTGACAGTCATCCCAGAAATATTCTTAAGACGAATCCAACGATTTAAAAATTATTTACGACCGTCAAGCTTCATTTACCCAACAAGAAACCGAGAAGCAAGAACACGTATGAACATGCTTCATTATTGCATTTTCAAATGGATCTCTGACTAATCCCGTTACACAAAAATCAAACGAAAAAATTTAATATCCTCAATGACGTCACCCCGGTTGTTTTTCATATTTTTCAAAAAAAAAAAAAAAAAAATGATGTTTCCGAGTTTTTATTACTCGAAAATATTTAAAATAAACTTCCCAACGTTAACCCTGAAATCATTTGAAAACACAACACACCGGAAACCATGGATCGCAAAAGCAGACTTCATTATTAATTTAAAAACTCTTTGCTTTTCTTTTTCTCTCGTCGAGGAAAAACGGGAAAATCAAATAGAATCTTGGAAGTGTAAATCGGGAGTGACAAGGAATCCGGATATTTAATTAACTTCAATGGAAGCAAAAAAGCTTGTTACACGTTTTCGTAGCCGGCTACGTTTATACCTTCGACAGATTTAGCTAATTTCTCAACCAGGGACCATAAACGACCTTTAAAATGAATGGATATCAAACAATGAAAAACATTTCATCGACGTTTCGCGTCCCAGCGCATCAAACCGATTTGATTGTATTAAATTTCAGTTTGACCTAGTTAAAGTCATAAACTATTAATAGGAAATAAAACAAGAAATGTGTAACAACGATCGAGGGGGGAAATGTGATGAAAACGGTTTATGGGTGACTATATCCTTTTGACTGGAGTAATAACTCAAGGATCAGGAAATCTTTTGAAAAATAAAATTATTTTTTTTTACAACCCGAAAAAGGAAAACATAAAAAAAAAGTACTTTTATTCGAATTTAATTTTCACGCTTTTAATCACGAGGTGAAAGGGGTCAAGAGGGGTGAGTTTTGCGGTACTTCCTATATATCCTGTCACTTTGAATAAACTAACGAGGTCGGAGTTTACACTCTTGCCCCGTGGTATAACGCAACAGCGAAAACATACGCACCGACTGTTATAAATCTTTGACTTTCATATTCTCGACTGCCTCACCTAATTAAAACTTTTTTTATGTTATCAAGTGAAACGTGAATTTGTGGATCGAATGGGAAACGAGACGGTTGGAGTTTCTTATGAATTTTGTTAATTATGAAGGCTCACCCGTATAAAATGTTCCAATTAGAAATCTCAAAATAACGAGTTTTAAATGTGTAGTCGATCGAAGGATAATTTAATTCGAACTCATGTTGAAAAATAACGAAAAAAGACCAAAAATTATATGAATAGAAAGCAGCAAAACCTTTGACTTCGTTTTTCCAACAGGCCCAAGGTTAAATTAAAAGCTACGAAGTGAAAGCTTCTGCTACCTTTATTCACATGACTTGCTATTTCCAACAATAATGTAAATAGGATCATAAGAGCCAGTTGTCGTTGGTACCAGTCCTTTGAAATGGAGAGTCAAGGTAGCCTGCCCAAACGAACGTGAATTTAAAAGAGAAAATGTAAGATTTTTTGGCAAGCTCTTTTCTGAAATTACACAATAATTTGCAACAGAAAAAGCAATAGCAGAAAGAATATTTCCTACAACAAACATCAATCTATGACGATGTCGGAAGAAAAACTAACAAGAACAATATCAATATCAATGTCAAGAAGAAAGTACCCTAAAAAATCTTTATCTGAATACGTTTTCATAACTGTAGACTTTAGCTCATGGTGTAGCAACTTCCGATAAGAACTAGGAAATAGCTTAATCAATCATGAAGTAATTTGCTAACTTATTTCAGTCCTCAAGTGATTTACTCGTGCTTTGTCTCATATACCGGGTGGTCCATTTTTTGTGGTTGGCATTGCCATAAGATCAACATTGCATGTCAACACCACAAAAAATGGACCACCCGATATAATTTTCCAATCGAGATTTAAATCTCCTGGATTATCTTAAGAAAGTCTTTCGATTTCTAGAAAATCATGGCTACAATTGTATCCGGATATTATTAGCCCGAATTTAGAAAAAATACACCAGCTATAACCTAGGGAGTCTTAAAGAGGGAGCGGACACTCAGCCGCTAGTCCAACCAATCAAAAATTCCCTAAGATCCTCAAAATTTCTCACAAAACAAATCAAAAACCCTCTTCCATTTATGAATAGATGCTAATCTCTTTTCACACGAACATGCGAGTAAAATAATGAGTTGACGAGTGATGTCTGCAGCTGACAATCACGGAAAACATTTCGCCATTGTTGTATATCATACATAAATCTATCTATCATCTACCGAAGCTCTGAGATTGATATTAATATTAAATCACTACACTTAAATATGAAATTAATGATGTTAGTTTCTCGAATAAGCAACCAGCTGGTACAAAAAAACTCAGAAAAGAAAGAATCTTTAAATGGGCCAATCTCAAATACTAGGGTAAGTTACTTAAACCGTTGTGTTGTTATTTTTTTTCCCCGTCCGCCATTATTTAAATGTTGCAAGATCAATGAGCACATGCAATTTGTTTCGCTTATTGATTTGATATTGTTATTGTAGATTATTATTCGCAATGGCAGGAGGTAATCCGTTTCACGAGGTTGCAGCGTCACGGCGCCTCCTTAACGGCGTCTTGGAAGAGGTTAATAACTAGTTATTAACTACGGGTAACTAGTTTCCTCGGGGAGTGGATGTTCTCGATCATTTGGCTGAGATAGGAGAAGAGAAAGAGGGGAGAAAATCTCAGCCAAATGATCGAGAACATCCACTCCCCGAGCAAACTAGTATCATGAGAATGATACGGAAGTGAATATAAACACACGATCTTTCAAAAATGGATGGATTTCGGAGAAAAATTTTTATAGATTTGCATTAAAGAATTGCAATCGTCCTGTATGGATCTCATTATGAGATGAGAGTATGAGATCCATAAGAATCTTCTTCTTCTTTAAATGCCCGCTCCTCGTCGGAGATTGGCGATCCTAACTTTGGAGGCTGACGAACGAAAAAGGGATACTGAATTTTGGCCGTACCAGTCTCTTAGATTCTTGAGCCAGGATCTTTTCCTCCGACCCGGTCTACGCCTGCCTTCTTAGACAACAGGTTTTGCATGAAAGCACTCCTGGCTTGCTCTATTCGAGCCTCGACTTCCTAGCTGTAATCCCACTTCTCATTCAATAAACATACCCAGATATTTGTACGAAGCAACACGCTGTCACCCTCTGGCCATTTAAGGCCTGCCCGGAATTGAGGGCGTGCGGTTTTTTGTTTTCAATCATTGACGATTTTACTAGGAATATCAAATAATGTGGTGACTTTCCATATCATGCGAATAAGTACCCAAAAACCATTTCAATTCCCCCAGAGTCACAGAATACGTAGGAAGTTAAAACGAAAATGCTTCTCGACTCGGGCAGCCAAATATCGGCAAAATCAGAGGAATGGTACCACAAAAACGAAGCGATACCTTGCAAACCAAATTAGATGAAGCGGACATTAAGAATATAGCAGGCAAAGCAGATCTACTAAACGAGGAAGAGAAAGCAAAACTAAAGAATCTAATCCGACCATACGAACACAGATTTGAGATTTCAGCCAACAATAGGCAGAGTCCGCAACTATTTCTACAAATTAACAATGGAAAAAATCGAATACTTTAAAGCACCCCAATACCCAGTACCGTAAAATTTAAGAGAAAAGGTCAAAGAGAAAGTTCAAAAGTGGCTCAATCAAGATATAATTGAGGAATGAGACACTCCATATGTAAACCCGGAAAGATCAATGAGCACATGACACCCGACTTCAAATCAGTCCCAATGAAAATTTTTTTTTTTTTTTTTGAAAAAATCTTTATACAAACAACTTGAAACATTTTTAGCGTGAAGTTTACCAACTTTGAAAAATTGAACTGTACATGTCTTGGATAAGGTATTGATTTTGAGATTTAAATCAGTTGTTGAAAGTATAGAAGCCCCCAGGGATACCGTCATCCTTTGTATGCCAGTTGTATATATTCGAACTCCACCTTAGGCGAAATATCATTCCTTTTTGAGGTATCCCTTTGTAAACTCTAACCGGGAATCGAATCAGGGTTGTGGAATTATACGTTTAAATATTTACCCTTGGAGTAGGAATAGGAATATCGTTTGATTTTAAATAGCCCCGCTGCAACTGGAAACCGTTTTCAGTTTGAATATGGATGAAGGCTTTGTTGTGCTAACATGACGTTCGGCGAAATGGATGCCGGGCAATGGTCGTTTATTGAGGATTAAGTGTTTCTTCCAGGAGAAATAAGAGGTCGGATTTGAAGTAGAACCGGGGAATGATTCTTTGTGCGTTGAACATGAAGGAGAGATCAGGTAGATTTATTGAGGCCATAAGTATAAGTCTGAGTTTTTTTTTGTGATGGATTGTTAATTTCGAAACGGAAATGACCGTTAGATTAGCGAAATTTCTTTTGGTTTGTAATTCATTTAACACATTAGGAGTGTATTAATTTTCTAAGAAAAGGAGAATAGAAAAATAATTTTTAAGATTTTTGATCAATGCAGGAAATTTTTTTTAAAATTATTACTTCTGGCACCATTAAGTGACAAGTTTGTCTGTCACTAACGCCATCTGATAGCCATTCCTAGAACTTTTATCTGGTACCTGCTTTTCCTTCCCAACTAATCACTGTAAGATAAAACAAAATAACGAAGCTAAGACAAAAATTCCAGCAATCTATGCCAGACTCACGTTTTTCCAATCAATGTCTTAATCGATAGCTTAAAATTCTTTTATAATAGGATGCGTTTGACAAGAGTGCTTAAAAAGTTTCCCCGAGAGAGAAACGTAATTAAAAAGGAGCTTAAAAAACTTTTCAACAATTAGCGGTTTCTTTTTCACCTTGAACTCGAAGTGGTTCGGAAATGGAGATCGCCTACGTTCATAAAACCCACCCGAAATTATTATTTCACATTTATTCATTATTCATTTCTATCCTTTCATCTCCCTCATGTGTGAATATTTTGCAATATTTGAATACGCAAACCCTGGAAATTTATGTAAATGGATTCGAATTAGAGCCTCCCTATATCATTTTTTAAACCTTTTAAATTAAATATAACGTGAAAGTGTTTTATTGGGATTATACAAAAGGCAAACGTTAACACACACGCACACGGGGGGAAATACATAGATCTAAGATGAAAGTGTTAAAGTGTGGAGGAGGTTTTATCGCTGAAACAAACAATTAGTAAGTTTTCAAGCCGGGATTTAAGAGGATTTGCTTACGTCTAAAAACGGATGATTCGGGAGGTAAATGTTATGCTTGAAAATTGAGCGGGGGGTGAAGAAAATCGGGTAAGTTTGAAGGAAGTACACACGTGTCAAGGTGAATATAATCAACACCGGGTTACTTTACTTTGGTCTATTGTGAATAAGGTCAACTAATTGTAATTAATCAGCTATGACGTTCTTTCGGAAATTAATATCAAATTCGTAATCAGCGAACAGTGAGCCGACCTTTTCAGGGTAGTATCGCAATAATTATGCGTTTGAAATTTAGATCTTTGGGTATCTTGTTTAATATTCATCTTGTTAGAAGAACTTTTCAAGGAAAAGTGATTTAACTTTGATGTGATATTTTGGGAAAGTGGAGAGATATAACTTGACTCTACTAGGAGTTGATGATGGCTCAAGACCAAACTTTTTTTTGATCTAAACATTCAATTTTATTTTTAACTAAGCAAAGATTCGAGGAAAAAACTTAATGATTTATAGTTCCAAAACCCCAAAATCCAATCAAATACTTTTAATTAAGACTCTTTAAACTTTTTTTTTCTTCTTTTCTAATTCAATCTTTCTCCCCCCTTCTTTTCATTATATAGGTAAGGAATGACGGTTCCGAGAACTTTCTCGAAAACCTTTTAAAAGCTTTCTCGAAGAAAGTGACTTTCACCTACAAAAGGGTAAATTTCTCCCTGATACCGATGAATTCGACCATAAGGCAAGCGACCGAATTTCTCGGCTCTGTAAATTTTTCTTTGGGCTTGAAAGGTCATCTGATTAAGATTTCCTTTTCTGTTGAAACATGCCGTTGCTAAGGATCTCAACCGCAATGAACCCTCTCCACTACACCGTCCGAATCATTGAATAAAGAATTCCAACCGATCAGTACGTAAATCTTTAGAAATTTCTCAAATTCTTGAGATTCTCGAAAATTTGAAGGATTCGATATTTTTTTTTGGTAAAGACTTAAACAAAACAATGACAAGAAATAAACCATTCGTCGTATTTGATTATTCTCTTTTCTCTCGTTGACTTGTGGGTAATTTTATTTCCTCGTAAAAACGGGTTAAATTAAGTCGTTCGTTTTCAAGCGACATGCGGAATTAAATAATTTTCAATCCAGACGTTTTATTTTTGATTGTAATTACCCCGACGGTAATAAAACTTTCCCTTTCTGTTTAAGTTAAAGTTCATGATGTGAGAGTAATGTTGTTAGAATTGAGGATTTATAGGAAAAGCAAAGAGGAAAATAAAGAATTTGAGATTGAACCTTATTCACGAAATTTCAAAAGGAAATTGAACCGGGCGAATCAAAAGAATGGGTATAAAAGCGGTCTTTGCCACCTTGACGAAGTCTCAGTTTTCTCACGCGCTTATTTGTTCTAGGACCTGGTTGATAAGTTGGTGCCTTTACCCAGTAACGTCTCCTTGCTGTCAGCCTGAATACAAATTCAAATCCGCTCACTTTCTCGATTCGGTTCTGAAATATCTCTTGATAGTCAGTTAATTACAAGTGCCTAAAATATTTTCCAAATTTCTAGTCTGATACTTCTCAAAATTAGATAGCTGTCACAAATTCGCGAAGCCGTTGAGCAACAGTTTCGAGAACAAAACTATAACGTCTCTCAATGTAAAGGAGCTGAAGCATAGTAAGTAAACTGAAAACCGTTAGATGTCTCGATTGAACCGTTTCAAACTTCCGCTTGACTCAGCGACAACACGTACAACTTGATGCTTTCCACTAGTTTCAATTTCTAACAAAAGATGGAATAAGCGATTTCATGAAGCAGCTTTGACAGCTTATTGTTTCTCTCTCAATCAGATTTCAAAGAGAAATTAAATCAAAACGTAACAGCAAGAAATTTTAATTATTCCTTCATCCGCACTTTTAAAAAAATTAGCAAGAAAGAATGAGGGACTTTCAGGGTGCTAGTTCATACTTTTGTCAAAAGATGGCGACACTGAAATTTAAATCCACGAATGTTTTGAAAATCTTGTACCATTCTTTTTTCACTCCAGAAAACTCTAAATTGCAATAATTTTCTTTAAAATCTTTCAAAATAAATAAACATACTAATCTGCTTCATTTATTTCACAGGAAAAACAATCTACAGGGAAAAAGTATTTTTCAAACCGCATGGCGATCCTAGTGTTGGTCCTAAAGTATTTATTTTGCCATTCAAAAATTCCTCAGCATTGTTTTTCCTCATAGGGAATCTTTCCTAAACTGGCTACAATAACTTTAATAACAATACTGCTGACCTTCCTGATATCATTTTAAAATTAAACTTTTGCATTTATTTTTACACGATAAAAATTCAAAAATTAGTATTGTTATTCTTTTAAACAAATGTTAGTTGGTTATTTCGTAAAAATACCAGTCCACAAACTTTAAGCATTTGTCTTGTGTCGCACAGCTGAGAAGATGCCGGGCAAGTTACTTTACTCCTTCTTAATCCTCAATGTATATCTTAATGGAAATGTTAATAGCGCTAAAATGAAGTACACGGACATAATTAAAAATTTTCAAGCTCTAGAGTCTTTAAGCGGAGTACAAGATCTAAATACAACATTATGCGGGATTCACATCATCGAATATGCGAACAGTTTGAAAATGGAACAATATTGGGCTTTACAAAGTAAGCATTAAAAATTTCATTTATTTTATTAGACTTATGGAATTTATTTTTCAGTGTTCGATTCAAGTGCCAAAATACCTTACAGCCTATTAATGTAGAAATAATTCACCACCTTTAGGCCGTATAATAAACTTTATTATACGGCCTAAAGGTGGTGAATTATTTCTACATTTAAAGAGGTCGTAGGCTCTCCGTCAAAAAGTAGCCTATTAATGGGTAACCGTAAAATTTTGGGCAATTACGATGAATGCATTGAAGCTAAACATCCTAATCATCTATTTACTGGCCAATATTGTTTGTTAGATGCAAATGTTACTTTTGATTTGGAGGAAAGTAATCCCGATAAGGAATCTATTAACGCATATGTGGTACATCAAATTTCATAATTCTTTTACAGTGTAAAATATCCAATGTAAATGATCAATCTTAATTTTTTTAAACAGCAAAAAACTCAATTGCAATATGGAATATGCGTGCCATCTACTTGTACAGCTAAAGATATTATGCATATATTACATAATTCAACAAACTTGGCAATGAATTATCAAACTTGGCAATAACTCTTAAAGAAGAAAATTGCCAATCAAAGCATTCGATTAGAAAACTGAGACCGATTGACTGGATTGCAATGTAAGTCACTTTTATTACGATCTAGCCATTAGTCTGCTTTTTAATTTTAATCTTTAATTCTAGAGCCGTTTTTATCGGATTTGGCGTCATAGCGTTATCCAGCACTTTTTATGATATCCATCAAAGATTTCATCTAAAAAATAGTAAGTCACAACAATTTATCAGTAACAAATATTCTGGGAAAAGAATTTTCGTTCAAGGTGACTGATCCGTCATAGACAGGAAATGCTGCGCGTCATTATTTCTTCTATTCGATTTTTCTTTTCAGCTAAACCTCATCAGCTACTGACATCATTTTCAATATACACGAATGGGAAAAATTTATTTCAGACCACTACAAATTCTGAGCACATAAAAACATTAGACGGGATGAGAGTGTTGTCTCTCTATTGGGTTGTAATAACTCATTTTAGAACGGGCTTAGCAGATTTTTCAATAAATTCTTTTCACCAATTCAGCGTAAGATACCTTTTTAAATATTACACAGTAAACAAATATTTTTACTACATCATTTTGCATAATTTAGACTATTTAGTCTATTTTCAGTTCAAAATTTTTGTGCAACTTAAAATTTGAGTATCCGACGTGAAACAGAAGCACTTGAAGATATTTCCTCACTGTCTGACTGACATGCGAAAAGAGAAAAATTGCATTTAAAAAAGCTTGCCTTATCTAGTAATTAATATTTTTAGGGTTTGAGAGACATCAATGAAACGGTATTAAGACTTGGCAACAACTCAGTCGATACGTTTTTCTTTATAAGCGGCATGCTAGTATGCATGGGGTTCTTCAGAAATATCGCTAAAAAAGGTTATTACGATGTGCCAGTGCAATATATTCACAGATATATAAGGTAAGAGCAAGAAGCTCGAAGGCAATCACAGAATAATATGCTAATGAGTGGCTAATAGTTCAATTTTGTATCCCGTGTCATTCAAATTCTCAAGCCCGAAATAATTTTCTTATTACAGGTTAACGCCACCATTCGCTGCATTTATATTAATCACGGTCAGTATTTTAATATACACGGGAGATGGTCCGTTATGGTATTCCACTAACAAAAATGCAATAAGAGAATGCGAAGAAAATTGGTGGAGCAGTCTCTTATATATCTCAACACTTATTGATCCACCAAAACTTGTAAGATTTTCTCACATACTTTTAAAAAAAAAAATTAGAAGAAAATTGAAAATTTATTTAAAATTTCAGTGCATTGGGCCAACCTGGTATCTCTCAACAGATATGCAACTTCATTGGTTATCGCCATTAATATTATTCCCTTTATTTTACTGGCCTTCTTTTGCGATGCCTTTTCTCGGGATTGTGATCTCACTGGCAACCTGCGCAACTTTTGCGATTGCATATGTTAATAATTTCGATTTTGTTCCAACTATTACAACAATTCGGTAATTTTTTTAGCCTCCTTGCGTTCCGCTGAAAAAAGGATACCCAGTTAGTTAGTTAGTTCGTTAGTTACTTAATTCATCCTCCTACCCTTTCAGCAACAGCACAGACTCCTGAAAGGGTGCTGTGGAATTAATTTATCATCCCACTTGGGACAGAGCTTTAAACCTTTCGCGGGTATATTTTATTTAAGGCGCAGATTATCTTAACATATTCCACATATCTTCTTCTTCGGGTGCCCTGCTCGCTTAGGCGATCTATCCGACGAGCTCCTTGAATCTTTCACGATCGGCGGCCATGCGGAATAACTCCTCTACTGTTAACTCGGACCAATTCCGGATATTCCGCATCCAGGAGAGATTCTTACTATTAAAGTCTTCTTTTACCCTCGACCTTGCCCTGCATGATGGTCTGCAGCAGCCTGTGCTTGATTCCCCGCAACATATGTCCCAACTTCCTGCGTTTTACGGTCGCAAGTAGTTGACGGTCCTTGTGCAACCGACGCAAGACCAGGATATTGGGTCCAGGATATTAGAAGGATTTTTTTGTAACCACATCTCAAACGCTTCCAGACTGTTCATCATAGGAACTTTGAGCGTTCAAGTTTCGCAGCCGTAAGAAAGAAGACTTGACCAGATGTAACACCTTAAGACGTGGCACACATACCTTACAGCCATGCTATCTCTCTGTCCTATACAGCTCTCACTTAATCAAATAATCATCCCGTGTAACTTCACAGTTCTTTATCTCGTCATAGTTGTTGCTACCCCAAGGTTTCGCTGTTCAGTCCATACCTTTTCCTCCGAGATTTCCCTATTCAACCTGATATCTTTCACCTTCACAATCTCGATTCTTCTCAACAGTTAGATCAACTATTTCAATTGTTTTATTCGTCCTTCTAATCATTTCGTTCCATATTCTATTCCTTTTCATAAAATTAATCAAAAATTATTAATAGTTAATTATCATAAGCAATTAATATTCACCAATTTGTAATTGTTTAATTTTTAGATCAAAACTATTCACAATGGATTACATTAAATTTTACACGAGATCTTCTCCCTACTTAATCGGGATAGCTACTGGTTACATTATGACGCAAATCCGACCTAAAAACACCAACATTAAATTGAATAAAGTAAGTCCGCAAGTTGTTAATCAAGTTTATTTTAATTAAAATCAAGAAATGATTCCAGATTACTGTGCTGGTTGGATGGTTGGCAGCTACTGGGCTTTGCTTGAGCGTCTTATACGGACCAGTGTCATTTGCAACATCAGAACAATCAAAACTTCAGATTTCTTTTTATATATGTCTATCAAGAATCGCATGGGGTCTTGGTCTGGCGTGGATTGTTTTTGCTTGTTTAAATGGATACGGCGGTAAAATCAATTTTCCCGTTTTCCACGAGTCAATTTGAAATTATATCTATAAATCTTTTTAGGTCCTGTAAATAAATTCTTATCGTGGGACTTTTTTCAACCTTTAAGCAAATTATCGTATAATGTGTACATTATACACAAAGCAGTGCAATCATACCGACTGGGTACCGAAAGAACGAACCCTTACGCAGGAAATTCGGACTTAGTAAAGACTGCGCAGTTTTTACTTACTAAAAATTTTAAAAAAGCTAATATTGTAATGCAATATTTCTTTGTTGCAGATTTTCGGTTTTCTTGGCGATATGATGGTTTTAAATTTATTAGCTATTCCAATGACTTTAATATTTGAGATGCCATTTGGAGTTTTGGATTCGTATTTTTTCCGGAATGTGAAAATACTCCCCTTTCCAAAACCGAAAAAAATCTCAGAACCAGAAAAAGAGGTGGACTTGCCGAATTTGAATTTAGGAGACAACAGCGACAGAAAATGAGCACGACCGTTGTTAAAGAAGCGTTATAAATAGTTATTGGTATTTATTGTTAATATTCTTTTAAAATATAGAATAGGGAAATATATATTCTTCTGTTGATGCTTCCTCTTCTCTAAGTGCCTCTCCTGCAAAGATTGGCGATTATTAAAGCGATTTAGGCTTGCAAGGCCTATTGTTAACTATTGTTAAGGCCTGCCATTACAAAAAGGTCAGTCAGGCGGCCACCCCAAGGAAGCAACAAATGGTAATCACCAAAGGATGCATGCTTTAAATAAATTCTTTGATAGCCATACCTAAGGACGGAATGGGTAGCTCCTAGGCTGCTAGAGGTAGTTCTTAACTTTCTAAATTCTTAAGTTCCTAAAGGACAGGGATAGTTGGTGGGAACATTTTCAGTCCCGCTTCAGGTTTGGTTTGGCTTGACGAGCTCCAGATTCCTTTTGACCCGGGAGGTGGCAATCTGGTAAGGGTTCTGGTAGGGGGCAGCAGTCCTACCAGTACTGGCTTAAGGCTGAAAATGGGGAAAGTTGGCTAGGCTTAAGTCCAGAAAGCAAAAGGCAGAGTCAAGGACTGACGGTTTCACTCCTGTGCTGCGATGCGGAAGGTGTTGGTTGGCCACCATTATTCTCCCTAGTGCAGCCCTCTTGTCCGAGGGTTTGCTGTGCAAGACCAAAGACAGTCGATTCGGCTAAGGTTTCTTGCACGGCGCAATAAGCTCTTCAGCCACGATGGTCGCCAATCTCCTTCGCGGGGAGGCACTCTAGGAAGAAGAAGGATAGAGCTAGAGTTGGTTTTGAAAACAGTGCCAACATTGGCAGAATAAAACCACAGTTCAAATTAGTACAGATACCCTTTCACCCTGATTTAATGAATTTTGCCTTCTACAGTATATGTTGGGCATCCACGGAAAAAAATGAATTTTTAAAGTTTTTAAATAAAAAGTTTCTTAAAATATTGACCCAAATCGCTACTTCATCAGGAACAAAAATTTCCAATTTTGGACTTGAAAATTTGTGGCAAGAGAAAAACAGGCTAAATTTACCCGTTTTTTCAAAATTCTTCAAAAGTTTCACTCTTTGTTTTAAAATAACATCATCGGAAATCTAAAAAAGGGAAAAAACGATTTTTAAAAAAAACAAACTATTTTTTACGGTTTTTGTAACTTGGGCAACTTCTCCAAGTTGGATGAATTGTTTCGTACCAAAAATGTCCAACATAGGGAAGTTTTACTGTACTACCTTTACTTAAATTCACCTTGTCTTTCAAAAAAAAAAAACTTAGCATTGTTTTTGCTTACAGGGAATTTCTTATGAATCGGTTACGATAACTTTATACAACAATGCTTTGTCCTTCCTCATATCATTTAAAAATCAAACTATTGCATTTATTTTTACATAATGAAAAATCAAACATAAGTATTATTATGCTTTGCACAAATGATATAGTGATTTCGTGTAAACATACCAACTCCACCAACTTTAAGCTTTTCTCTTGTGTCGCATAGCTAAGTAAAAGCCGGGCAAGTTACTTTTCTCTTTTCTGATCCTGAATATATATTTTAATAGGAATGTTAATAGTGCTAAAAGGAAGTACACGGACATAATAAAAAATTTTCAAGCTTTAGAGTCTTTAAGTGGAGTACAAGATCTAAATAAAACATTATGCGGGATTCACATCATCGAATACGCAAACAGTTTGAAAATGGAACAATATTGGGCTTTACAAAGTAAGCACTTAAAATTTCATTTATTTTATTAGACTTATGGAATTTATTTTTCAGTGTTCGATTCAAGTGCCAAAATACCATACAGCCTATTAATGGGTAACCGTAAAATTTTGGGCAATTACGATGAATGCATTGAAGCTGAACATCCTAATCATCTATTTACTGGCCAATATTGTTTGTTAGATGCAAATGTTACTTTTGATTTGGAGGAAAGTAATCCTGATAAGGAAGCTATTAACGTGTATTTGGTACATCAAATCTCATAATTTTTTACCGTGTAATTATTGAATGTGAATGATCAATCTTAATTTTTTTTTAAACAGCAAAAAACTCCATTGCGATACGGAATATGCGTGCCATCTAGTTGTACAGTTAAAGACATCATGAACATATTATACAACTCAACGAACGATAAATTATCAGGGTTGGCAATAACTCTCGACGAAGATAATTGCAAAACAAAAAATTCGATTAAAAAACTGAGATCAATAGACTGGATCGCAATGTAAGTCACTTTTATTACGATCTAGCCACTAGTCTGATTTTTAATTTAATTTTTTAATTCTAGAGCCATTTTTATCGGATTCGGCATCACAGCTTTCTCCAGCACGTTTTATGATATCTACCAAAGATTTTATTTAAAAAATGGCAAGTCGCAGTAGATGTTCAGCAATAAAAAAAACATTTGACACTTCTGCTATTGAAAGAAAAGCTTTTCAAACAATACTTTTCTTTTCAGCTAAACCTCATCAACTATTAACATCATTCTCTGTATTTACGAATGGGAAGAATTTGTTTCAAATCACTCAAAATCCAGAGCACATGAAAGCATTTGACGGGATGAGGGTGTTGTCCCTGTATTGGGTTGTGCTAACTCATTCGAGAATTCTCGAAGGAGATTCTTCAATAAACTCTTTTTACGGATTAAGCGTAAGATACAGAAGCGTTCAGGCCTTTTTTTTTCTTCAAAATCGACTTCTTATTATCTTGATGCGGATCCAACTATCGACCCATCTTTTTGGCGGTCGTCCGACGAGCCTTGTAGTGTTGGATTTGCAATCTCGGTCAATTTAAGGAAGTCGGTTATTTCCCATTCTTCCGACATGGTCAAAGCTAGTTTGTGACAGCCGGAAACCAGAAGAGTAGCTTTAGTATTTTGAGTTGCAACTTCTTCCTTCACCTGTTATTACTTGCTACTTGTACTTTTAAATCTGGTTTCATTTATAATTTTTGTACCACGTCAACTTTAACAGCTTATGATGGGTGAAACAAAGTATTCGTCAAAAAAATACAACTGGAGCATTTTATCATGCGTAAAAAAATTTTCTGTTTACAGTCATTCATGTTTTCAGGCTAAGAGAGACATTAAACAAACTCTATTAAAACTTGGCAACAACTCAGTCGATACGTTCTTCTTTCTAAGTGGTGTATTAGTGTGCATAGTATTCTTCCGAAATATCACTAAAAAGGGCTATTACGACGTGCCAGTCCAGTGTATTCACAGATATATTAGGTAAGAATAAAAAGCGGTTAATTATCTTATGAATAATTCAGTGTTTTTTAAATTCTTAAGCCAAAATTTTTTTAAATTTTAGGTTAACTCCATCCCTTGCTGCATTTATACTGATCACAGTCAGTATTTTAATAAACATGGGAGATGGTCCTATCTGGTATTCCACTTTCAAAAGTCATGTAAAATCTTGCGAAGAAAATTGGTGGGGCGAAATTTTATACATCTCGACACTTTTTGACCCACCAAAATCTGTAAGATTTCCTCACCGACTTCGAAAAAAAGAAAATTAGAAGAATATTGGATATTAATCAATTTAAAATTTCAGTGCATCGTATCTAATTGGTACCTCTCGACAGATATGCAACTTTATTGGTTGTCTCCATTAATATTATTTCCGTTGTTTTTCTGGCCTTCCTTTGCAATGCCTTTTCTTGGGATTGTAATTATGGCGGCAACATGCTCAACTTTCGCTATTGCATTCGTAAATGATTTGAACGCTGATTTAAATGTTGAAAACATTTGGTAATATTTTTTTAGCTTCCCTGTGTTCACTGCTTAACTCCATTAAATGCACGCAAGTCCCCACATCTCTCACTCATCCAATGCAATCCAGTAGTTTTTAAATTATTATAGTTGTTTGTATCCCTTTGTTTCGCTGTACAGTCCATGGTCTTTAATCCAAAATATTCCGATTCCATCTGATATCTTTTATTTTCACTAGATGTCCAGCGCTGTCTCATTTCTTTCCGGCTATTAGGTCAATAATTTTAATAACCTTATCCGCCCTTCAAATCCTTTCGTTTACTCACTCTACTCCATTAATAATAATAATCGTAAGTTTTTATTCATTTCCGTTTAAATTTTTAGGAACAAACGATTCAAAATTGATTACATTCAATTTTACACGAGGTGTCCTCCTTACTTAATCGGTGTAGCTACCAGCTACATTATGATGAAAATCCGGACTAAACAAATAAACGTTAAATTGAATAAAGTAAGTTTTAACAGTTTTAACAGTTGATTACTAGAGTGATCAAGGCTCGTAGACTTCAGTGGATTCGGCAAATCCTGGTCGGGCGCCCGACGACCCCTAGACCTCTTGTAAGACCGCGGTTTCGCTCGAGGATAATGTGTCGATGGATGCGGGAAGTCTGGGGGCCCCTGACTGGCGGGCCACCTGCCAAGATAGAGCCGCTTGGCGTAGTGTTTGTGCTCCGGCAATACGGCTCTGCGCCATGTGCGTGTGCGTTTGTGTTAGAGATTAAAATCAAAAAATGATTTCAGGTTTCTGTGCTGGTTGGATGGTTAGCAGCTACTGGGCTTTGCTTGAGCGTCATTTACGGACCAGTGCCATTAGCAACATCAGAACAATCAAAACTTGAAAATTCCCTTTATATATGTCTTTCAAGGATCGGATGGGGTCTTGGTCTGGCGTGGATTGTTTTTGCTTGTTTAAATGGATACGGTGGTAAAACCAAATTTCCGCTTTTCAAAGAGTGGTCCTGAAGTTAAATCTACGGTATAAATCTTTTCAGGTCCTGTAAATAAATTCTTATCGTGGGATTTTTTTCAACCTTTGAGCAAATTATCATACAATGTGTATATCGTGCACATGACAGTGCAGTTATACCGACTGGGTAGCACAAGAACAAATACATACGCAGGAAATTTAGAAACCGTAAATATTGTGTCCAATTAATTTGCTGAAAATTTTCCAAATGATAATGTTGTAAAGCTATATATTTTTTTGTTGCAGATTTTTAGTTTTCTTGGAGAAGTAGTAATTTCAAATTTATTAGCTATTTTATTTACTTTGATATTTGAGATGCCATTTGGAGTTTTAGACTCGTATTTTTTCCGAAATGTAAAAATACTCGCCTTTCCAAGGAAGAAAAAATCTTTTGAGGAAGATAAAGACATTAGATGGCCGATTTCTAATTTAGAAGAGACCGGGGGAAAAAGATGCTCATAATTATCTTGTCGAAAAAAATGTTATTGGTAGGTTTTATTTATATTGCTGAAATATTCGTCAAAATAGGACTTTCAGAGAAAGAGAAAAGGTAAAAAAATGGAATTCCCTGTTTCTAATTTATAAAAGCAAATGCGCATGACCCTTCACTCAGAAAAAAAATGACTACAGTAATAATGATAAATTAACTTTAAGCGATTACAGGAATTTTATCGTTAAGTAAAGAAAATATAACCATAACTAAAATAAAATTTACAATATCTTAAAGTAAAATGCACAATTTTCATGGCGGAAAAATTTTACGGCCAATTCAACCATAATTAAAGTAAAATCTAAAATAGGCTATTGGAAAATATACAATATTGATAAAGGCAAAATTGTACTGGCAATTTAACTATAATTAAAGTAAAATTTCCCATTATAGGTAAAGTAAAATTTCCTGTATCTGCTTTATCGAAAAGCTAATTATTAAATTTGAAGCGATTTTTATTCTCAAATTTATTTATTTATTTATATGTTTAAAGCCATACCAGCCCCAAAGGGGTCGGCTTTCATACAGTGCTTACCCTAATAAATTCAAATTCAAATTTTTAGATTTCAATATCGATCCAAAATATATTTTTAATTTAAATTTCAAAGATCTTTTTGATATTTCGAATTACATTTTTGAAATTAATTCGAAATATTAAATTATCAATTATTTTCATCAAATATTTACGGATTTATTAAGGCCAGTGCTGGAAAACATCATTGGAAAATTACAAGTTCTCAGTTTTGCAGTTCTAGTACTTGGTTTTTCGGCTAATTATACAACTAGAACAGTGGTGCAGTGAAATAAGAGGCTGCCTTCGGACCGAGAGGTCCCTGGATCGATTCCAGGTTGATACACGTTTTTTTTTAAATCTTTAACCGTACTACGGGAAAAATTACTGTAGTTTAAAGCAAAAGTGACTTTAGTTAAACGGAAAAATTACTGTAAACTAAAGTAAAAATCAAAGCACCAAAATACGAGCATTTTTAACAGTATTATAAAGTTGCCGTTTACAGTAATACTGTCGCTCATTTTTTCACAGTACAATATTGTCGTGGTTCTCGCTATTATTGTATTTTTCCCGGTAGCATTTTTCTGAGTGTTGTTAAAAAAATTATAAATAATAGCATTTGTTTATTGTCGTCAATTATTAAAAAGAAGCGTACTTTTCAAAATAACAAAAATTGTATCAAATTTATTCGACTTTGCCTTTCAGTGCTAGTGTTTGCTTGTTTCCTTGCAATTGTTGAATATTTCAACGGAGAAAGCGCGGCTGGATCGAACCCTAAAACCGGCCCTGATTTTAAAGTACGAATCGCAAGACTGAAAGCTGTTACCAAAGCAAATCAATATCAGTGAAAAAGCGGCCGTTGGGCTCACTTTTTTCCATTACCTTTCATCCTTTCAAAACATTTCGCAAATTTTTGAAAAATCTCTTAGCTGGTTATACTTCTCAGGATCAGGAATTTAATGAAATAAAATTTTGCAAATTAACTCATTTTACTTTCCCCTTTTAAAAAAAATCATCACGATCATCGCAGGATTGATTAATCGGTTTTCAACATCTATTTTCAAGCTAATTTTCGACAGAAAAAATCACAAAAACCTCAAAAAATTTCAATATGAAAAGAAAAAGCATCGCCGACCAAAAAAAAACATACCCTTTGCTAAATATTTTACTCGACTAAAGAGATGACACCTAACCAAAACGAATTAATTTAATCTCGTAAATGGGGTGAATCCCTCACTTCTCTCACGCCTAATTTATGCGCAAAATATGTCGAAATCAATCCGATTCGCTGTATAACTGGGCCCGAGGGTTGATATTAAACAAGTTATGTTTTCACAAGGCGGCACGCCGAGATTCGTATAACGTAAGTTTCACCCTCTTGCGCCTCTCATAACAATTGATAGATTTATAATTGAGGACACGTGCATCTGATCGCGTTATTGAAAGTCGCATAACAACAAAACAAAACTACTTCTTATTAAACGGATTCGAAACACTTTCCGGATTTATGAAAAATTTAATTAAATCCGCCACTTGTTTTCTACAAATTCAATCCGAATGAGTTTATAATTCTTTCATATTAAAAATAAAGTCAAATAGCCATGTGCGTTAAATGAAGAGGGTTGTTAATATGGGACCGAAGATTTGAATTTGATTCAGAGGGTTCCGGTAAGATTTTTAAAACGATTTGGGTCTTCTAAACAAAGGCAAGAAAAAAAATTCTAGCTCGGGTTTCTCTTAAAAAATTTCTTGGAAACGGATCATTGATTAAAAAATATAGGAACGTAAAATGCTTGGGAAATTCATTCTATGAATAAAAAGTAGCCTCCTTAGTCTTAAAAAGAAGTCCTAATGCTGTCCTTTCTGTTGTCCCACTCTTGTCTGACTTCGGTCGAACTTTTGTCAGAATTTCGGCTGAATTGTCACACTTTTCAACTCGAATCTATCAAAATCATGTCCCAATTTTTTTCTAAAAAATCAGAATATTGTGAGGAAGTAAATAAATTGCAGGATTTTTTGGAAATTTAGGAATAAAAATTGAACACGTGATTTCAAAGTAATGGAAATCGCCACGATAAAAATAGTGATGACCGATAGCCGGGAAAAGTTAAACATAGTTATTTTATTAAATTATTCTATAAAGAAGGAACGAAACAACCAATCATTTTTGTATAGCTGCGCTAGCAATGACAAAAAAAAATTTTATGATCCTTAATTCCCGGTTTCGGGAAAACCGACCGGTTACCCGGTTTTCCTTAAAACCGGTTCTAGAGCCGGGTAATTGTATGCGGTAATTGTAACGGTTCTAAGCGCTAAACCCGGTTTTTCAGTTCTAAAAACCGAAGTTAAATTCATCTTAATCATAACAATCATTTCAAATCATGACTTTTTTAATTTTTTAAGTCAGGTTTTGTAGTCGGTTCTAAAGAACCGGGAACGAAGAATTGAGAAAAGGAAAAATGGGTCTCCCCTTAAACCGGTTTCTTAGTTGGGTCTCTAAAAAAAATGGCAATTCTCACAATTACAAGACAAGAACTTTAGAAGCTAAATTTTCTCTACAGAGTATAAATGCTCTCGTGATGGCACTAGCCTCGTGCTTAGTGTCAGCCACTTCAGGCGTTGTTAACAAAAGAAAAGAAAGACAGTCAATTAAAATGTACAGGTAACAAACCAACACCTTCAAAAAGCTTAAATTAGTAACAACGATGGTGACTTTTGAAAAAGAAATACGGTCCTGACAGAGGACTCTAAAATTATTAAAATTCATCCTCCAATCAGCTTCACACCCTTGAAATAAAAGGGTGCTGGATAACGAATCGGATTCCAGAGGGGTGGAGCATCGCATACGATTTTCCTGCTCGCGTTACAACGAAATCTGGAAAATTCAGATACGAGTGATCAATGATAAAAAGTCTTCCGGATAACCCCGTCTTGATATTTCACCGCGTTTTTAACAAAAAGGATTTTTTTAAATAAAAAAGTGGAAAATATTTTATTGTGAATGGTTTAAAAAGTGTACTAGATTTTTATTAACGGTAAAGTAGTATTGCAAATGTCAAACTATTCATCAGTTAACGGAGATCAAGGACATTTCTGGGAAAACTCCGCGGTCACGGTAAGTTTTTTATTTAATTCGTGAATTTAGTCGTAAAAATCGAGGAAAGGGATTCAAGTGAAGTCTTGTGCCTGTGCGGCTCCCCTGACCTCCTAAAAATCTTTTAGGGACCATCAAAGTCAACTTTGACAACACCGCCCTATGGTTTTGATAGCTACAATGGCGGGCACCTATTTTAAGTGTCATACTAAAGACAAGAGGCCGAGCTAGATAATTTTTTGAGTTACTTGGATGATTCTTCACTCGTTGTTACACACACTAATCGACCTTTTTCAACTTGTATTAGACAAAAGAATGCTCATAGGTCCCTTGCCTATTGTGCTTAGTGGCTACTCACCCCTCTCCTAAAAATAACAGAACGATAAATACTGAGCTCGATTTTTTCTTTTTTCACAGCCCCTTAATGCATCAGATCTGATGCCACCTGGCTATGGGGATTTAACATCATACGGTGCATTGTGGGACCATCATATCACAGGATATCCTCCGATGAGTTTAGCAAGCGAAATTTGGTCCAGCAGCCACGGAAACGTGCTCCAGCAAAGGTAAATCCTTTCTCCTCTCGCTCACCTTTCCCGCAGCAAAAAAAACATTTAAATCTCTATTTTTATAGATTCTCATCGCAGAGAGTAGCCAATGGTCAAGTAAATCAAACCAACATCGGAATCAACGGGAATCCAATGCCTCATAAAAAACCAAGGCGACGTGTAGCAACTTTAGCTCAACGAAGAGCAGCCAATATTCGGGAAAGAAGACGAATGTTTAATTTAAACGAAGCGTTCGATAAACTTCGGAGGAAAGTACCGACGTTCGCTTATGAAAAAAGACTATCGCGCATTGAAACGCTTAGACTAGCGATAACCTATATCAGCTTTATGGTTGAGTTATTAGATGGAGGTCCTAAAAACGGTCGGATAGATTCACCGATTTGCCATTTTTCTAATTCGCGAACTGATTTTTTACCATATTCTTTAATTTCTAATTAACAATCTAATGAACCTGTGACATTATTATATGATGTGCTCACCGAACAAAAAAATTGTTAACAGTCTTCCATTTTGTATTCCGATTTTAGTTTTTAAGTGTAAATGTTAAGTGTAAATTTCATAGTTATGCAAATTAAAAAAAAGGTTTTTTTAAAAAAAATTATTTTTCATTTATTGTATAAGCCACAAAAAAAAATTGGGATCAAAAATTCGAGCTTTAGCGCCAGCCACGTTTAAACTCATTACCGTAATGATCACGGGCAAGCTACTAATTAACTGAGATTAACAGTGATTATCTTCTGATTAACAGATGAAGAACGGAAAATTTTCTAGGATATAATATCTCAAATTACAGAGAATGTTAACAATGCGCCATGAATTGTGCCTTCTAATCTAACAATTAGTTATAAACGGAAATCTTCTAATAATAATTTAGTGATAATATTTTGCATTTTTCTTTCCTGCTAAGTTTGTCCAAATGTTTTTAGAAAAGGTGGCTTTAAAAGTAAAGGAAGAAAAACAAAAATTACTCTGTCGAGCGGTTTGGACACCCAACTTCTAAATTACACGCCTCATTGAAGAAATGAAATGAATTCCACCAATACCGATAACATTATTATAAAAGCTTTTGTCAGAACGCAGAAGTAAATATTTCCAAAGTGGAACTTTACCATGTCGCTACGATCGCCGCTTCATTTAACACGGAACTATTTCGACGCAATATGGCTTCAAAAATTGAAACACACGGCAAGACACCAGTCAACCTCCGCAGCCATAGCTATTGATGACAACTGGAAGAGAGCAAAACCTTTCCATGCTATTCCAGGCCCAAAACCATTGCCGATACCTTTGGGCAATATATGGAAATTTACACGATTTGGTAAGTTATTTTGATAAAATATAAGCTTTCCTTCTGAACTGGGCGAGAGATGCAGGTCGAGTGGGAGCGCCAGATTGGAAGGCGGCAGACCAGAATAGATCTGACAGGCGGAAACCCTGTGGTGTGGTAATAAAGCTTCAAGGCTTAACGCCGCAGAAAAAAAAGTTTCTTTCTCTTTCTCTTTGTTAGGACCTTATGGAGATATGAATTTTATCGAAGTTCAAAGAAAGCTAGCAAAGGAATACGGGCCAATAGTTCGCATGACTGGAGTAGGACGCGGAAATATTGTTTATTTATACGATGCCGACTACATTGAAGCGGTAATAGCTTCGATATTTTTGTAGTTCCAAATAACAAGATAGATCACAACTAAAAATATTTTCAGATGTTCAGAAACGACGGAGTTTGGCCAGTTATTGATATTTTCGAATCACTGCCAGTTTACCTGGGTAACAGGAGCTACGAGATGTTCAAACACGGAACTATCGCATTAGAGTAATGAGATATTATATAATATAACTTCATATTAAATAATTTATTATCACTAAGCTGCTTATTTATTTTCAGTCAAGGTCAGAAATGGAGGAGTAATAGAAGCTCCGTGCCTCAAATGGTAATACCAAAACAGGCGTTGATGTACGCCGAACCAGTCGATCAAGTGGCCAACATGTTCATAAGCAGGTAGAAGAATAAAATAAATAATAATCAACAGTAATTACAAGTTTCATAAAATGATAAAAAATTTGAAATTTGAAAACTTTTTTAGGGTAAAATCTTTAAGAGATGTAAATGCAGAAATGCCGAAAGACTTTCACAATGAATTGAGCAAATGGTCTCTTGAATGTAAGTATTTATCATCAATTTTTTCAATTCATACACTCTTACTTAAACCAATGCTGACAATACTATCTATAGACACCAAGAATTATTCATTTTTCCCCGTCTGAACTGCTTCAAGTGTATAAGCTAAGACAATAAAAGCGACAGATTCCTTACTAATTAATAGGCTTTAAGCTGTGCAACATTATCACACTCTAGCTTCGACAGGAAGATCTACCCTGGGTCACAGGCAACCTCTAATTTGCCACCAAAATCTTGTCTTTTCGCCTAGCTACGGTTTTTCTCGGGTTAAAGACTAGCTGGGCGGTTATCCTTTCTTCTCCAGCTTAACACCAGCAATCACCACGGCGATTAAGACTTTCTTCTTCTTCTTTAAATGCCCGCTCCTCGTCGGAGATTGCGATCCTAGCTTTGGAGGCTGCCGAACGAAAAAGAGATACCGAATCTAGACCAGTCTCTTAGATTCTTGAGTCAAGATGTTTTCTTCCGACCCGGACTGCGCCTGCTCTCAATCTACCCCTCCATCATCTGCTGCAAGAGGCGGCACTTTCCGTTACAAACCCTATGACCGAGACACTCAAGCCTTCGACGCTTGATCCTGGTTTTGGACTTTAGAAGCAGCCAAACGAAATAAGAACACCTAATTTTTGCCAGATCAGCTTTGCAGATGAGCCCATTGGTCTTCTTTGATTTAACCTGCTCCTCCTTCACTATTCTCCTTAATAACCAGTTGCAGTACATGGAATAAGTCAAAACGCTCCAGCCTACATAAAACTACTAAACCGTTTTTGAAATTGTGAACTGTACCCTCCAAAACTCAATAGTAGCACTTGCAACATGTTTCGCCCACCGCGGTTTCCATGATTTCGCTCGTATTGAAAGACCTTTGGGTCTTTTTGTCTTTCCGCACGCGCAATCGTTCAAATCATGAACTCACCAGATTAAACGCTATAACTATTCACCATTTTTTCCTTTTTGAAACAGCAATGGCTAATTTTACGTTAGACACTCGCCTGGGATTAATCGAGAAAAACTGGGACCCTGAATCTGACGGTGCAAAATTAATTACGACTTCACGTATATTCATAAGGCATGTAAATGATTTAAACTTCAGCTTTTCACCTCCGATATGGAAGTTCATTAGCATTCCAGTATGGAAAGACTTCGTCCAGAAGGGCGACGCTTTATTCAAGTAAGTAAACCTTCCTTTTTAAAGTACTGGATCGAAATTATATTCATCTTTTTATTACAGTATATGCAGCAAACACATTGACAGCAAAGTTGAAGAGATAAAAGATAAAATGAAAGACAAACATTATGAGCCTAAAAGTCTTTTAGAAGTTTTGTATCACGAAGAAAAAAGTACAAAGTTAGCTGCTCTCATGGCTGTGGGCCTCCTAGTTGGTGGCACGGAACCGGTACTAATTATTTTCACTCAGATGATAAAACAAAGCTAAAAAACTTCACCTTTAATTTAATTTCCAGGTTGCAGCCACTGTTGCTTCCGCTATTTACCATCTATCGAAAAATTCTGACAAGCAAGAGAAATTATTTCAAGAATTAATAAAATTTTTGCCTAATAAGGAAACTCCGATAACTTCAAAAACTTTAAACGAATTAAAATATCTGAAAGCGTGCATCAAGGAATCGATGAGGTATTTTTGTCGCTCAACGCTCGGGCCAATCTTTTGTATTTCTTACACCAGCCACGACCACAGTTCAAAATATTTGAGAAAATTTGAAACTTTTTGGTTTCACTAGGGGATGAAACCTTTTCGGTTTCAAATTGAATGCAAACGAGTTTCAAATAATACTTTCCTAAAACTAATTACACAAAAAGTTTCAATTTTGAAACTTTTTTGACTTCAAATTGAAACTTTGAGGCTGAAACTTTTTTTCTCAAATGAGAATATTATTTTGAATTGTGAAGATATAAATAAGCAAATACTAGTTTCTTTCAGGATTTCACCACCTAATTTTGGGGTTCAAAGGCGTGCTACAAAAGATTATGTCATTGATCAATATCGTATACCTAAGGGTGTAAGTATTCTTAGAAACTTTTTAAGTATGTATCTGCACAATAAACAAAAATATTTCTTTTTAAACAGACATCAGTAGTTGCTGTTAACATAGTCGCTGCAAATGACGAAAAACATTTCCAAAACTCAAATAAATTCATGCCTGAAAGATGGTTGCGATCAGAAAAAGATCACGGATTCATAAACAAAGAAGCTCATCCATTTGCTTCTTTGCCGTTTGGATTTGGAGTAAGAATGTGCGTTGGAAGAAGATTTGCAGAGCTTGGAATGGAAATAATAATCGCAAAAGTAAGCGAAAACAAAAAAGTAACATTTTCATCTGTTGATATGAATCAATATAAAATGGATTTCTGTTTCAGATAATTCGAAACTTTAAAGTGGAATACAATCACGGAGATATGATTTGGAAATTCAAGGGAGTTAATCGTTGTGCTAAACCTTTACAATTCCGTTTTGAAGATAGAAAAAACTAAACCGTTTCAAAACTTTCATAGTTATTAAGTAAAAATTACTATTACAAAATCCCATTAAAACGATCACACTAAGAAGCTAATAAAACTTACTCTTACATGCAAGCCTACCTGTGTTCTCAGGACGCCAACGAAAATTAAGGAACCGAATAGTTTCAGAAAATTATTGAGATATAAATACAGTTAACCTCGGTTATAACGCGACTGAAGGGACCGGGGAAATTGCCGCGTTAAAACCGAGTTCACGCAATAACCGAGCCCTGGTGATCCAGTTCATATATGAAACTGTTCCATACTTAGCTTATGGGAGGATTCAACGTTTCCGATCGTTTTTATATATGAAAATGAAGTGACAAGTAGCAGCAGATTCAGGATGTGGCCAAATCGCTGTTTTTCATATATTCGGAGATCTGATGCTGCATAATCTGGATCACCAGGGAGGTGCCCATTTTTTGACAAAAAAATAATGATGGGTGTCAAACAAAACAATTTTCTATCTGCTTGCAATAAATTACATTTTTCATTTGAATTTCAACCATGAGAGCAGATAATATAGACTTGATCAATCAAAAATTGAAAATTGAACAAAAAGTTTCACTAAAATTTAAAGTTTTTCAATGAATAAAATGCTAAAAAAACTCACCAACAAGTCAGAGACGCTTTAGAGGTTCACCTGGAGCAGATCAAGTTGTAATTTTCATAAGTGTCTGGTTGTAGTTAATTAAGCCTCGAATTCTGAAAAATAACGCAAAAATTAATTAATTAAGTTTAAAATTGTTTATTTGTTTTATGATGTAATAGAGGATTCCTTTCACATCATGGCACAACTTGTGCGATATTCACCAAAAGCCATTTTCGCTTAATACGGCTTTTCGTCATCACCTATTAATTATCTAACTGCTGCAACATAAAAAAATCACGCTTCCTGGTGATGACCAAAAATTATCAAGTTCTTAAAAAAAATTGGCTAGTTGCAGTTAAGACATAAAATGTAGCCTTCGAACATCCTCGCGGGTTTCCCCAAGCAAATCAAGACCGTCGACAAAGCCTAAGCCCTTGATAAGTTCACCCAGATTCACGCCTTCAGGGACATTCTCCAGACGTCGCACCACTTTCTTTTCAGCGATTAGGTAAAAGAGGATGGATGACAGGTCGTCCCCTTGTGTTAGTCCGGGTGTTAACATCGAAGGCTTTACTCAATCGACTATCAGCAACGACTCGAGACCTGATTTAATTTTTCAAGGTATATTTCGGTCATTCCCTCTTCTCCGGATTCTAAACTCGACCTAACCATCAAAATTTCACAATTTAGCCTTGGATTCATCGCATAAAATAAATTTACAGAAATAACCATATATATTCTATTAAAAATTTTTAATACATAAAAATATTTGGCTAGGAATACAAAGCTTTACCACTGTCCGCAACAAATTAAAAAGACTACTGCGGATAATATTCCGCATTTCTTTATTCTGCATTTTAAAATATAAAACAACATTAACCTTCAGGTGCTAAATGTGATATCTTAAAATATAAACCATTTTTAAACGATAAAGGTAGACTTTTGAAATCGTATATCATCCGCTCGCTTGCATGACTTGAAGAAATCTTGAATTTATATTTAGATAGAAGACAGGCAAGTCCTGCTTTCATTTCCATAATAGCAAATCTTTTTCCTAAACGAACAAATAATAAATATCCTTACTGTGAAATAATGTTCATATTTAATTGATTTACCAATGCAAGCGCGAGGTCCATCCCCAAATGGCAAATAAGTACAGCGAGGCCGCAATAATTTTTCCTCATCCGAAAATCTATCAGGATTAAACTTTTCCGGATTCGGATAATATCTTTCGTCCATATGAATCCCCTTTACAGGAATGTAAATAGGAGTTCCTTTTTTTAGATAAAGATTTGTATTAGGCAAGTAGCAATCTTTTGTGCATATGCGTATCAGAATTGGACTAGGCGAATATTTTCGTAAGGTTTCTAAAAATAATGTTTCGGTTATTTTTTTTAAAAAATTGAAGCCAGGCATCAAAATAAGTAACCTTGAACGATGTGGTCTAAATAGGTCATTTGGCTAATCGCTTCGTAGGTCGATTCCCCGCCATGATTTTCCAACACTGATTTAATCTCCTCCTGAACCTTTTCTTGAATTTTATTATTCAGAGCTAATTCGTATAATGCAAATTGCATTGCCGTTGGTGTATTGTCACTACCCAAAACAAATCCAAGTGCCAATGTGGCGGCACGCTCAGAAGTAAAATGTTCATCGACGTATAGTTTAACATCTTTATATTTTTGGGATTTATTAGAATCAGCGGCGCTATCCACATTCTTTTCATTTCTGAGTCCCATTAAATGCTGTAACGCATCGTCGTTGTGGATATTATTATTGTCTCTTAAATGAATGGCATTTAAAAAGGTTTTTAAGAAAAAATCTAATCCCGCTTTTTCGAAAGAGCATAACTATAAAGAAGGTGAGAAATGAATCATAACAATCTCACATAATGGGGACATGGAAAATGCAACTTACGCTGACAACTTTGGCTACCTCAGGTAACAAAAATGATATAGCTATTCTTAACATTGCTTTCCAACCTTGAAACAACCTCTTCCACATTTTTTCAGTTAAAGAATCTATATTATTTAAGGTGTCCGAATCAATCCCAAAGACGCTTGACATCAGCACATCTAGTATGTATCTGGAAAATATCTTTTTACCATCTACATTTTCTCCTTTACGAGCTGCATCTTCCAAGGTTTTGCTCATTTTCTTTGAGATTTCCCAAACATCAGGAAACATTTTTTTAAATTTCCCAGATGAAAATATTGGAGCAACTTTAGCTCTGTGGGTTTTCCAGTTTGTCCCATTCATGAAAAACAAACTATCTAAAAAAAGTAAAGAATTAAAAATCGCTGGTTGCTTTAACAGTAAATGTTAAAACCATTGCAATAAACCTGATAACAAAGCTTACATAACGACGAATGCTTCTTTTTATCCATATATGCACCGTGATCCTCAAAATTTGCAAATTTGTCAACAAGAACGTACTGAATTAAAACCGGGTCGTTGACAATAAGAATCGGTTTATGCATTACCCAAGCACCAAAAACCTTTTCTTGTTTTCCGGTATCGTATAAATTTTTAAAAATATCGTGAAGAGAATAATTCGGACTAACTTTCAGACTTCCAAATGGAAAACTAGGTTTTGCATAGATAATTTTTCTTTTTTCCCAATACTGGAATCGGCACTTGAAAAATAAATATAATCCGAAAAAAACAACACCAAAAAACATTAAAAATGCGAGAAAAATATAAACTACGATTTCTGAAGTCATATTGAAAAGTGGACAAATATTCTATTCCTTGATAAGCTATTTCTATCGAAAATATTATAAAGCTGCCTTGACCACAGTTTTTCATAACTCATTTATTAAGTGAAAATAAAAGAATTTTATCTTACTGTTTTCCTGTTTTAAAAAAATTTTTTAAACAGGAAAAAAAATTTTAATTTTGAAAATGGTTTCTTTTGATAATACGAGTATGTATGTAATTCTTAATTATTCCATGTTCAATTTTTTCCCGTATAGATTAAAAACATTCCAAAGAAGACAGTAAGCCTTGGTGGATTCTTTCACCTTTTTTCCTTCTTTAGCTTTTAACTCTATCAATTTAATCCATTACTGTCGTACAATTTAATAAAAATTAAAACTTTTTTTGGTGCTACTCCGATAAGCGGTCGACCGATTACTGCGGTCTACTATCCCATTGTTTCTACTCTTATATCATCTGGGGGAAATGGGACATTGGCCATTTGTTTACGAATTTGCTTTTTTAAGTTCGACGAAATCGACGAAAAATAAAAATGCGAGAGAAATAATTTGATGTGAAAGCTACTGCAATCTGTAATTAGGGTCGACCAGCCATCTATGGAGGCGGTCGGACCAGCCATCTAAAGAGGGTGGCGGGACTGAAATGGTTGCAAAGATCCCAAGACAAGAAGGTGTGGCAAGGTTTGAGAGAGACCTTCGTTAGTCCCTAGAGACCTTCGTTTAGCCGTTCTCATGGCTGCGGGTTTACTTATAGCTGGTACTGAGCAGGTATAAACTTTTTTTCTTTAAATGGAAAACTGATAATGCAAAGTTTAAAATTGACCTTTATTTACAGGTTGCAGCAAGGAAATTCATCGATTAGCACCCTTTGAACTATTTGCAGGGTGTAGACCGAAATTATGCTCTATAAATAATGAAAAAAATGATTTTTTTAAAAAAAAATAATGAGTAAATAATGAGTTTTTTCCGATCAAAATTGACGAAATATCAACGAAAACAAGTTTTCAGAAGTGAAAAAGTTTTCAAATTTTAAGAAAAATTAAGAAAAAAATTAAAATGGCAGTAAAATTCTGTAAAAATCTAAAAAATTTAAGATTTTAAAATTTTTAGCTATCTCTTATTCCTCGTTAGTATTTTTTTGAAAAACCAAAGGAAAAAAATTTGCCCAGCATCAAAGGTAATAGATTAAGTCGAGCCGAAGAAGGGTCACGGTCCGAAGGACCGAAAAATTATCAAAAAGCGCCATTTTCAATGTTACTTTTTTTTAAAATTTCTACAGTTTACACTATTTTTTTGCTCTGACCATCAAAATAATGGGAAATAATGAATAATTTGCAAAATAAAGAATTATAATGAGTTTTTTAAAAATAATGAAAAATAATGGAAAAATTGACCAAGTAATACACCCTGACTATTTGTTGTAACAACTCAACTCCTTTAAACGATAAAGAAAAAATAACTCGAATTATTGTTATTTATCAGTAGTGATGACATTATTATAAAAGCGATTATATAAACGGAAAAACGAATGAAACAAGGTAAAGTTACAAAAAATGATGCTTCAATCACCACTTGCGTTTACTCGAAAATATCTACACGGAAAAAGCATCCACAAACTGAGATTTACTACGAGATTTCAAGCAACTTCTGCAGCTACGGCTGCTAATTTAAATTGGGAACAAGCAAAACCTTTCAATGAGATTCCAGGCCCGAAACCAATGCCAATACCTTGGGGCAATGTGTGGAAATTCTCTCGAATTGGTAAGTAAATTAAAAAAATTAAGCGATCCTCTACTTTTATTTGTTTTACTTCAGGACCTTATGCAAATATGGATTTTGTCGAAACACATAGAAATATTGCCAAAAAGTATGGGCCAATAGTACGCATAACTGGACTAGGACGAGAAGATACTGTTTATTTGTACGATGCCGATTACATTGAAATGGTAATTACTGCCTTAATTATTTTTATAATTTTCAGTCTCTATGATTAATCACTATTAAAATCTTTTCCAGATGTTCAGGAACGACGGAGTCTGGCCGATTGTTGATATTCACGAATCTTTTACGCGTTACACAGAAAATAGAAGTCATGACAGTTTCAAACATGGATCAATGACATCAAGGTATAATAAATAAAAACTTGATTTTACATAAAATAAGCCAATATCTCTAAAGTTTTAATTATTTTCAGACAAGGAGAAGAATGGAGAAATAACAGAAGCTCTGTGAATCAAATTACGGTACCAAAACAGGCAATAATGTATGCTGAACCAGTTGACCAAGTAGCTAACATGTTCATAGATAGGTAGAATGAAGGAATCTTATTTTTCGTGATAGTGTAAAAATGATTCCGAAAGAACTAATCGAAATTTTTATTTTAGGATGAAATATCTGAGAGATTCAAATTCAGAATTGCCTAAAGATTTTTATGATGAATTAAGCAAATGCTCGATTGAGTGTAAGTATTCGCCACATTGACCTTTGCAAATATTATAATTTTCTTCTGGATGTTTCCTATGGACAATACGGGGTGCGCCACACTTTAAAACAAAATATAACTAGGAATAGAACTCGTTTGATCGTTTTTCAACATCAATATACGGCACTTATCACAGAAGCTAGGTTCTTTACACAAACTCCAGTTCCCCTTAGCCAATTTTTAACTAATTTGTTGCATTATCTTCAAATGCCAACATTTGTAGAACTGCCACCATTGTCGAAAAGCCCTAATGATCTCTCGATTTTGCCTCCTTGCAGTGGGAACAACTTAACTTTAATAAAGCTGTTCTCCGATTCCTATGATTAATTAATCATGTATTTTTTTCTTTATTTATAAAACACAGGTGTAGCTAACTTTGCCTTTGGCACCCGCCTTGGATGTTTAGAAAAAAATTGGGAGTTCGAATCGGAAGCTGGAAAACTAATCACGACTTCACGGACATTTATGTACTACTTACATCGAATGAATTTAGGCTTTTCGCCTCCTATATGGAAATATGTCAGCACTCCAACATGGAGGAAATTTGTGAGGACTAGCGACGAAGTGTTCAAGTAATATTTAAATAAATAAGAATCAGTCTATTATTTTTTTAAAATACTATTTAAAAATTGAAATCCTTATATAATTTCTTTTTAGTATGTGTCGTAAATATTCATACAGCAGATTAGCCGAAGTAAAAGAGAAAATGAAAGATAAAAATTATCAGCCTGGAAATCTTTTCGAGCAATTGCTTCAGGAAGAAAAAAGTTCGAATTTAGCTGTGCTAATGCCTGCTGGTCTTCTTCTTGGTGGCACTGAACCGGTACTAAACTAATTCAACTTGGTCGCCAACAGGTTTAATTAAAGGTATTAAAATTAATGTAAAATCTAATTTACAGGTTGCAACCACAGTAGCTTCGGCAATCTACCACATATCGAAAAATCCTGTTAAGCAAGAAAGACTGTACCAAGAATTAAAAAAAATTTTGCCTCATAAGGAATCTCCTATAACTTCAAAAACTCTGAATGAATTAAAATATCTGAAGGCATGCATTAAAGAATCGATGAGGTATTTTAATTTCTATAAAAAAGTGGAGCATATTTCATATTTTTTTTCTGCAGCAGTCACCTATTTTTTTTTTGTTATACAATATACTAGCACACAGGACTCAGAAAGAACTTGAAAGCTTAGGAAAGTTTAAAAAAATGTCTTACTTTTAATACAGTAATAAGAATTCAAAAACTGGGAAGGAGAAGAGTGTGCCGGTTCAGAGCCGAACGAACAACACCAGCAGCTTCTAGCAAAAATTTCACTAGTCGCCCCACCCAATTAGTCAAAAAAAAAAAATTGACAACGCCGCAAGGACTTTAACTTACTGATGCATCACGTCGGCATAAATATTGAAAAATTTGTCAAGTTTAGCAGCCGCTTTAAAAATAAGCTCGTCGAAAAAAGAATTTCGAAAAGCTAAAAGAGGGCTCTACTTCAAACTATAAACATGTAGATAAACTTATTTCATGTAAATTTTGTTTTCAAAGGATTTCGCCAAGCAGTTTTGGAAGTCAAAGGCGGGCTGCGAAAGACTACGTCATTGATCAATATCGCATTCCTAAAGGTGTAAGTATTATTAAAAAAAAACCTTTTTATGTGAAGGTGCTCTTGCAAATAAAAACAATTTTCATTTTTACAGACATCTGTGATTGCAGCTAATACAATAGCATCAAACGACGAAAAATACTTTAAAAATTCAGACAAATTTATTCCCGAAAGATGGTTGCGATCAGAAAAAGATTTGACGCCCGCAAATAAAGAAGTTCACCCATTTGCATCTTTGCCTTTTGGTTTTGGACCAAGGATGTGCATTGGTAGAAGATTTGCTGAGCTTGAATTAGAAATAATCATTGCAAAAGTGAGCAAAAACAACAATTTCATGTTACAAAAATTATGGTTAAAAGTAATTTTGTTTTTTAGATAATGCGAAACTTTAAAGTGGAATATAATTATGGAGGTATGACATGGAAATATGATGGTGTTTATCGTTGTGCTCAACCTTTACAATTTAAAATTCAAGATAGAATTAACTAATGCTTTCAAATACTTGATGTATGCAGTAATAATAATTAAAATTTTTTTTCTTAAATTAAACCGCATTAAAAAATTAAAAAGCTGTGCATTTGAAACTGAACTTTCCTGATTATTTATTACCAATTAACAAACAACTATTCCCTCAGATCCCTCAGCAAAAAACCGGAACTGGAGGATTATAAAACATTTTTCTTTGCAGCAACGATTCGTACGTATGGTGTGAGTAGGCCGTAATTGTTTTCCTCGATCTGCTATCAAGTCAAACGCCAACCAAACGAAGTTTTCTACAACGCCAGCAATTACATTACATGTCCTGCTCATTCCTACAGCCTTGATCTAGACCAATATAGGCAGGTCTTTCAGGCGGTGCATTCGCCTGGAATAATTTTGTTCTATGTAAAAAAAGATTTCTATGTTTAGCTTATAGACGGTAAAAAGCGGTCAGCATACAATTATTCTCGACCAGTGACATATAGGTCACAACCTTCTATACGAGCTAAAAAATATATTGTATCATATCAATTTCTTTATACGCCTTCCGCTTCTCTGCCTCTTACACTTAAAACAGAAATGTTGTTTGGTGCAAAGATTTTTCTTTCCGAGATACTAACCGGCTGACAGCAAAAAATTCGTTGAGCCGCATAGAAGCTTGCGATTGACATCCCTAATCTCTCGAATTAAACTGATAGTCGAAGTTTGTTTGAAGAAGGTAGCGAAAAGGGATACCGAATTTTGGCCGTACCAACCTCTTAGATTCTTGAGCCAGGATGTTTTCCTCCGACCCGGTCTGCGCCTGGCTTTAATCTTCCCTTCCATCAACAGCTGCAGAAAACGATATTTTCCGTTACGAATAATTTGACAGAAATATTCAAGCCTTCGACGCTTGACCTCGTAAAGCACCTCCATCTCCTTGCTCATACGATTCAAAACATCGACATTGCTTAGTGCGGTCCACGAAAATCACAAAAAGCGGCGATGTATCCACATTTCGAAAGCCGCCAACGTCTTTTCCAGCACCTTCGTTAACGTCCAACGTTCAAGCCCATATAAGAGAGCAGGACGGACGTAACAACTGGCAATACAGGTTTTCGTATTCAAACAAAGTCCACCATCAGACAACAGGTTTCACAATTTCATGAAAGCACTCCTGGGTTGCTCTACTCAAGCCTTGACTCCCTGGCTGTAGTCCCACTTCTCATTCAATAAACAACCCAGATATTTGTACGAAGCAAACCGAGGCAATAGAAGCGATCAGGCAATCGAAGCGAAACTTTCTGCATTTAAGTTTGTGTTTGCACAATTATCAAAAATATTTCTTTTAAAACAGACATCGATAACATAGTCGCTGCAAATGACGAAAAACGTTTCCAAAGCTCAAATAAATTCATGCCTGAAAGATGGTTGCGATCAGAAAAAGATCACGGATTTAAAAACAAAGAAGCTCATCCATTCGCTTCTTTGCCGTTTGGATTTGGAGTAAGAATGTGCGTTGGCAGAAGATTTGCAGAGCTTGGAATGGAAATAATAATCGCAAAAGTAAGCGAAAACAAAAAAGTAACATTTTCATCTGTTGATATGAATCAATATAAAATGGATTTCTGTTTTAGATAATTCGAAACTTTAAAGTGGAATACAATCACGGAGATATGACTTGGAAATTCAAGGGGGTTAATCGTTGTGCTAAACCTTTACAATTCCGTCTTGAAGATAGAAAAAAACCGACCGTAAGCCTACTAAAAGTAATTCTGATAAACTTACCAATAAGTTGTTGCTGCTCTGGGATGTCCGGCAACTGCGAATTATTTCTCGACTTTGGAGCTTGCTCATCATGAGATAATTATTTTGAAAATCCTGAAAAAATCAATGCAGAAACCAATTAAGGATAATAAAATTAAAATTCTCGGACGGGTGTATCGGTGGCGTAACAATATTTTCGCCCCCCCCCCCCCCGCAGATTCAATAAGTGGGGCCCCCGTTAAAGATTTAGAAAATTTCTTGGGGGCCCCCATGAAGAATGAATTATGCCGGGAGCCCCCCCGCAAGAGGGAACTAGCGGGTTCGGTTGTTACGCCACTGGGTGTAATGAACAATGCTGCATATATATTCTATTGCACTGAAGCATAACTTTGGTATCAGAGGATCATTATGATATGTTCTTGAAATAAGTATGCGATTAAAATAAATCGATAAAAATTGTATGGTCATCCAAAAAATTATTGTAATTTTTTAAAATACGTAATTACAGATAAAACTGTTTTCCGATAGCTCATTATTTTAAAAACATATACACGGGAAAAAATTCACTTGCTTTTAGGTCATTCATGTTAGGAAAGTTGTGTGACAGTTAAGTAAGTAAATTCTGATATATAACAGTTTTAATTGTTATTTTGTAAAAAATATTGTAATTGTAGACTTCATGATGGCAATCCTTACTTCTTCATGGGCTTTGGATTTAGTCGCAGTTTCAATCTCAATCTTCTCGGCTGTTTACTTATTTTTCCAACAGAGCTACAAGCATTGGACAAAGCTAAAAGTTCCCCATACGCAACCAAAATTTCCATTCGGTGATTTTGGGATAACTGAACTTTCAAACAGACCTTGTGAAGTTTTAGACAAGATATATAAGTCATACGATGGAGAAAAAATTGTTGGAGTTTGGTCAACACTGTTCCCAATGTTAATCGTTCGAGATTTGGACATCATTAGAGATATACTTGTTAAAGAATTTGAAAGTTTTCATGAACGTGGAAGTTATGTGAACGAGAAAGTAGATCCTCTGTCAGGCAATAAATTTAATTTATTACTTTAAAAACCGATCCTTTTCTTTAATCAAGGGGATATCAAGAGTTAATTCTACTCTAATTATTTTCAGGTCACTTATTTTCGATTAGCGGTTCGAAATGGAAAACTTTAAGAGCTAAACTTTCTCCAGCGTTTACTTCCGTAAAAATAAAGATGATGTTTCATATTCTGGTTGACCAAAGCGCTAAACTAGTGGATGTTCTAAACGAGCTTGTTGATGAAACGGGGATTATTGAAATGAAAGAAATAATGGCTAGATTCACAACCGACGTTATCTCATCTACTGCGATCGGTTTAGAAGCGAATTCTTTAAGAAATCCTGATGCTGTTTTTCGCAAAATAGGGAAGAAAATCGTGGAACCTTCTTTATGTACTGCAGTAAAGAGGTTTTTTTTTTTTAATAGGAAACTGGCTAATATTTTAAATGTAAGCGCTATAAGCTTCAAAGTCGTTTATATCTTTTAAATATTCCTACTTAACAAATAACAGGAACATTTATTTAGGTTAGACTCACTGATAAAGATGTAACCGATTTTTTTCTGCGTACTGTTCGAGAAACTATCGACTATCGGGAAAAGAACAACGTTAAACGCAACGATTTCCTGCAACTTCTAATTCAGCTAATGAGTCGAGGAGAAATAGAAGATGTTGACTTAGGAAAAGAAGAAAATAAAGAGAAAGAAAAAGAAAAAAGTACACAAAATTGTAAATTTATCTTACTAATTCCATTTTGCCGAAATTCTCATGTTTTAATATTTTTTAATTATTTTACACAGTTGCAATTAAAAAATTTACACTCGAAGAAATCACAGCCCAAGTTTTCTTTTTTTTCATTGCTGGATTTGAAACTTCTTCAACAACTATGCAGTTTGCTTTATACGAAATGGCGTTAAACCCCGATATGCAAGAAAAAGCCAGACAAGAAATCCGAACTATATTGCAGAAGTACAAAGAAATTACCTACGAAGCCATCTCCGATATGAAATTTTTAGGCATGTTAATCGATGGTAAGTAAAATATTAGCCTTGTTCAGTTCAATCACATTTACACAGTAAAAAAATAATACATTACGGTTTCAGAAACGTTAAGAAAATACGCAGCTAGTCCGTTCTTGATTAGAGAATGCGCAAGAGAATATAAAATTCCTGATACGGATTTTGTCATTCCAAAAGGAACAAAACTAATAATCCCTGTATTTTCGATTCAACGTGACCCAAATCATTTCCCTAATCCGGAAAAATTTGATCCAGATCGTTTTACAGAAGAAGTAAAATCGACGCGGCATAATTACGCTTACATGCCGTTCGGTGGGGGCCCTAGATCTTGCATTGGTGAGTATGTGGTAAATCATTTAATGACAGTGATTTCGTTTACTACTAATTAATACCATTATCATTCATTACTTTACAGGGATGAAATTCGGATTAATGCAAACTAAAATAGCCCTTATGAGGCTCCTACTGAATTTCAAGTTTGAAATATGCGACTTATCACCAGTGCCCATGAAATTGGGAGGAACAATGGGATTTTTATCATCTAAAGAAGGAATGCATCTTAGAATGTCTAAATTAAACTAAAGATCCTGTTAAGATATGTCTTCCACACACAAAAAAATTATCGCGAAAAAGTCCAGGCTTTTTGGATTAAAATCGAGACCACACGTTTTCTCTTAACTTTTAACCTAGATTCTTAATCGTCACTAAACTCCAAAAATAAATTAAAATAATTTAAAGACCTTCGTATTTAAAGTTACACCGATGTGATTCATTTTTATTCTTCTTGGATTGATAGTTTATTTTTTATTTTGCGAAAATAAATAAATAAGCGAACGAAATTTAAAGAATTCATTAAGCAAGGCAGTGACTTGTTTATTTTTGCCTTAGACTATGGAGATTTTTACTAGGGTGACAAGCACTGATCTCCTCTGGAGTCACTAACTTGAAAAATCGAATCTAGCGACATCTCTTGTTGGTACCGTTGAAACTCTTGAACAAATGCCTATCTCTCTGTACTTAGCTTATGGTGGTTAAGGTACCAACTACGGATGTCGCTAGTTGCACAAAATTCTTCAAGTTACCGTATCCAGAGGAGATCAGTGGTGACAAGCCGCCTCCACCGCCCTCCAAGATTAAGATTAAATATATATCTGGATGAAAATCCGGAGGAAAATATTTATTTCGGCACCGTTCCCGACGGTGGTATTACGTATTATACTGTATTACCCGACGGCGGTATTATACATGTTACAGTACATAAATTTTGTCATTTACCGGGTTCTTTGGTAAATCGCTGGTCAAAAATAATTTTATGCTATCCGCGAGTTTCAGGTTGACACTCGTTTTCTAGAAGCTAAACATATAGTGAGTCAATGTCAACCTCTTACTCGCAGATAGCAAAAGATTATTTTGGACCAGCGAAATGTCATCATTACCCGAAAATGTTTTGGGAAATGACGACAATGTCTTATTTCTGCCGGTAAATATCCTTTTTAATTTAATTAAAAAATGGAAATTAAATTGAACAATTAATGTGATGGCTAGGCTAACATTTAAGAAGAGGGCGCCAGCACCTAAAATTAAAGTTCAGAGAGGCGCTAGCCTCTACAGTTAAGTATCAGAGGGAAGCTAACTCCTCATAACGGGAAATTTTGATAAAAAGGGCCGAGCTGAACACCTCGATCTTGTGCATTTTATTTGCCACCCTTTCCCTTATTCGATCCTACATAAAACCCATTTTGCCCGATTAGATTTGAAATCTTTTAGGCCGTTTCAAGGGGCGCTAACCTATTTAAAATTAAAGGATAACAGTCTCAAAAGAACCACTCACTTTCTCGCTCTGCCGAGGTATACCTTTGTTACACTGGGCATCATCAGGGACTTAATTGTAAAAAATATGGGGATGGAGGTGGGGCCATTAATTATTCGAAATCGAGTCCCACATTAGTGCTGTCCGTGAAACTTAAAAATTTTTGGTTTTTCCTGATTTCCTGAAAAAATGCCAAAGGGAAAAATTGTTCTCATTAGGATTAAATGTCAAAATTTTAAAATGGTTGCCTCAGTCTGATATTTTGGGTAAGTTTTCAAAAACATGAAAGCTACTGAGGAATTCTACGATTTTTTTTAAAAACCGATCTGCTCCCAGCGCATCCTAATTTAAAGCTTTTCATCACTCATGGAGGACTTTTGAGCACAATTGAGGCAGTTACGAGATGAGTTCCAATAGTTGGAATACCGATTATTGGAGATCATCTAACTAATATGAAATATTCATCGGCTGCAGGTTTTGGAGTAACATTGGATTATGATTATTTAAATGAGGAAACTTTTTACAATGCTGCTAATGAAGTTTTAACGAACCCTAAGAAAATAATTTGGGTTATGGTGAATAAAAATAAGGGACGACATTGTCTTCCGTCAGCTTTATTTAATTCTTGTTAAAACAAAAAATTTATTTTCAAAAAAAATATATTTATTTTAAATATTAAGGTACAAGGAGAACATTATGCAAGGATCTGTTTTGATTCACGATAATCCTCTGTCGGCAATGGAAGCCGCTTTATATTGGGTTAATTACTTTCTAAGGCATAAAGGAGCCCCTATTGTAATGAAATACTAATTTCCGTAAGGTCCTAACAAGAAGAAAGTTTGATGATAAAGATTGTTTTTTATTCATTTTGTGATATCGCTTACTACATCGTGTAAATCTCCACCAATAACCCAAGGTATTGGCAATGATTTTGGGCCTGGAATGGCATGGAATGGTTTTGCTTGTTCCCAATTCAAATCAACAAGAGAAGCTTTGGCTTTGGCTTCGGCTTGATGCCGAATTGCAATAGCTATATTATCAGGCAAAATAATAAGCTAACATTTTTGCAGAGGTAGTCAAGGTTTTCTTAACGGGGATGAAAAAGAATTTGTCATAAAATACTTGGTTAAAAATTTCCTATAATGATAAAGCTTTTGATAAAATAACAATTTTTTATTTTTTGATATGAAAAAAAAAGGGGGGGAAAAAAATGTGCCGAGCGCTGGCATTTCTATTCAACCATGTAATTATTTGTTTCAATTGCAAAATTCAGTATGAGTTTGTACAAAATAAGGCTATAGAAAACCCGTTACTCGCAGAAAGAACCAAACAATCTAGCAAATCGATTACAATTTCTTGTCCAAATTTCTAGAACGTTTTACAAAGAATAAAACAAAGCATTGAACGGTTGCAAGTTTGTTAGTTCAATGTAACTGAGCACCCTGTTTGCCTTAACAAGCAAGTTGTCGCTTACAATTTTCCTAGAAAGGACACTGATTCTGCTTCTGGCTGACTAAATGATACACTTCATTCATTTTACCAGATTATTCCTGTATCAATTTTTTAGAATCTTTTTCATGAGGAAGAGCTATTTACTTCCAACGGTTTGGACAACATTTGTTATGCAGAAACAAAGAAAATAATTGACATAACTTTCCATGCGATGAGATAACATTATTATGAAAGTTATTATATAAAGTATTATGTATGCGGAAAAACAATGGAAGTAAATTAAAAGTTGATCATGTTGTTACGATCGCCATTAGTTATTAAACGAAACCATTTTAGCTTAACATGCATGAAAAATTCAAAATTTCAAATTCGATATCAAGCAAGTGCTGCAGCTTCTCCTGTTAATTTGAAATGGGAACAAGCAAAACCGTTCATTGCCATTCCAGGCCCAAAACCATTGCCGATACCTTGGGGCAATTGGTGGAGATTTACACGATTTGGTAAGCGATATCACAAAATGAATAAAAAACAATCTTTATCATCAAACTTTCTTCTTGCTAGGACCTTACGGAAACATGGATTTCACTACAATACACAAAGAACTTAGAAAGAAGTACGGGCCTATAGTTCGAATCACTGGAATAGGAAAAGAAGACATTGTTTACCTATATGATGCTGATTACATCGAAACGGTAATTAAAACCTCGATTCAATTACAATCACATTGTTCTTATTTTCGAAAATTTTTTCAGATGTACAGGAACGATGGAGTTTTCCCAATCAGAGACCTTGATGAATCCTTTAAAATTTACATGGAACGAAAAAGCAACGTCATGTTTGAACAAGCAGCACTCTCACAAAGGTACAAAAAATAATAAAACATGTCTTACATTATTATTTTTTTTCGTCTCAGACATATTTGTTATTTTCAGCCAAGGGGAAAAGTGGAGGAATGAGAGAAGGTCTGTTCAACAAGTAAATACACCGAAACAAACTGTGATTTATATAGAACCCATTAATGAAGTGGCTGATATCTTTATTAAAAGGTACACGATACAGTATTATGTGGTTGAATACTTTATTATTATTCTGGTCGAATAATTTTTTTGTAGGATGAAATCTCTGAGGGATTCAAATTCTGAAATGCCCGAAAACTTTTCTGATGAACTTGCCAAATGGTCTCTCGAGTGTAAGTATTTACTAGTAATTTTCTGCCTAATAATAATGGTGCCATTTCACCGAAATCTGCAGGGGGGGGGGGGGGGGGGGTATAACGAGACTGCTTTATAGCGTTGATCTATTCCTTTCAAATACGCTGCCAAATTAAGAACACCTCAAGAACATTAAAGCCACGATATCGCAAAGTAGGAACGAAACAAATGAATATCAAACAAAATAAGATTAAGACGACGCATCAGTGACCTGTCTGCTGCCACGATTTCGTTTTTCCGCTTATGTTTAACTTATGGATAGATGATCGCTTAAAATCCACTGATGCGTCCTCTTAAGAGAAGAACTAAGTGAACAAATGAAGACATACGCAGTCCGCAAACGAAGATCGAAGCTCGGGTATAAATTAAGAAGCGGATTAGCCACATTATCTCATTCTAGCGATCAAAACCAACGAAGAAGAACCAAATAAGTGAACCTACGTGAATAAAAGCCTAATGCTCAGACTGTAATAGTGAATACTAAAGAAGAAATAAAGAATAATTGTTCAAATCATAACAAAGCATAGTCTCGTTACGGAGGCACACTTATCATAAAATAAAAAATACACCAATCTTGGAAAAAATTTTCTTCTCTTCCAAATTTTCCCCAATTTTTTTTTAAAATTTTTTTTCAAAAAATTTTTCTCTCCGGATCCGCCAATGCATATGGATTATAACAGAATATCTGTATTAAATTACAATTTTTTAGTCTTACGGAAACACTCAATACAGTATAAGAGAAAATGTCGTGGCTTTAAAGTTCTTGAGGTGTTCTTAAGTTGGCAGCTTATTTGAATTTTTCTTTAAAAATAACGATGTTGTTTGTTTATTTATATCAAAATAAGGTTATGTTTTTAAATTTATCTTTAATATTTAGTACGGTTATCTTCCGGTAAGTCAGATTTCCATTACGGGGGGAGGGGGGGGGGGGGGGGGGGAACGCATCATGCAATGCTTAGCATATGGAAGAAAAAAATTCCAATGGGCAATAGCCCCTTTTGTCCCCCTCAATGACGCCTATGCCGGCTAATTCTGTTCTTGAGAGCGGAAAGGACGTAACTCTGTCTGCTAGGAATTCCAAGAGGACTGCTGAACATACAAGATAAACAAATAATTAACGACGTTCTTGGAATTCCATCAAGCTCTCAAGAATAGAATTACGACGCACAATTATTTTTCAAAACAGCGGTGATTAACTATACCTTGGGCACTCGTGTGGGATGGTTGAAAGAAATTCATGACCCCGAATCGGACGCTGCAAAATTAATTAAAGCTACGCCTACTTTCGTTCGCTACAGGAATTACTTTAATTTAAGCTTTACACCACCAATCTGGAAATATGTCAGCACTCCAGAATGGAAAGAATATGCTGAAACCAATGATTTAATATTCAAGTAAGATATAAAATGGAATCCTCTGATTTTTTTCAAAAATTGTATTTGATTCACTTTTACTTTTCAGAATTTGTGCTAAGTATGTGTTCTCCAAAATAGAGGAAATAAAAGTAAACATGAAAAATAAAAATTTTCAACCGAAAAGCCTAATGGAAACCTTTTACTGTAACGAACGAAGCTCCGAGTTAGCCGTCCAATTCACTGCAGGGCTTCTCATTGGCGGGGCACCGGTAGTAAATTATTTTGTTTTTGAGGCAAAAAACCTATTTCCTGATCGGATTTTATCTTAAAAAATTGAATTTGTAGGTAGCAACGGCGGCCGCTGTATTTCTTAGCCACATATCAAAAAATTCTGATAAGCAGGAAAAATTGTTTCACGAAATCAAAAAATTTCTGCCAAGTAAAGAATCGCCCGTAACATCAAATATTTTAGAGGAATTAAAATATTTAAAAGCTTGCATCAAAGAATCAATGAGGTAAATCACTTATTTTACAAAAAAAGAAAAAAGACGACGTGAGAATAAATGCCTAGAAAAATAAATTTTGTTTCAGAATTTCGCCGTCTGGTTTTGGAAATCAGAGACGAGCTACAAGAGATTATGTCATCCAACAATATCGTATACCTAAAGGCGTAAGTAAGACAATAACTTAATCAGCTCTTTCAATACATTCAGCTTACGTGATAAAATATGATTTTTACCACCACGAAACTGAAACGGAAAGAGGCTGCGACGCTCAAATCTCTCCCCCTTTCAAATCAATACGCTGACTAGCATGCTTAATTAAAAATATTAACATTTTAACAGGCATTGGTATATGCTGTTGATTGTGTGACATCGGTAGATGGGAAATATTTTCAAAACTCAGAAAAATTTATACCTGAAAGATGGTTGCGATCAGAAAAAGATTCAGCAATTAAAGAAATCCACCCATTCGCCAATTTACCCTTTGGATATGGAGTAAGGTTGTGCCTTGGTAAAAGATTCGTAGACCTTGGATTAGAAATAATTCTTGCAAAGGTACGAGGTTTTAGCATAAAATATTAAAACTATGCACATTTACATTTTGAAACAATTGAACAATGTTACATCTGTTTCAGATTATTCGAAACTTTAAAGTTGATTATAACCACGGGGACATGATCTGGGAAAACGATTACATTACTCAGTGTGCTAAACCTTTACAATTCAAAATCGAAGACAGAGTAAATTAAAGAGCTCCACATTTTAAACAATTAGTCAATAAAAATTCATTGTGTGATTTACAATAATTCCTGTTCAATTCAAAATTAAAAGCTCACGAAGAAACTAAAAAAAAATTTTGATAAACTTACCAAGTAACAACTACTGAGGGCAGATCGCCTGCTAAGCATCAGGTTTTAAAGATTGCTCATCACGCGCAAGCAATGCTTCAAATCCTGCAAAGCAAAACAAATGCATAAATTAGACTATAATCCAAAAAAAATGACTAAGTATGATTAAATATGACAATAAGTTTTAATCACACTTAATCGTGAACTATTGAGACAAATTTTTTTTTTGTTATTTTTAGTCAAAACCTGTCATGTAATTTTTTTCTAGTTGCTTGAGTTGAAGAGTGGAAATCATAATTAATCAAATGTTGTCAAACTTACTAATTACTTGTCATCATTAATCATTTTTAGTTATTCTTCAATTAGAATAAAGTAATTCTAAATGCGTTTCGGATGAAAGTAGTTTTTCAATTTTTAACTCGTCTACAGGCACAAGCTACTACAAGGATGAAGCTTATAGGAAAGCATTTTCACCACAAAAAATTGCTTAACACAAGTTTTTCAAGCTTAAAGCACTGAAAGGTTTGGTCAAACTGGAAAATGTTATTATTATTCTTGTGCGCTGCACTTAGAAACAAAGAATAAAAAAAGGATAAGTCCCAACGTTTGTTAAAAGCTCTGAAAGCCCCACAATTAAAAACTCAAATAAATTTATTCCTGAGATATGGCTGAGATCAGAAAAAACTCTGGGACTAGCAACTAAAGACATTCACCCGTTTGCTTCTTTGCCTTTTGGATTTGGGCCAAGAAATTGTATCAGCAGAAGATTGGCAGAGCTTCAACTTGAAGTAATAATTGCAAAAGTAAGCGAAAAACAATTTTTCCTGATATACCTAAATTGTGAGTAAAATCAATTCCTGTTTCAGATAATGCGAAACTTTAGAATCAGATATAATTTTGGAGGTATGACCTGGAAATTTGATGATGTTAATCATTGTGCTCAACCTTTAAAGTTTCATATTGAAGACAGAATAAACTAAATGCCTTGGAATTTTTTAACTGATCGTAAAGTTAATTTTTAAAGCTACCAAACAAAACATAATCACTGAAATTATACGAAACCAAACTTTTTAAATTCCTCAAACAAGATAATTATCTGTATTATTGCCTCGTCCAATGTTAATAAGGCTTTGTGATTTCAAAATATCAATTCAAATTGTACAATGAAAAAGTAAGGCTTGCAATCAGGATCAATTTTCTTTTCGTTTGACATTGTTGAAAAACCATTTTAAGCAATGCATTTTCAAAAACCTTGCCAAAATTATTAATTAAAGTCACTAAAAAAAAATTTTGAGAAACTTACCTACAAGTATAACAGCTATACTGACTGAGATCAAATCGCCTATCAAGTATCCGGTTCTGAATTTTATGTTTGATCATCACACACTGATAATGTTTTGAAATTCTGCAAAGTAAAATAAATGCATAAATTAATTTAGAGTAAATTTACTCTATAATGTAATTATAGAGAAGCATGCTTCTCTATAATTCTGGAGCTCCGAGGTAAAGGGTTCTTAGTTGGCTTTTGTTTCGATGTTTACCTTATGTAAACAAAAGATACTAGTCTCCCTTTACCTCGGAGCTCCAGAATTACATAAGCCATAAAATAGTTAACATATTTTACTCACACTTCACTACAGGATTTTGCCACTTTATCAATTTCACAGACTTCAAGGAAATGCCAATAGTTAAACAAAAATATCACTGCAAGCAAAGAACCTTCTTAATGTCAAAACTTTTGGAGAAAGTTATGAAATTCTTGTCCTCTTTGTTTTTGGATATGGTATTTACTTTGTGAACGCTCATCCATGCTCCTAAAATCAAAAACATGCAATTAAACAACAATTCATCTCTAAAGCAAAATAATGTCTAAAATTTTCCAAATTTGTAAAAAGTTAAAGTAGTTGCTGCTAAGACATGTCTTCACCAAATTTGTCACTATCAAGCTGTATTCTACAAGCCTCCTAACAATCCAAATAGAAGACCTATCTTGCAACTTTAGTACTCTACCCTGTGCTAGCTAGAGGATAGAATTTGTTCATTAATCATTATTATTCTGTCTTAAAAATTTAACTTCATGAATCAAACACGTGGATACGTACCATTCAGCAAGTGCAGTTCATCGTTAGTTTAAGTCACTCCAGAAATAATTGAACTTTTAAAGTTTCTCCTTTAAAACCTGCCTCGGTATTTAATGAACATTGTTAAAGATAAGTTCTCAATAGCAATAGACGTCTCCTCCACATCATGCTGCACCTTGTATGATATTCATCCACAGCCATTTTTCCCTAGTACAATTCTGCATTGTCACCATGTCAATTATCTGCTGCTGCAACATAAAAAAAACACTTCTTGAGCTTTTCTGTAAAACTTCCATCCAATGCTGTAAGAAGTAGATTTTTTTGTCTATTCAGTTGCTTAATATGAATAAATGAATTAACTTGGGACAGGTGTAAATGAAGTCAAATTAAAATGCTTGATAGCAAAAACTGAACTCAATTTCATCAAATTCGTAGTAGTTAATCATAAAATCTTAATCTTGGAGCAAAAACTAATACGTTTTAATGTCTCTAGTGTACGTGCATCTTATTTTTTTAGGCAAAAATCAAGTGATTTTCCATATATGCATCATACCACGTGGTAAATGCTTTTTAGAAAATTGGAGTAAAAATAAGTGAGCTATTGAAGTGTTTGCATGATAATCCTACAACGGACATGCAAAGGATCATTTGGGTAAGTCATTTTTCGGAATTATTTGGACATTTTTGTCGTATAAGCATTGCAATTTTTTACTTTGATTTCCCTTCCATTTCGATGAGAACATAATTGCGTCAGCCATTTTGATCGTAAAAAAAAATTATGAATGCTTGCTTAAATTAGACAAGTTTTGGGTCGTTTTTAATTCCTTTCGGATTGCAGTAAAGAACAAACGTTAGTTAAGGTTTTAAATTTACCATCTATATCTGTAGAATTGATGAAATTTAAAAAAATAATTTTACACTTACCCAACCAACGCTACCGCATCTTCATCTTCTCCATCTCCTTCACCTTCATCACCTCACCATGGATGATGGAACGCGGTGTGAAAACGTGACGTCAGCCAACGTTGCCAATAAACATTTACATTTTTCATGTTTATTTCTTCTTCTTCTTCTTGAATTTTTTTTACTCATGTATTTTCAAAAAAATCTTATTTTCAATAAGTTTTGATACAAATCTTCCAAACCGTCTAAAAATCAACCGAAATAATAAACCCACACATTATTACCGAACCCCGAGCCGAACCGAAACAAATAATTTTGCGGTTGAGGACCGGAAGCAGATAAAACCAGATTTAGTACCACGACAAACGATTTTTGAACACGATGTAAACATAATTTACCTCGATAAAACCGAGCAATTTCGCGTAATTGCTGAAAAAATATGCCAGGATATTTCGCAGTATTAAGTGTCAGTAATTAAAACTACCTCTCTGAGAAATTCTATGAAAATTCTCCTTCCTCACAGCCGAAATTTATCGAAAAGTTAGTTGTTTCGTTTTTTTTTCTATCACTAATTGCACTTTCAACACTAAAATTTTTGTACTTCTAGTTATTTTTCCGATGGCACCTCCAGCGAAAAAAGTCAAATTAGAAGCATCTACTAGTAATGATGTCACACCTCAGCAGTTAATCAAGAAATTTCAAGAAAAAAGGGAAAAAGTAAGCTGATATATTTATTCTTTTAGAACTGTTAATCAATGTGACTTATTTGTTGTAGTGTGCTGAGTCTGTAACAGACTTTCATTTCCTTAAGAAAAGAGTAAGAATATTATCTTCTGAAAAAGATGTCAAGGAAGGATCAAAGGGGATTGTATATTGGATGTCTAGAGATCAACGAGTGCAGGACAACTGGGCATTCCTCTTTGCACAAAAACTTGCTTTGAAAAATGAAGTACCTTTACATGTGTGCTTTTGTTTAGTTACAAGATTTTTAGATGCAACCATTAGACATTTTGATTTCATGTTGAAAGGTATGATTTTTAATTTTTTAGTGAATTTATAAATACATATTGATTTTGGATATTATTTTAGGTTTGGAGGAAGTTGAGAAGGAATGTAAAGAATTAAACATACAGTTTCATTTACTAAGAGGACTGGCTGTTCATGTCTTGCCAGAATTTGTTGAACAAAATGAAATAGGAGCTGTAGTTACTGACTTTTCTCCTTTAAGAGTTCCTACAGGCTGGGTTCAAAGTATTTGCAGGGCTTTACCAAAGGATATTCCATTCTGCCAAGTTGATGCACATAACATTGTTCCTTGCTGGGAAGCTTCACCAAAATTGGAATATGGAGCTCGAACGATTAGAGGAAAAATTAATTCTCAGTTACCTACATATCTAACACAGTTTCCCCCTGTAATAAAGCATCCATATGAATGTGATAAACCTGCTGAAGTAAGTTCAGATTAATTAAATTTGTAAAATTTGGATTAGTGATATTCATTCAAAATTTTTTGATAGCCTGTAGATTGGGAAGAAGCGAGAAAGACATTACAAGTTGATGAAACAATTGGACCAGTTGAATGGGCTACACCTGGTTATACTGGAGCTGTTGAAAATTTATGCCAATTTGTTTCAAAAACTCTTAAAACTTACGGCACTGAAAGAAATGATCCTACTAAGGAAAAATTAAGCAATATGTCACCTTGGTTTCATTTCGGTAATAACCATTGTGTTATATTTTTTGAAATTTATCAGCCAAGATAAAAATTAATCAAAATTTTGTTGTAGGTCAAATTTCAATTCAAAGAACAATTTTATGTGTTCAAGAGTACAAATCAAAATACTCAGAGAGTGTAGCTGCTTTTTGTGAAGAAGCCATAGTCCGACGTGAGCTGGCTGACAATTTTTGTTACTATAACGAAAAATATGATAAAATAGAAGGAACAAATGCTTGGGCTTTAGAATCATTGAATCAGCATAGAAAAGACAAGAGAGAGTACATTTACACGTTAGAGCAATTCGAGCATTCAAGGACTCATGATGACTTATGGAACGCAGCTCAAAGGCAGTTGGTTAAATTGGGAAAAATGCACGGGTTTCTTCGAATGTATTGGGCAAAAAAAATTCTCGAGTGGACTGAATCTCCAGAAGAAGCTTTGAAATTCGCTATTTTTTTAAATGATAGATACAACTTAGATGGAAGGGATCCAAATGGATATGTTGGTACGTGGACTAGAAAAATTTTATTATTTATATAGAGGAGATAGAAAATTGAAGCTTGAATCTAAGTTGTAAGGCTAATGGCAGAGGAGGAAGCTTTTGCTACTGGCCAAAAGCCTAAGCTAATCCTTTAACGCTGAACATAAACTTATAAGAGAGGTTACGATCTTGATTAATACCTTGTTAATCTGATAGTGTCCTGTTCTGAGTTCAAAATGAATTTTTTTCAGTGAGAAGGCTGCTTAGACATCCAAAACAAAGCTGATCCAAAACAAAGCTAAATCCTCTAGAGCTTTGTGTCATAATTAATACTTTAATTTATTTTCCTAGGTTGTATGTGGTCTATATGTGGCATTCATGATCAAGGATGGGCTGAACGAGCTGTTTTTGGAAAAATCCGCTACATGAACTACCAAGGATGCAAAAGAAAATTTGATGTCGCTGCATTTGTCAGAAAATGGAATAAAAAATAATTAATCCATCTTGATTTCAATTTATTATTTTTTTTATAATTTTTATTTGGATAATTAACAACCCATTTTTGGGATTTATTTTTAGATAAATGTAAAAATAATATATTTTTGTGATTATCTAAAGACCTTTCCCAATAATCACAATTTTTTCTTGTAAATTTGTAATTCTTATACTGTAAACAAAACATTGCACCGATCAGTATTTTTTTTCTTTATTATACATTATTATTTAGTTTCTTAAAATTAATCAATCTCATTATCCTTTTCATTTTCAATTGAATCATACAATACAAATCTGAATTTGAAAAAAAATCAACCGGTATCAGTTCAGTGCTACCAACCTTTAAAAAAATCCCTAAAAATTCAATATGGATTCCACAAAACATGGAGTCGTTCTTAAAAATAACATTTGTAAACAAACCATGAAATTTCTGTGAAATGTTATGATATAGTAATTCACACGTAAATAACTATAATCTCGTAAATGAGAGAGAAAAATGGAAGTTGAAGAGCAAGCAACACCGCCGGTGGAAGAAAAGGCCGATGAAACCAGTTCTACGAAAGGGAAAATTCTAACCTTACTAAATACATCTGAGGGGAAAGAGGCTAAAAAAGACAAGAATAAACCTCCAACGAAGGTATATTACTATATTCGCTTATTATTTTTAATTAAACAAGGAAAAAACTCAAATTTTTATGATTAGATATATTTTAATGATAAAGAATCATGTTGGGTATTACTTTGGTTTTTGTTGTTTACAACCATGTAAGTTAGATTACATGTGTTAATGTAATAACATTTTGATAAAATTTTAAGGTTGTCGTACGAAGGTTACCTCCAAAACTTACAAAAGAAGCCTTTCTTGAAGAATTTTCACCACTGCCTGATCATGACTTTTTTTATTTCGTGAGGGGAGACTTAAATTTAGGAATTCATGCATTTTCAAGGGCATATATTAATTTTAAAAGTCAGGATGATATTTTTGCATTCAAGGAGAAGTATGATGATTATGGGATAAGAGACGATAAAGGTTGTACAAGTTGTTTTTAAATTTTTTTGAGTTGGATTGTTTTTTGAGTTGACTTTTTTTTTTGATTTTAGGTAGAACATATCATGCAATTGTTGAATTTGCACCATTCCAGAGGGTTCCTAGAAGAAATACAACAAAGAAAAAATTATCTAAAGCTGGGACTTTAGAGTCAGATCCAAAATATATAGAATTTTTAAAGAAGTTAGAAGACGAGAAAAATAATCCTAGCAATACTTCTGAATATTTCCATGAAACTGAAGGTAAGACATTATTTTCAGTCTGATAGCCAGAAAGAAGCAAAGATGAGTGAAGGCGAGTGGCCACCTGCTACCTAAAATTTTAAATATTGCTTTGCTTCCTTCAGGATTCAGCTCACTTGCTGATATTAAAATATTCTGTAATTTTTTGTTTTAGGCACCACTGTGAAAGAAAAAATAACAACCACACCTTTATTAGAATTCCTTAAACAAAAAAAACAAAAGAAAATTGATCTCAGAAATGAAATTAGGCAAAAGAAACGAGATGCAGAAAAAGAAAGGAAAAGGAAGGAAGATGAAAGGAGAAGGGCCGAAAGGGAGAGGAGAAAAGACGAAAGAAGTGATAGAAAGGGTTCGCGTTTTGATGATAAAAATCGAAGCTCGGAAGAGAAGTCCCGTAAAAGTGAAGAACGAAGTGCAGACAAGAAAAATGACGACAAGGACCGTTTGAAAGACGATAAAAAAGATTCGAAAACGCAGAAGGATGGAGAAAGTGCTTCCATATCTGACAAATCGTCAGATGCTGGCATTCCTAATGATCCTGCAATTTTAAAAGTGGTAAAATTTTTTTAATCGTTTGTTTTTTCACTTTAATTTTTATGAATTTTTTAAATATGACGAATTATTTTTTCAGGTCGTTAGGCAGCCGGAAAAAACCACAGAGTCAGACAACAAAACCAGCAAAAGTTCTAGTTCGAAAGAAGAGATCAAAAATGTGAGTGAATCAAGTAGCAATAAACCTGAAAGAAAATATTCAGATTTCCGAACGAGATTGGCTGAAGAAAAGCAGAGGAAAACATTTTATAAAAGGAATTCTGAACCTGTTAAATCTTCGAGGAAAGGAATGCCAGATGAGAAAGGTGACAAGGCGAATTTAGGAAATATTTCCGAAACTGTCAAGAAATCTGAGCCTGACTCAGAAGTTTCGAGAAAAATACTGGAACCGAAAAGTAAATTTCGTTATTCTGAACAGAGAAACCGAGATAGGGAATGTCGCAATCAAAAAAGTTCAGACGCGAAAAAACTAGAAGAAGCGCCAAAAGTCGTTCAGGAAGAAACACAAGGAAACACAAAAAACTTAAAATCACCAATTAAAAACTCAAATCCTTCAAATCAGTCAACAACTGAACAATTACCGCATTCTAGTAGAAGAAAATCTCTAGAACTTGAGAGAGAAGTTGTTGACGGGGACAGAAAACGAAGCAAATCCCTCCATGATTCGAGTGATAACGACGGAGACATAAAATCCGTTAAAAGTAATAAAAATTCAGATGAAAATGGCCAAACGGACGGTTCGAAGGAAAGTAATGGTTCAGATGAAACAAAAAAGGATCCTAGAGTCGAAAGGAGGATAAGGAATAAGGATAGGCCTTCTATTGAAATTTACCGGCCGGGAATGGGTAAATTTAGCAAGCAAAGATTAGAGCAAAAAAAAGATGATTCTAATTGTGTAAGTCCAACAGGGACGCTTAATAAATCTAAAAATTCAAAACCCAATAAGCCTCCGACGATAACCCCATCAAAAATCGACGAGGCTTTTAATAAAAATAATATGGCGACTGTTAAGACTGCAAGTGAAGTTAGAACGATGACTTTTACAAGGAGCACGAGCAAAGAAAATTGACAAACGGTTTCTGATTTTTCGCTGGATTGCGTTGAATCGTAATGGAAGACTTAAGGCCGGTGTGGGAGGATGCCGAGAGGAAATTGGGGAACCTGTAGCTTACTCAGGAATAGTCAGCTTTTACGTAGAATTGCTGCTCAGAACTTTTTTTTTATTAAAATAGTGTCAAGTTTTTACAATAGGAATAAAAAGCACAATTGATGATGAGCCTTTTTTTAATTGCTATATTAACTGCTTATGTTTGTTTTTAAAGATGCTCTGAAAATAGAAAAAAATTATAAGTTTTGATTTTTTTTAAATGTTTCAAAGGCAAATTATTATTTTTTTTTAATCAGATAACAGTGCATGATGGTGTTAATTAAAGAAAATCAAACCGACATGCCATTATTACTGATTTTTCAATTGTTTTTAAATTTGTAATCTTGGAACTACGAAAATAAAAAATATTTTCAAACTATAAGTTGTTATTTTATTTGAAGAAATCATTCAGAATTAGACTTCACATAGGTTCACAACAATACTAGCTTCTCATTTAACATACATCCCTCTCACAAAGCTTAATACTTCAATAATTCAAGAGTTCTATTAAAAAACAAAAATTTTCTATTAATTTTTTTAAAAAAAACTTTGAAGTTGAAACCTTTTGCTTTTCTTTTTAGCTGTATTAACATCAATTAAAAAGTTGATTCGGCAACGAATTTCATTTAATACAATGGCTAAGGTTCGGGGAATTTTGTTTCGTAGCTAACAAACATGTCTATATCAGTTTACGAGCACACACCGATCAATTAAAGTATTTTTCAGGCAAAAATTTTTAAAATAAGCCATTTTGGTTGTTTACCGGAAGGGAACGTGGAAAAAGAACAAAAATTAAACGACTTGGCAACATTGCTTCCCGCAAATTTTATGTCTAACGCCACTTTTTTTCACAGTCATGGCTGTGGAAGTGAAAGGTGCGGTACAGTTACGTTAACGGGATCGGTATTTTAATTTTTTTTGTGGTTTTTAATAGTTTGTGATCAGTTTTCATTGCAGTGTCTAGTTAATTAATCAGTAATGCGAGTGATTAGGTACATTAGAGTCCTTAACGATATGAGAATGTTTCCTTTTTTTGTCCGCTGTAGTGACCAGTGCCTTGGTTTATATGACGATTGTGTGGGTGGAAATAAAGCGATGCTGTGCAGAGAAAAGTAGGTTCAGGCCGCATTAAAATGTTTACCAGCGTGTCGGTAAGTCTCTTTTTCAAATGACGGATATGATTATTACGATTGTATAATTTTGAAAGCCAAAATGACTCTTTCAAGTGTAGATCTCCTATATTCATTTCTGGGAAATAAATAGCCGCCATTTTGTAATGAAATCGTCATTGGCTTTTTTTCGAATGTTTTCAAAGATCAAAACGTGTTGGATCTTGATTAGATTTGTCTCGATTCTGCTGGAAAATGTTTCCTTTGTGATTTTTAAGGGTTATAAATGTAATTTTGTGCATGTTAGATTAAAAATGCGTGTAATGGATATCTGAGAATGATGGGATTGATCAGTCACATCACATCCGGGTTCATAGATATTTTTTAATTCTAGAAGAAACTGGTGTTTTAGTTGATATATGAGAAAATATTATAGATTTAAGTCGTTCTTGCATTAACCCCATGTGATATTTGTTGCTAAGTAACGCAGCGTGCACTTCAGGTAAAATGATTTCTGCTAAATCAAAACGTGAGAAATAGCTTATTTTTTTTTCCTCTGTAAACTTTGATCATGATTACTTAATCATGCCGCATTTTACCATGAACCTTTCAGTGCACTTTACCCTTTTACTTTTCTGTATTTTATGTAATTGTGATGACGAATTTTGTGAAATAGACAATAAAGAAAAAAAGTGTGGATCTGACAGTTCTTCAGTGCTTGACAAAAGGTAAGATTTTTTCTTGTGATTTAAAATTTACTGTGAAAGTTAAAGTAATGAGATTTTTTGTTGTAGGTACATTTTTTATGATGTGAATCCACCAGAGGGATTCAATCTGCGACGAGATGTTTACATGAGAATGGCCATATTTGCAAAAAAATTACATGAGAAGCACAAAAATTGGTACTTAGTTTTACCTCCTTGGCCTCATCTGTATCATTGGCAGTCACAGGATATTTTAGAGCAAAATCGCTTGCCATGGAGTTTATTCTTTAATATTAAAAGCTTGTCATCTTTTGCTCCTGTTGTTGAAATGAGTACGTTTCTACAATCTGGTCAAACAGTCATAGATAAAGTCTATGTCTTGCAACATTTTGAAGATACCTTCACTACTGGGAATTTTGAGGATAGATATAAAATTGAACAGTGCTCAAATCGTCTTTCATACAAAAAGGATGAAAAAAAAAATGTTTTTACTGGATATTTTTGGGGGTATTCCAATATTACAGCCAAGGAAGTTCAATGTCTTTCATTTCATGGCCATGCATCTCAGTTGATCAGTTTTGTGGAGGAAACTAAAACCAGAACACTTATGTTTGATCATGCTGAAGTGGTTTTACATGATAGGTTTGGTGATAAAACATATTGGGATGCCAGGAAAAGCATGGTTTTTGCAGATCATTTATTAGAGGAAGCTGCGAAGTACAGAAAAAATAAATTTAATTCAAGTGATGAGACTGATCGAACGTTTCCAAGTAAGGAAAGAAATTCAGTTGGAGGAAATTATTTATGTGTTCATGTTAGGAGGAAGGATTTTGCAAGAGGCAGAAGCAAAGAAGTGCCTAGCATAAAGGGAGCTGCGGAACAAATTAAAAAAGCTTTAAATGATTTGAAGTTAGACAAAGTTTTCGTGGCAACTGATGCCCCTGCAGAAGGTTTGTAAACTATTTTGTCGAGTAGGAAATATAAAGGAGGTTAATTAATGTGAGAATTTTTTTTTTAGAAAAAAAGGAGCTGAAATCATATTTGCCTGATGTGAAAGTCTTTATGTATAAACCAACAAGTGAAATTAAAAAAAATTATAAGGATGGAGGAGTAGCAATCATAGAACAAGTCATATGTTCTCGAGCAAGGTATGAAAGCAATTGAATAATTGTTTAATTTGGTTTGTGGTTTTCTAACATCAGCAGTTGGCTGATTTTTTTCAATTATGTTTTTTTGTTGTTTTAGAAAATTTATTGGCACTCACGAATCAACATTCTCATTCAGAATTCAAGAGGAGAGAGAAATTTTAGGCTTCCCACCAGAAACTACATTTCTGAGGTTATGTGGAGATAATGAAGTTAAGTGCCGACCTCCTTCACAGTGGAAAATTGAACATTAATGAAAAATGTGTTCAAATATTTGAAATGAATGAATCAAGTGGGTGCTTTTATAAAATCTTGCTGTATAGTAATTTTGCAGACAGGATTATGATCTTGACATCCTACGAATTATTGAAATTTTTTAAGACTGCTTTTTTTACATAAATAAGAAGTTTTTTTGATTATGGTACATAATTTTAATAAAAGGTATTAATACAGTTTCGAATACCTAAACATTCTAATATTCAACTTGGTATCACACGCTTTATTTCAGTTAAAAATTTTTGATGTCGATTGCTAGTTAAAATCTGTGATTGGGATTCTTCTTGAAGTCAACGCAGTCAGCGCAGTTGCAGTGTTCTTCAGCTGAAAAAAGTGAGTATACATTTTAAAGAATTTTTTTTTATTCAAGTTTGCTGCGTAGCAAGAGCAAATCTAATAAATGACAAGAAAGCAATGCCAAGTAAACATCATGTGTGGGAAATTTTTGAGACTTTAGGCTCCTGCCTTTCAATGATGCCAATTTCTTTTTAAAAAGTTAGTAAATATTCAAGAAATTTTATTTCTTTTAAAATTCCTGCCTGGCTGGCTGAATTAAATTTTTTGAAGAATCAATTTGTTTTGAACTTACTATTTCCACAATAGCCACCATTAGAACAGCAATGTGCATTTTGATCATCCGGATTACAAATAGCATAAGAATCCTCAACTTTAGGCACTTCTTTCCCGCATCTCCCTCGGCTTCCATCAGGCGCATTAGACAAATGCCAAAGTATTTTTCCAGTTTTAGGCTTAATCGGTTCTTGAATTAATTTTTCAGGGTTCTTCGCATAATCGACACAAGTTGGGCAGTCGCATGATTCAGGACCTGATCCGCAGTAGCCAAATTCACCGCAGCAGCTATAACCTATCGGTAAGTAGCTCAACAATATTATTTAAGTTCCTCATAAGGCAAGCTAAGATTTTAAAATTAACCTAAATCGTCCGGATCGCAATGCGGATAGTATCCTTTGTATAGAGGCGCACTTTTGCCACATAAACCAGCAAGTTTTTCATTTTCTTCGAAAGTCCACCATCTTCTTTCATCAATGGGGATACATTTGAAGTTGACGTCGTTTTTATTTGTGCAAAGTTGTGCAGCTGATATTAGGTCAATCATCGTGTTGTCCTCGTCGTCTTGCCCAACTTCCCAGACCATTAACCCTCCTAGATTTTTTTCTAGTGCGAATTTGATTTTTTCCTTGACTGATTCTGGGTTTTCATAACTGAAATTGAGAGAGGAATGATGCTAAAGTGTTTTAAGTGCGGCTGCCTGAAAACGGGCAAAGATCTGATGATTGATGATACTTAAGAAATTTTGCTGTAAAAGTGGAAAGTGTATGACTGCATTTTTTAAGAGCAAAGTAATCATTAGTCGGACCGTGAAATATTTTTCTAAAGAAGACAGCTGTAGACTTTCTTGGCGTCAGTTTTGTGTCAAACTTACCCCAGATATGTTCCATTTTGACTGTACGCATAAGGCGACTTAACTTTCTTATCAAAATAATGTTGAAAATTCGGATTTTTGAGCCATTCCTTCTTAATATCTTTCCAGCTTACGTACCCTCCTTCTGCTTTACCATTAACTAGCTTCGCCATTCTATAAATTCCATATTCTCCAGACTTAGCCTCAACATTGTGCCAATATCTTCCGTATACCGGAATTCCCATTACTACTTGCTTAGGTGAATTTAATTTACAAACGTAAGTCTTAATAGCCCAGTTAACGTTATATTTTCCCGAGTATCCTTTGGGGGCGTTGTGATATAGAGGCGATGGGGGTCCAGCATAAGCTCCCCATTTAGTTTCCCACGGGCCGAAGAAATCGTAAGACATAACGTTGACCCAGTCAGCGTATTTAAGCAATCCTGGGAGATCGTATCCGACTCTTAGAGCGGTTTCGCCTGCAGCGCCAGCAAATGTTAGTAAATATTTACTTCTTCCTAATTTTTTGGATTGTTCGTCAAGAGCGGTTCTTAAATCCGACATTAGTTTGACATAATTCTGCTTATCCTGAAAAATTAATTTAAAATTTTTTTTAAAATTGTTAATATGGACCGGTTGACTAAGAAGAAAACTTACTTGTGGTATCCCCGGATTGGCCCCACCAGCAACAGGATACTCCCAGTCAATATCAATCCCATCTAAATTATTATCTTCTAGAACCTTGAGAACAGATGCGATGAACGTAACTTTCATGCTAGGACTTGCAGCGATTTTACTAAAATACTGAGAATTTTCCCAACCGCCCACGGCGAACATAACTTTCAAATCTGGTAGTTTGCTTTTAATATCCAGCAGGCGATTTAGTCTTTTTTCGGCTATTCTCCGAACTTCATCGTGTTTTTTCGAGCTAGCATGATCAGGATTGCCAAGGGCCACCTGACCATTTGCTTTAACTTCAAAAAATGCGTAAATGATGTGAGTAAACCTTGAGAGAGTTTTTTTAACAATATTTTTGCCCCAAGACGCATAGTAGCCAACGATTTTCTTTCCACAGTTTTTTGCTAGAATGTTTTTAATCTGGCCATCATCGTCGTCTTCATCATCATCATCATCATCACCACCATCTTCTTCATCTTCGGCTTCTTCGTCATTTTCTGTAATAAAATTGGAGTCAGTGAATATTTTAGAGACAGTTTTAGCTTATCAGGAGCTTCATTCCAGGTGGATAAATTGGCCTAAGCCAGAAGTAATATTTGAAGCCTCGATTCAGGAGTTAGGGCCGATTTCTGAGTCAAACCAAGTGAGCTGTACCATCGACAAGTCCCATCACGAGTTTTTAGACTTGTCAAAGGCAGAAGTTGGATCTATGAGAGAGATTTGACTTGCCTGGATTAACTAGCTTGACTAAAGCTAATAAAGCAATATTTGAGGCTGTTATTGCAATTTAAAAATAGTATGCATCACAACTTACCCGCATTCTCCTCTTCTTCAGACGTTGAAAAAGTAGCCATCCATTTACTGAATTCCTCAAACGCGCTCTGACTGCAAAACGCTCCAGTTTCCGCTTGTCTTTTTTTCCGTTTACCTGCTTTCGCAAACACAGAAAACTGACTCATCCACTGTCGTTTCTGTTGTGCGTTTAACGTTTTAGCAGCCTCACACGCAGTTGGAACCGGATATCGGTTTATCAATGCAAACTCGTCGATGTCTACCATTCTTAAAGCAGTTAGCCAGGGATTATTTCCTGCTTTACTAAGTTCTTTATCTATGGCTAATATAGCACTTTGATCTCGTGGGGTCAATGTAAATTTTTTTGATGCTTTGCTCTCAGTTCGGGCATGCTTATTTTTTCCCATAAATCCAGCTACATGAGTATTTCCTTGATAAGTATAACAAACCAACTTCCAGAAATATTCTTTTACTTTGATTTTATTTTTTGGTAGTCCGATGGTGTCGACCACCTTTCCGCCATGCCCTGAAAAAATTTATGATTATGAAAACGGAAAATCGGCCAAAGTTAAGGTAGCTTACCTGTAACTACGATCGCTTTGATATGGCTCTTCGATGCGCATGCCAATGCCAATTCTAAAGTTTTCCAAGATCCTACATTAAGCTTAGCATTTTGAGGTGCTATGTTTAAGTACAAATTTCCCGAATTCGACGACTTTTCGTTCCATCTGAACATATCAGCCGGTGATAAATGGCCTTTGTGGTAACCTTTTCTATTTACCCAAACCTTTTTTGTCTTTTTCACATAATGATTATCGGTTTGTTGTTTGCCTTTTAAATTTGGGCAAGGATGCTGCACGAAATGCCCTGCGCGAGTTTCAGGTTTCATACTTAAAATTTGCCATTTATGGTAAGTGATAGACCATAACGGTGATTTTTCAATTGAATCAAAGCGCACAGCATAGAGAAGCGCATCGTTTGCTTTTCCAATTTTGAATAATGAGGATGCTGATTTTACGAATATAGTTCGCATTCTTCCGGAGCCACATTCTTGGGCTTTGCACCCGATTGTCTTGTCCCATTTTTTGGTTGATAGGCATGTAAGTGCATAAGGCTCCTGAAAACAATTACAAATAAGCCGAGTAGTTTTGATCAAGAAAAATGAAACTTACCTCAGTGTAGCCAGCATTACATAAATAATTGCACTTCTCGTTAGGCCTAGAACCCTTGCACCTACTGACTGTCTTCGGTAAAACTTTTCCTCTGTAACCTTTTGGTTCAGACGGTGCAGGACACTTGTCGCCTTTATCACAATCCTTCTGCTTTTGTTTCGTCTGCCCCTTCTTCCTCTTAGCCTGTCTCTTATTTCTCTGGTTTTGTCTCCTACATCTATTCTCAAAATCTTGTTGATCCTTTCTTCTTTTTTGATCCGATTTTCTATTATTTTTCTTTGATATCGCTCTCTTCCCTCTTCTTGTATCTAAATAAAAATTGCTTCTCAATAATTTTTCTGCAGAAAAAAATCAAAAAAGATCTTACCTCTTTTTACTCTATCCTCAACTTTATCCAATCCTTTTTTGATAGTGTTTTTCAAACCTTTTGCAGCTTTCCCACCTAATTTTAAAATTTTTCCACCGCCAGGTATGAAATCAGTTAAATCGTTCGTGATGACACCCAGTGCTCCTTCTCCGATTTTACTCAAATCTCCTTCGATGATTCCTTCCCCGACGGTTTTAACATTGTCTACTAAATCTTCAGCGCTTTTAACTAAGGGAGCTTCTCTGAACGTTTCAAGCGCTCCGTCTAAATCACCTTGCGCAACTTTGTCGATGCTCTGAACGACGCTAACGCCGGTTTCGATAATTTTTTTAGGAGTTTCTATTATTGAATTTCCAACATCTGACAAAAAAGTCTTGGTGTTAAAATAATAGCATGAGGTTGGTTATCGATCTAGTCTCGTCTAGTGGCCATCTTTGGAACTAATTCTTTGGTACTCTCTCTATTCACAGCTTTCAGACATAAATAAAATTACTTGCCTTCAAAAAATCCGCCTACATCATCCCAGAAATCTCTTCTATATCTTCTTAGTCGTTGAATCTTCTTCAAATCATGAGCCCTGTACAAATATTGCGCCTCACTCGCAATCGATTCTTTATCCGGCTTGCAACTCATCGCATCATATCCATTAAAAACCTTTAATTTATTCAAATATTCACTATCAAAATTAGGCACCATCACTCTCGCAAATAAATCACTATTAGCTTGAGTCTCATAATCCCAATCTTCATCCCCTGTTATATCTTTATAAATTTTACATTCCATAGATTTTTCTGATCTTGATATTTGAATGAATTGGCAGCCATCTGATTGCTCGTTACAAATTTCAAAACATCTGTCGTAGGAAGATTTAGACTCTGCAGGTCTTTCATTCAAGTAGAAAGTGTCTATTAAATATTTATCAAAGTTCCTGGATAAGTATTGATTTTTTCCGATGATTGTGAATCGAAATCGAGGGTGATTAAAATCGATTCTGTTGTTTTTAAAGTTAATCCATTGTTCGGGGTCGATGCTTTGGATTTTTTTTGGATATTCGCCCACGATTAGGCATGCTTTGTCGATTAGATTGAAATAGACGTCTAGGCAGTGGTTAGTGTTGGTGCACTGAAGGACGCAGTCTTGTAAGTTTTGAGTTGTGAGTTGTTCGTTGTACGGAATTCGATCTAGTCTAAAATAAAAGAAGACGAAATTAGTTAGGTTGTGGGCTATGAAACTAGGACTAAAAATTCCAACGAAAATCCGATCAAAATCGATCAATATTTTCACAGCCTCGACTCGGTACAGCTCACTAATGGATATTCTTGTCTACTTGCATCTATCCAGACCAGGCGCGCCGACTTGAAAAAATTTGGAGGGACAACTCAGGTTAATTTTTCCATAAGCATATGTTTCCTATACTTAACTTATGAGACTTTAAAGTTGGGGGGGGGGGAATTGGCCCTCCCCCCCCCAAGTCGGCGTGCCTGACCCAGACTGAAGCTAGCAAGATTGTGGTCCTTTTATTTGGAATGATGCGGAAGAACCGGTTCCCTCATCTTTCCTTTACTTACTTAAAATGGTTATTTTCATCAAATCCGTACAAGACCTTATCCCTTTTCTTATGCACCAATTTAAATTCTCTAAACCCTTTATCTTGATAATTTCTTGATTTCACTCCATCCCAATCCATTATCTGGCAGATGTACTGCTCAAAATTCACGAGCACTCCCGTACAAATATCCGCTTTTACGCAGTCTTTAAAACAATCATTTAAAAATTTTTCCTTCCTACTTTTCTTTACCTCATATAAAGTTAATTTAGTATTTTGTGGAGTTAGTCTGGATCCCTTTTCCTTATTCGCTGACAACTCTGAAAGAAAATCACATCAGTTGAGTGGATTGTCGCATCCGCTGCCACCAAAAATCCTGAGATCAGTAAGTTCCCAACTGAAAATGCCACATCTGACTGACTAAGCCTTTTTTAGGACGCAAGTCACTTTATTTTAAAAAATCTTCTACCAGCAGTTAAGGTTGAGTAGCACTTTTAGCCAAACGCAGATTTGATCACAACACAAAATAAACAACTTTCTGATTTCAAACTTTTTTTCCAAATTCTCCTACCTTACATCTTACCTGCTTCGTTGTATATATCCACCAACTCCTCATATTCTTCTCCTCCTTTGTCTATCTCCGTAAATCTCCATTCATAATCATCATGAAAGTAATCCCTATAAAACAAACTCAAATGCCCGAATTTATAATAAACATTCTTACAATTCTTTCCCTGAAGATAAACCATACACTTCCCATCATGATAAGTACTAACCGAACATCTATTACTTTCACAATGTCTAAAACAATCTAAAATATCATCCGTTTGATATTCATAATCCGGTCGAGAATCACAAATCGTTTGAGTATGTCGACTTAAAACATAATCCCTTAGTACAAAAATCGGCTGTGTTAAAATTACAGTTGTCCAGCCATATTCATCGTCGTCATAATCCCCTTCCACTCCATCAAACATGTGACAGGTTTTTTCGTCTTCGTCAAAACTTATGGCAACGCAGTTATGTTGCCCAATGCAAGAAATAAAACATTCTTGGAAAGATACTTTTTGGATTATTCTTTTGGGCGAATGGGAAATCCTAACGTCTTGTAATTTTTCGAAGGGGAATTCTTTACAGACGTCACAGATTCTGAAGGAGTGGGTTTGGTTGTATTTGTAAAAAAATTGCCCTTTTGTGTCGATGTCCCGGCATTGTAGTGGTTCGCTGTCGAAGGTTTCGTCGTTTTTTATGAGAAGTTTATCTTGGACGAAATTTTTGTAGTAGGTGAAGCTGTCTTCATTATCTGCAATAAGAATTTAAGGTCAAAGTATAATCTGCAGCTTGCTGTTTTGGCAACGGAAGTAAATTACCGTCTTCAGTGTCGTCGGTGGTATTTCTTTTCGGCGGCGGGGAAGGTTTTGTGGGCATTACGCACATTCCGTATTTCCAGTTGTTGTACGGCCCATGAGAACATTTTAAGTTTCCGCAGCAATTATCCTCACATCCAATGTCGTACAGCTTCAAACAATTTCGACTCGCGGTAGATGAGTTGTCATCTGAAATCAGATATGAAAAGATATTTTTCAAGGGGAAATGTTGGGCCCTATAGTTTTCATTTTTTAAATTGAAAACTACTCACATTGTTTGCATATTCCATATTCCCAGTCGGGGTCCTTATCACAAAATTTAGAGCAGCACTGTTCATTTCCAGTACATCCGTTAAACCAATCTTCATGACAGTCACTATTATCTTCTTCAGCATCGTCGATTTCGCTGCTGTCATCTTCGCAGTCCTGGCATTCGTTTTCAGATACGGGTACGTCATCATCATCTGTTTCTTCTTCTGTGTCCTCTTCTTCCACATCCTCATCACCGGCTTCATCACTATCCTCTTCAAAATCTGGAAGCTCTGATGTCACATAAGAAGAAGTGTGCACCAATTTTTTGTGATTATGATTATGATGATGGTGGTGATGGTGGTGATGATGATGTTCAGGTTTTTTTACTTCATAGGCATTCTCTGGTTCTGTGAAAAAAATATAGTTAGGAATGATTTGGTTCCATATTCTTTATTATTAAAAATTAGTTTACTCACTTTTCTGGCATTTACCATGTTGGCTGTAGGCGGATTTCTTTTTGCACAGCCCAGAGCAGCATTCCTCGTTGTTTTCGCAATCATCTGAATCCGAGAGGCATCTTTCATCCTCGGTGGAACCTCCTATAAATATTTACAATGAACTGTTCCACCAGAACTAATTTTCTAGCTTTAAAAAAAATTGGACTTACTTGGTTCGCAATAAGTACGTCTTTTACCGTACGAAGGCCGTGTCTTGCAAGAACCAGAACAGCAGTCTTGATCATTTGCACAATTAGAAGTCAGATCTGCCTTGCATTGCACCTCTAGTGCAGGTTCTACAAGAGTTACCAAATTGTTAAAAGCAGCAATTTTAATTTCTTTGCTGATCTTACACAATTTAAAATTCAAGAGTTTGCAAAAGAAACGGTAAAAGGTCTTACCTGGCTTGCAGATTCCATTCCTGTAATACCCTTTCTTTTCACAAACCCGAGAACAACAGTCATTATTCGATCTACAAGTATTGTCCCCATCTTCTTTGCAAGCCTGGGACAAAACTAACGTAGAAACGAACAAAAAACAAACAAATACAATTTTCATTTTATTGAAGTAGCGCGGAAAAATATCCCGCACTCTTTTTATTCTTTATACTGCCACATCATGCAGACTTGCTGCTTGCAGACCTTGCAGGTACTGTGCAAGCTAATACAGATGCACTGTGCATGATTTTGTCCCATTGCCTAATTTATCCAAAAAAAAAACTAGTTTGCTGAAATGGGAAACCCGTTTTGAAATCTTTTTTCCATTAGAGCATAAATTATAAGTTTGACATATCTTAGATGAAGGTTATAAAAGATCAGGGTTTATTTTTCTTTCCTGCCCGCTGCAAATCAAATCAGACTTGTAAAAATTTCTTGGGCAAATAGTTTACAGTTTTTATTTTACCCAAAAAATTGCGATATAATTGCAGTACCAGTATGGAATCATAGTTTTATCAAAAATCGTTCACTACACCCGGAAAGTCTATTAACAAAGTTATTTTTATTTAAATCGGCAAGATCACCTTGAGATGATAGTCTTGTGGAAAGATTTTGCTTCCTTTTTAATGACTAACCGCCCGAATTTTTAAAAATACTGAAAATTTCTTATATTTATGGGCTTCAAGGTACTATAGTAGGACCTGAATTATTTTTTAAGTCCTAAATTAGGTTTCGTGGTTTTGCAGATGTGCAGGGCACGTGCCCACTTCTAATGTCGATTGCGTAATGTTTAAAAAAAAGAAGGAAAAACTTCAGTTAAATTATCATTATTTTTTTTATTAAAATTTTTCGTAATCTGGATGATACCGGTTAAAGATGATTGTTGTCAAATGGAATTGAAAGAATTAATAACAAGTTTATCGTTTTTAATCGGCAGGGTTGCTATGCTAAAATAAATCTCATTATAATTTCATAGAATTTTTATTAAAAAAATGCTTAAAATAATTTTTTATATTGATCACATAAAAAACACGAATTGCTAAAATTAATTATTTACTAAAAACACATAAGTGACAGCGATTCGATGAGGGCAAAGCCTATCACATTATCTTATACTTAATTAATCGGCTAAATTAAAATCTGTAGTCAGGTTTTTTCTTAAAATCAATGCAGTCTTTACAGTCGCAATGCTCTGGAGCTGAAAACAAGAAGATATTGTAATTGCTGAATCTATGCGAAAGCTATTTCGGCTAATTTTACTTACTGCTACCGCAGTAGCCGCCATTTGAACAGCAATACGCGTTCGGGTCATCCGGATTACAAATAGCATATGAATCTCCTACTTTAGGAACGTCTTTCCCGCAGCGCCCTCTACTTCCATCTGGTGCGTTAGATAAATGCCAGAGAACTTTTCCAGTTTTTGGTTTAATTGGTTCTTCTAATATTTTTTCAGGGTATTTGGTGTAGTCGACACATGTCGGACAGTCGCAGAATTCTGAACCGGAGCCGCAGTAACCGAACGGACCGCAGCAGCTGTAACCTACGGCGAAAAAATATTTTTATGATTATTCGGAAAACTTATAACTGGAGACAGGTATGCGCAAATAGCTTGATAAATTATTCAAATTAAGGGTTAACATGAATACTATCTTGTCTAGACTTTTAAGTAGATGAACCGCGAACAGAAAGCTACTGAAAGACCAGAAGTGACAATTTTTTAGTAGCCACGACTTACCTAAATCATCTGGATCACATAAGGGATAATATCCTTTATACAAAGGTGCACTTTTCCCACAAAGCCCAGCCATATCTTGATTCTCTTCATACGTCCACCATCTTCTTTCGTCAATCGGCGTACACTTAAAATCAACATTATCATTATTTGTACAAAGTTGCGCCCCTGATAATAAGTCAATAATTGAATTTTCATCGTCGTCTTGCCCAATTTCCCAAGCCATTAATCCTCCTAAATTTTTCTCTAAAGCAAATTTTATTTTCTCCCGAACTGACTCTGGATTTTCATAACTAAAATCATAAAATATTTAATTGAAAACATTCTTTCTCGTTCCAATTTCTGCTCCGCCTACTTACCCTAAATAAGTTCCACCACCGTAAGCATACGGCGACTTCACTTTCTGATCAAACGTATGCTTATATTTAGGATTATTCAACCAATCCTTCTTTATATCTTTCCAACTAACAAATCCTCCATCGAACTTCCCATTTACAGGACTAGCCATTCTGTAAATAGCGTATTCTCCTGATTTATCCTCAACGTTGTTCCAATATCTTCCGTATAATGGAACACCCATGACAACTTGTTTGGGAGATTGTAATTTACAAACATAGGTCTTGATAGCCCAGTTAACGTTATATTTGCCTGAGTAGCCTTTCGGAGCGTTGTGGTACAGAGGAGATGGAGGACCAGTATACGCTCCCCATTTACTTTCCCAAGGACCGAAGAAATCATACGACATGACGTTGACCCAGTCAGCGTATTTAAGCAATCCAGGGAGGTCATAGCCGACTCTCAAAGCTGTTTCCCCGGCAGCTCCAGCGAAAGTCAGTAAATATTTTTCTCTTCCTGATCGTTTCGCTTTTTCATCAAGAGCGAATCTTAGATCTGACATTAACTTGACATAGTTTTGTTTGTCCTGAAATAGAAATTGTAGGAAAAATTTAAATTTTGGTCTCCGTTTGCGAGTTAGATTAGAAGAGAGGTGAAAACTTGTGTATGTTGAATCTGACATTTTATTACTTTTCATTTATTCTGATCTATATTTTCAGCTAGTCGGACAAAAATTTGTGGTGGATCAGCTACTGCTTTAAATCACCTCTCTTCCACTCTGCTCTCTTACATCAAATTTGGTTTGAACAACTCACCTCACTGACTCCGGTGACAGCTCCACCTGCAACCGGGTACTCCCAATCAATATCAACCCCATCTAAATTATAATCATCCAAAACTTTAAGCACAGAAGCTATAAAAGTAGTCTTCATATCTGAACTCGCAGCTACTCTACTAAAATACTGTGAATTTTCCCAGCCACCCATCGCGAACATAATTTTCAGCCCATCTAACTTATCTCGAAGATTTAATAAATGATTTAGTCTTTTCTCAGCCGTTCTTGTAACTTCATCATGTGCGCTTGAAGTTGAATGATCAGGATTACCTAGTCTGACTCTGCCGTTCGACTCCATTTCGAAGAACGCGTAAATAATATGCGTGAATCTCGAAAGCGTCGACTTTTTAACAACATTCTTCCCCCACGACGCATAGTAACCTACAACTTTCTTCCCGCAATTTTTAGCAGGAATATTTTTAATCTCTCCACCATCATCTCCGTCATCCCCATCTTCATCTCCTGCGTTATTCTCTTCATCATTCATTTTCTCATCATCCTGCGCGAATTCTCCTAACCAAGACGCGAAGCCATCCAGTTCGCTCTTACTACAAAACGGTCCATTCCCTGCCTCCCTCTTCTTCCTTCTATCCTTAAACACGTTAAACTGACTCTTCCAATATTTCTTCTGATCAGCATCAAGCGTCATAGCTGACATACAATCCTGAGGAAGGGGATACCGAGCTATCAAATTGAATTTATCCTTCGCGAGCATTTGTACAGCAGCAGCCCAAGGATTACTCGCTGGGTTTGACAATTGCGGGCTGATATTGATAATATCCTGTTGGTCACGTGGGGTTAGGGTATCTTTTTTCGCTGCTTGGCTTTCCGTTTTTACGGGTTGGTTTGATCCCCTAAAAGCGGCGACGTGGGTTTTCCCTTCGAATTTGTAGCAGACCATTTTCCAGAAATATTCTTTTACTTCAACACGTGATCTGACGCTTCCTATTTGGTCGATTACTTTTCCGCCGTGTCCTGTGACTACGATGGCTTTGATTTTGTTTTTGGATGCGCATTGGACGGAGGTTTCTAAGGTTTTCCAGGAGCCCATGTTGAATTTATCGCATTGGGGAGCGACGTTGATGTAGAGGTTGCCGGAATTGGTGGATTTTTCGTTCCACCGGTATAAGTCGGCTGGAGAGAGATGTCCTTTTTGATACCCTGGAATAATTTTTATGTGATCAGTCCTGGAGCCAAATAAGTTAAAAAAGAAGGAGAAGGGGATAGTAAACAGAAGCTAGAAGTCTAAAAATCAGCTAATCTCCAACTTCGTCTTGTGCAATAAAATAAATAATTAAGAAGATCTAATCTTGTAAAAGAAACTTGATTGGCTGAGTCATTGTATCTATAGCCAGTTAGGAAATCAGAGATTCAGCCAATTGGAAAAAAATTTGCAGAAAGATTCCCAGTTTAAATCCGAAAAGCTTTGATCAGCTTAATAGCGAATGAGGACGACTAAGAAGGCTTTTATAGTAGAAAGCTGGAAATGAAGTAATTGCTAAAATTGCCCCTCGTGATCAAGTATATGATAGGCATACATCATTGTGGGTCTATTTAACCTTAACTGAATCCAGATCTGAATTTGTTTTCAAGTTGTGTGGATTTTGCCTTTTACTGGTAGTGTTGCCATAACTCCAGTTTATAAAGTAATCATGTAGTATAAATTAGTAGCCAGATTATGGCGATTTTATTTTAATTTCTTAAAGAAGCCAGCTCCGCGATGGAGCCGGGCGATTTGGGCATTAAAGGCCGTTGATCGGAATTATTATTTTCAATAGGTGAATGATATTTACTTCTTTTGGTCATGATTAGCTTTTACACTAATGTAGGGAATTAGTAGGGTAGTAGTAGTTGTAGTTGTAGCAGCTGTAGATTAGTATTGTAGACTTAGTAAAATTGTGATCTAAAGAAGTATAGGCCTATATCATTCACCCAAAAAATTTTTACTGACTGTTTTCTTGTGATTGAGCTAAGAATTATTATAAAAGTGAATCATGATAACCCGATTTTTTAGCTAAATAATCATATGAAGATTTTGAAAAGACATAAGAGCGACCAAATTTATCAAATCTGAGTTTAAAATGGCAACATTGTCCGTAAAAGCTTAATTGTTTCTTAGCTAACTTCTAATAATGATCTCTGTACAATGTTCAGATTAATTCAATTTCTTAAAGACACATCCACGTCCCAATTTTATTCTTATTTGGCTTGAGAGCTGATTTCTATATCTCCAAGTTACCTTTTGGATTATTTTTCCTCTCGAAATGTGAATCAGTAAGCTGTTTATCCTTTATAGTTGGACAAGGATGCTGCAGAAAATGACTAGGTCGACTGTCGGGTTTAACATGAGTAATTTGCCATTTATGATAAGTTATCGACCAAACTGGACTTTTCTTATCGGTATCCAACAGTACGGCGAATAGAAGCGCATCGTCGCCTTTGCCACTCGAGTAATGCGAAGCAGCTGAACTTATGAAAATCAACCGCATTCGTCCACTACCGCAATCTTGTGGTTTACAGCCAGTTGATTTGTCCCATTTTCCATCGTTTTGGCATGTAAGTGAGTAAGGATCCTGAAAATAAACAAAGTTATCCATAAATGGTCAGAGTAGTCTTTGTTAGGAATTTTACTTTGACAAAACTTACCTCTGTATAACCAGCGTTACATAAATAATTGCACTTTTCTTTCGGTTTTATATTATTACATTTATTTAAGGTCTTCGGCAAAAGCTTTCCTCTTGATCCTTTTGGTGCTTCCGGTTTCATGCAGTTCTTATCCTTACAATCATCTTTTTTTTTTTTTTTTCCTCCTGATGCCCTCTTGGTTCTATTGTTCGCCGAGCACTTCTTGTCTTTTTCCTCTTTATCCTTCTTTTTCTTCTCATCTGATTTTTTGTTGTTCTTTTTCCCAATGTCATCCTTTCCGTTTTTAACATCTATTTACAAAAATATCCAATATTAGAAGTTGTCTGTCAAATTATGACAGTTTAATATGTTTACCTCTTTTTCCTTTGCCCTTCACTGCTTCTTTTCCTCCTTTTATTGCGCCTTTCAGTCCCTTCGCACCTGCGGATATTATTTTTCCTGGGCCAGGAATAAAGTCAACGAAGTCACTTGTGACAACACCAAGTGCGCCTTTCCCAATTTTTTTAATATCTCCTTGGACGATTCCCTCTCCGACGGTTTTGACGTCGTGGTACAATTTTTCTGCACTTTTGACCAAAGGAGCTTCTCTAAATTCTTTAAGGGCTCCTTTTTTATCTCCCTTAATTGCTTTGCCGATGCTCTTAACAACTTTAACTCCAGTCTGGACGATTTTTTTTGGAATATCAATGATTGCTTTTCCAACTTCTGTTAAAAAAAAAGATTTTTAGCTGAAAAATTTGCCATTTATAACAAATGATAATTTTTTTTTCTTTTCCATGACCAAAATTTGGAGGATTTTAATTCTGGAGCTTCAAGAAAAATTGCCAGGAAAAGGAGTCAGTTGAAAAAATGGCAGACCAACAAACCCAGGAATGGAATTTTCGTCTGTTTTTCCGGCGGCTACTTGAGTTGCACCCCTGGACTTCTTTCATCTGAATCATGCTCTACAGGTGAGCTTTACTAATAAGTGTCTTAATTAATAATTAAGCCTGTTGCAAAACTAAAACCCAAGTGGTCACAGCAGCCATTTTATAAAAATTTGATAAAACTTCAAGAGCCAGCGACTCTCGTGGCACAGTTTTGCATCTTCTAATTTGAACTCGAGGGCTGATAAAATTAGTAATTAATACTTTCATAGAACTTACTTTTAAAAAAATTCCCAATTTTCTTGAAAATATTTCTCTTGGTTCTTGCCAACTCGTTAATCTTATCTAAATCATGATCTTGATATAAATAATATGCTTCTTGGGAAATAGATTCCGCGTCAGGTTTACAATTCATCCCATCAAATTCATTAAAAACATCCAATTGGTTCAAATAAGTCGTATTAAATTTAGCCACCATTTGCCTCACATACAAATCACTATTTATTTTATCATCGTATTTCCACTCATCGTCATCATCCACATCTTTGTAAATTTTACATTCTATAAAATTTTCCGATCGTGATATTTGTACAAACTGACAATCATCAGATCGTTCGTTACATTTTTTAAAACATTTTTCGGTGGCTGATTCAGGCTCTGCGGGCCTCTCGTCAAGCCGAATGGTATCCAGTAGATATTTGTCGAAATTCCGGGAGAGGTATTGATTTTTAGCGATTATTGAGAATCGGAATTGAGCATGATTGAATGAGACTCGGTTTGTGTTTTTGAAATTGATCCATGAGTTTGGATCAATGTCTCGGCTTCGTTTTGGGAATTCACCCACGATCAGGCAGGTTTTGTCTATTAGATTGAAGTAAATATCGTTGCAGTGTTTGAATTGGTTGCATTTGTTGATGCATTCTTTTAGGTTTGGAGTTTTGTGTTCTTCGTTGTAAGTGACTCGATCTAACCTAAAAAATAAACAGATAATTTTAAATTGAAACAAGCTGAACCTGCGCAAGGCAGACTTCAGCTTGGCTCGCTTCCCGAGCGGTACAAAAGCGAAGGTTTATGCTTCTCCCCCATTTTTTACATTTTTGCTTCTTTCGTTGGAACGGCTGAATTTTTAGCTGGAAATCTAATCAGCTCGTCGGACATAAATGCTGAACGAACTGATGTAATTAAGTTGGCGGTAGCTTTCGTCGTTTTTAGGCTATGGTGGATATTAAAAAATCGTGTAGTGAATTCAATACTTCGGCTATCTTTGATGAGTGCCGAAGTAAAAAAAAATTATTGAAAATATTCGAAGGCGTAGGGAAGTGGCGCTCCCACTGACCAGTGGTTTTCCACTGCAATCAGCCTCGTGAAGTGCGGCAGCTGGCACTTCAGTACCGGTTGTAGGCGGACATTAGTAAGATCGGAACGGCTTCAATCTGGGTATCTGGCGGCGGGATGGCAACCATCAGAACGGCGTCAGTACAGTGGTGCAGAAGGCAACAGGGACACCACTGCACTATTTATTGTCCTTAGAACAATCTTGATGACGAGAAAAATCTGGTTTAGTCTCATTGCGCACACCGCTGGCGAGCTTGCAAATATAATATTTAAATAGCCTACAGATAAAATATAGAAGCAGCACGACTAAAACTGACTTTGGCGGCCTCTGAAGATTTTTATTCTAAAGTACGCCCCAATTCTACAAAAAATACTTGCTCAGACTTATGCTTCTATCACTTACTTGAAAAAAATATTTTCATCGTATCCATACAGAACTTTGTCCCGCTTCTTATGGATCAACTTATATTCCCTATATCCTTTGTCTGGATAATTCCTCGACTTCACATCATTCCAATCCATTATTTGACAAATCAACTCGTTATAATTGACCAGCACTCCCGTACAGATCTCCGCCTCAAGGCAATTTTTGTAACACGAATTCAGAAAATTTTCTCTCCTCAGCTTCTGTGTTTCATACACTGTCAAGTTACTACTTTGAGGAACTCTTGGGCCACTGCTACCTCCTCCTGATCCTTCAAGCTCTAGAAAAAAGAAATATTCTTATATAGCCAAAATCAAATTTTCTCTTATGCCTAACATCAAAAATTTTACCTTCTCTTGTAATTATATCATCCAGCTCTTCATCTGAACCATCTTTCACGATTTCAGTAAACCTCCATTCATCATTATCATGAAAATAATCCCGATAAAACAAACTATAATACCCGAATTTGTAATAAATATTCTTACAGGTTTTTTCCTCCATATAAATATCACATTCACCATCGTGATAACTACTAGCATAACAATTATGCTTCTCACAACGGCTAAAACAATCTAAGATATCACTCGTGTCATACTGATAATTCGGTTCAGATTCGCACATGAGTTGAGTATGTCTACTTAAGACATAATCTCTTAATATAAAAATCGGTTGGGTTAATATTACAGTGGCCCAACCGTATTCATCGTCGCTGTAATTTCCATCTATAGAATCGAACATGTGGCAGACGTTTGCATCTTCATCAAAACTTACAGCTACGCAATTTTGTTCTTCAGTGCAAGTAGTAAAACATTCTTGAAATGTCGTTTCTGGGATTTGTTTGATTGCTGGATTTGAAATTCTGACGTCTTTAAGTTTTTGGAATGGAAATTCTTTGCACACGTCGCAGATTCTAAATGAATGGGTGTCGTTGTATTTGTAGAAGAATTGGCCCTTGACGTCGATGTCCCGGCATTGCAATGATTCGCTTTCGAAGGTTTCGTCGTTTTTGAGGAAGAGTTTGTCTTGGACAAATTGTTTGTAAATAGCAAAGTCCTCTTCATCTAGAAGAACAGAAATATTATTGATTGAGTTTTAAGTTTTAAGAAAATCTTCTGAAAAAAAATTAAAATTACCGTCATCAATCTCATCGGGTTTTTCCTTTGAAGGGGTTAAACTAGTTTCGTCGACGCACATTCCTTGTATCCAATTTCCATATGGGCCATTCGAGCATACCAGATTATTGCAGCAAGGGCTGTTCTTGCAACCGATTTCATGGAGGTTTAAGCAGTCTTCGTTTCCAGTATTTGGATTGCTTCCTAAAAAAGGTTTAAACGCATTCAGTGTCAGCGTGATTTGTAGCGGGACTCAGAACTACGAATCCTAAACTTGGTGTGGGCTCGTAGCAGACTTTAACTTACTCTGTTTACAAACTCCGTATTTCCAGCTGGGTTCTTTATCACAAAACCCAGAGCAGCATTGCTGGTTGACAACGCATTCGTTGAACCAGTCCTCCTCGCATTCTTTGCCGTTTTCTGGGAAGATAAAGCATATATTAAGCTTTTGCAGTTAACGTCCGTGTTGAGAAATAGTTTGTGTTTTAAATAATTAGTACTTACTGGGTCTGCAAGAACCAGCGTTTTGATCTCTTTCCTTCTTACAAAACCCGGAGCAGCATTGCTCATTATCAGAGCAATCGCCGGCCCAATCTTCCACACATTTCTTCTCTGGTTCGACCGGCTCTATAATTAAGCATGAGTTATATACAATATCGCTCTTGGGAAAAGAAAGGGCTAAAAATCTTGCTGTCTTGTAGCTGCGCAAACAAAGAATCTTACAACTTGTTCGCGATTTCAGAGAATGTAACAAAGTTGAATAAATTTGGGGACATGTGAAGCTTCTTAAAAAAATATGCGCTTTTAACTTACTTATTCATTTATTTATTTTTTCAAAAACTTGACAAGCAGACATAATACTCATTTAGACACTTAGAAATGGTTATTGCAGTAGAGAAAATATGAAGCATCATTTTTAAAAAAAACAAGTTGCAGTTCGACTAAATAACTGAAAAGTTAGATTGTATTCGGCTTACTTGGCCTGCAATATCCATATTTGTGTTCTGGATTCCTATCGCAAATTCCTGAGCAGCAGTGTTCGTTGTCGATGCACTGGTTAGACCAATCTTCTTTGCATTTATCGAATGTGGGAGCTTCAGTTGGTTCTGTAAAGACAACATAATAAAAAACATTAAAAAAATTTTCTTACTAAATTTTTAGTGAAACAGAATCCTGTTTACTTGGTTTGCAGATTCCAAATTTATGTTCTGGATTCCTATCGCAGATTCCTGAACAACAATGTTCGTTATTGATACATTGATTAGACCAATCTTCTCCGCATTTGTCATAAGTAGGAGCCTCAGTTGGTTCTTTTAAAAAAAAAAAAAACGAAATTTAAAAAATTATTACAATTAATGTTTGTAATTTAAAAATTTTTGGCTTACTGGGCCTACAAATTCCATGTTTGTGTTCAGGATTTCTATCACATGATCCTGAACAGCAATGTGCGTTATCGATGCATTGATTAGACCAATCTTCTTGACATTTTTCAACTTTAGGCGGCTCGGTTGTACCTTGAAAATATAAGAAGAAAAAATTATTGAAATACAAAAAGGTTAAGGCGAATATTCTAGGATTTGGATTTTTATACTCACTCGGTTTGCAAATGCCGAATTCCCAATTTACGTCCTTATCACAAAATTTTGAGCAGCACTGATTATTATTAGTGCATTTATTATACCAATCATTTTCGCATTTAGTAACAGGCTCTGGTGGAGCTGCAAAAAAAAAATTAAGTTAAACTAAATTTTGTTTAGCAAACTAGTTTGGCTCATTTTTAGAATTTTGAGAAACTACGTTAGGCGCTAAAGTTAATTATTGTCGGATTTTTATCCGACAGAGAAAAATTGAAATTCGGCTAATTAGGTCCAAAGCTAAACCCATCCATTTTCTTCATTGGCTGAAGAAAGCTTTGAAGTTGCTCATTAGAGATTTTTTATTATTCGTAAGTTTTTTATTGTTGAACCACGATAATTAAATTGTGAGGGCAGGTTCTAATTTGCAGACTAGCTTTAGTTATGTCAGCGACCGCTTTTCCAACAGGATTTCGTGTCAGCGAGCACGAATTTAGAATCCTCTCATCCAGTGGCACATTTTCCGACCCCAAACTTTCACTCCCGTTTCACCCCTAATTAATAAAAAATTCTTGAAGGTGAAAGACCGTGATTCTAATGATCAAAATAAAATTTTTGAGGCCCTGCTTACACGCCCCCACCAAAGCCCCATTTTAAAAGTTAAAATATAAGACCCATGCCAGCAACCTACATCTAAATTAAATTTCGTGCTAGCGAGAAAATGGGGGTAGTCGATGTGGGGGTCCCAAAAATTTTCTTTTGATAAGAGAAATCTAATTCCGTTGTCGCTGACACGGCCTTCCACCTTTAAAAATTTTTTATTAATTAGGGGTGAAAGGAAGGTTAAATTTTAGGGTCGAAAATGTGCCACTGTATGAGAGAAAGCTGAATCCGTGCTCGCTGACGCGGAACTCTGCTGGAAAAGCTGTTGTTGGCATATCTATAGCTAGTCTGCAAATTAGTACATGCCAAATTTGAGTTGTAATTAGCAAGAAAAAAAAAAAGTTTCCAAAGTGTGACTATAAAAAGTAAGACTAATAGGCTCGCTGTTGTTAAAATTATTCCTTCTGAGTTGTGGCGTAAATCTTTTAAATTGATTTATCATATAATAGCTTTGCAAAATTTTCACATTACTTACCCGGTTTACAAACTCCGAATTCCCATGACGGATCCTTATCACAATTTTTCGAGCAACAATCACCCCCTGCCCTACATTTATTATACCAGTCCGGCTGACAAAAATTCCCCAAACTAAAACTACAACTAAAAACCAAACTTAAAAGAATTTTTTTCATTTCGATCTCTTTCACTTCGTTGTCATCTCCACACTATAAACTTAACACAACACCCGACGATCTATATATGAACAGGAAACTTCACTTACTATTTACATTTATGTTTTCATACAAAGAAAAGCTCTCAAACTTGTCGCATAAAGTAAACTAACACACAAGGAAATAAAAATCCTTAATTAAACTTTAATAAATCTGCATGTGGTATAATTCCGTGAATCATAAACTTATCCCGAAACAATACTGAGAATTTTTATGCAGAACTGATAGATACCTGTCGAACGTCATAAAAGGTCACGGACAGAATCGCGCTTCTTAGGCGTATCAGTCTCTGGGCCATTAGACACGGAGGGGAAATAAATTAAACGCCGCTTAGGCTTGTTTCAACACGATTATAGAAGAATGATTCATGAAAGGATTTACCACACGATTGTCTGCGGTTTTTACGATGATAACGTTATTGAAAATAATGTTATCAAATGCACTTGAACTTGAATTAGATTTTTTTTGTTGGATGCAATTTCTTTTTCATCTGTGGATTTCTGAAAAATTTGAAATACCTCCGAAAAATTCTTTCCGAACCTTTGTTAAATCACCAAAAAACCTTCCGAAAAACAAACTTCTTTTGAAATGTCGTATGTTTTTGAAGTAAGTCACATTATTCAAAATTCGTTCATCTTCCATTGGACACCCAGGAGGTGTGAACGCTGTCCATCATTAGAGTTTTTTTTAGGGAACCCTTCCCCCTTCAACGAAAATGATCGATGAAGAGGCATATCCAAACCCGTCAGTTCTTAAGTAGACAAACGTCATACAGCAAAATTTTAAATTTGAGCGATTTAAAGTCTTTACAACGGACTTACTCACTAACAGAAAAACATTTAACATGAAGTTCTTTCCTTATATCTTTGTTTGAAAGCCACGATACCCCCACGACTTACCTGAAAAATATAACTAACAGCAGCATGAAACCTGAAAGGCCAAAATAACACTTAGAGCCAGATCCCCAGCTTTGTTGACGTCATTTCGAGACACGCCTAAGGACGGTCCCCCGGGTTAGGGAGGTGCTCCGGAACTGTGCCATTAAGCACCCGTAACGCCCAAATTAGGTTCACTGACTCAAAAACGTGTATTTCGCTACAGAATTTCAACTGACAGTTAAAATATTTTTCAAACCTATCTTATTTGATGACTGATTTGATGACAACGTCCGAAATCTTTCCCCACTTCCTTACTTTTATCAATCTAACTTCGAAAATCGCATCAAAGTTTTACATTTAAACGACCTGAAGTCTCCCAAATGGACTTACTCCCTACTAACAAATTTTACATCAAAATAATTTGTAGTTAAATAATGCACGACTAACAATACAAAGCACATACTTATAAATACCTTAAATAATACATAAACAACCTTGGGTTTAAAATTAAACAATACATTTCATATAGAAAATTTAATTTAACCGACCTGGAGTCTCCCCAACGGGCTTACTCCCTACCAGAAAAAATTATTTTACATGAAGTTCTTTCTTTATATTTGTTCGAAAGTCACGATATCCCCACGACTAACCTGAAAAATATTACTAACAGCAGCATGAAACCTGAAAGGCCAAAATAACACTTAGAGCCAGATCCCCAGCTTTGTTGACGTCATTTCGAGACACGCCTAAGGACGGTCCCCCGGGTTAGGGAGGTGCTCCGGATCTGTGCCATTAAGCACCCGTAACGCCCAAATTAGGTTCACTGACTCAAAAACGTGTATTTCGCTGCAGAATTTCAACTGACAGTTAAAATATTTTTCAAACCTATCTTATTTGATGACCAATGCTTTAAAGTTCGGAATTTCTCCCCACTCGCATACATTTTAAAATCTAAGCTATACGATTACTTATCATTTAAAAAATTATACACCAACATTTTAAACGACCTGGAGTCTCCCCAACGGGCTTACTCCCTAACCAAAAGAGTTGTACATGAAAATGAATTTAAAACGACCTGGAGTCTCCCCAACGGGCTTACTCCCTACTGAAAAATTTTACATAAAAATAATTTAAACCTTAATAATACACAACTAGTATAACAATAAAAAACACACGTTTATAAATAACTTAAATAATTCACGGATAACCTCATAGGTTACATGTTGACAATTCGATACTACATTTTATATGGAAAATTAAATTTAACCGACCTGGAGTCTCCCCAACGGGCTTACTCCCTACCAGAAAAAATTATTTTACATGAGGTTCTTTCTTTATATTTGTTCGAAAGCCACGATATCCCCACGACTAACCTGAAAAATATTAACAGCAGCATGAAACCTGAAAGGCCAAAATAACACTGAGAGCCAGATCCCCAGCTTTGTTGACGTCATTTCGAGACACGCCTAAGGACGGTCCCCCGGGTTAGGGAGGTGCTCCGGATCTGTGCCATTAAGCACCCGTAACGCCCAAATTAGGTTCACTGACTCAAAAACGTGTATTTCGCTACAGAATTTCAACTGACAGTTTACATATTTTTCAAACCTGTCTTATTTGAATGCTTAAAAGTTCGACCCCCACCCCTTACATTTTAAAATCTAACTTGCGTTTATAGTTTTTCTAAAAATCTTACTATAGTTTTGAACGAATTTTAAATTATGGAAATTCTAGAGTTTTGAATATCTTAAATCTCTTGATCTATGTAGAGCAATTCAATAGTTTACAATTGTGTAGCTAAATGATGATAATGCATTTCACTTCACTTCACTGCACTTCACTTCACTTATGATTCACAATCCACAAAACTTTTTAAATACCGGCACTTACACGTTAAAGATAAGTTTTTTAAAGAATACCGTGATGCACTGTTACAAAAATTAATCGAAAGGCTATGGTTCACCCGGTTTCGGCTTGGTCCCGGCGTTCGCGACAAATAATTAAAGAGGATTTAATTTGGTTTAAAATTTAAATCCATTGATTGAATGTAAAATAAAATAGAAGTCATTATGCTTTGATTTGTTGCTTAGTGTTAGTAGTTATGATGATGATGATTGATGAGGATGAGGTTATGATTTTGGTGTTAGTATTATTAGTGATGATACTTATTTACTAACCTAACTTAAATTACTAAGGCCTGAACTTAATACTAATATGTAAAAGAAGGAAAAGTAGGAAAGTGAAAGCCAAGAAGAAGTAAGTAACTTAAAACTATTGTCCTAGTTAATATTAATGAACAAATCTTACCATAATGACTTCATATTATATTCTTAAAAAAATTATTTAAAATCCTATTAAGATTTTCTTGAAGCAATTTACCGTAATTATATTCCGCACTCAAATGTTAAAAAAAAAATTAAAAATCTTTTAAAATTAAGTAAAATATTGTTTAACCAACTTTACACGATGTTCACTCTTCGAAAGCCGGAGCTCGACTGAACTAACGGCGCTAGTGGTGCGTAGTTGTTTACAAGATGGCGCTGGTGTAGGGGGAGGGGAAATCTCTTAGTGTAAAAAAGGAATATGTCTACAGAAAACGAGTGCATAAGTGCCTTTTTGCCTTTTCTCTTTCAAAATTAATGAAATAATTGTTTTAGGACTATTAGTCATGAATATTTATACTCAATACTAGAAATTTTAATTAAAAAAGTTAACAAATAAAATTTTTTAATCTTGAAAAACAAACCATACGATGTTCACTCTTCGATAGACGGAGCTCGACTGAACTAACGGCGCTAGTGTTGCGTAGTCGTTTACAAGATGGCGCTGGTGTAGGGGGAGGGGGAATCTCTTAGTGTAAAAAAGGAATGTGTCTACAGAAAACGAGTGCATAAGTGCCTTTTTGCATTTTCTCTTTCAAAATTAATGAAATAATTGTTATTAGGACTATTAGTCATGAATATATATATACTCAATACTAGAAATTTTAATTAAAAGAATTAACAAATAAAATTTTTTAATCTTGAAAAACGAACCATACGATGTTCACTCCGTTCACTCTTCGATAGACGGAGCTCAACTGAACTAACGGCGCTGGTGTAGGGCGGATTTTTACGAAATAGCGCTAGTGTCGTGAGGGGTAATGATGACGTCATCTGCTACTATTGTAACTAGGAGGGGAAATGGCCTAATTAAAAATTTGAATCCGAGTTATGCTTTCGCGTTTATCGGTTTTTAAAGATTCAATTTTTTTTTAAATTTCATGGTTTTAGAAACGTTTTCATTGAAGAATTTAAAATTTTTAGAAAGTTAAGCAAAAACCCTCAGGAAATCTATTTGAACAAAATTGTTGTTACTTTCCAAAACATAAGCTCAAATTATCTACTGAATAAAGTAAAAAATTACGAGGATATTTGGAATATTAAAATAATAAAAAATGAAAAAGAGGAAATTCGTTCTCGCATCCATGTGAATATATTTTCATAGTTCGGGAAAAACATGATACAGCGATTGAGTGGAAAATTTAACACTTTATTCAATAACGAAAGCTTTCATACTGTAACATCGATTCGGATTCGTAGAAAAACCCCAATATTTTCTAATTTTTTTGCTTTTTTTTTGAGAGGGGGTCGCAAGTTTAGTTTATTTCAAATTTCCCAAATTCACTTTGAAAATTTAGGACAGAAGTTGTCGCCTTAAAATGTATAAAAAATGTCCTTCCTGTTAGAAAAAAAAGTAAAGTTGGCTACGGTATTTTTTTAAGCAAAAATACTATCTCTTAAAAATAATGGGGCGGTCAGTTTTTTTTGTTAAAATTTTTCTTTGTCTTAAATCTGACCGTTGGCTAAAATAAACGGCTATTTACCTTTTGCAATTAATAACAACGTAATAATCGTTGTTATTGGTGCCTCGATGGCTATTCCGCTTAAAAAAGCAATTACTTAACAATAGCGCTCGAGAAAATCATTTATGTTGATATTTTTGTTTTAACAGATGCAAACAAGTTGACATTTCTAGAGCAGACGTGATGATAACGTATTTTATTATATGCCTCATGAGGTAATATTTATAAGTATAACAGGAAAACCAATTTCTTTTTAGAAATTATTTGTTTTCCTTATGATATTCTTTGAATGGAACGACAGGAAAAAAATTATAAGTATTTAAGATGAAAATTGACAAATTCGTCTTTTACCTCCAATTTTTTTGGACAATTGCAAGAGCCTCAAGCAACTAACTCTGCTAGAGTTGTTGAAAGCCAAGACGAGGTTCGCTTAGGCAGCCATAGGCCCAAATTAAGCTCTTTAGAGCTACTAGAAAGAAATTACTTTGTATACAGAACCTTTAGATAAGAAGCTGAAGAGAAAAGTAGAAAGAGATTTCAAAAAATATAAATATTTTTAGATCAGATGGAGTTAAGTAACGAAGAGGAATTTTCCCCAATAAAATTTTAGTCCCTAATTGAAATTCATTTTATTTTTTAGTGCGGAGACAATTTTAGCCACTGATTAATTAAGTAACAAACGTGAGATATTTGCTCCTTAGCATTAAATGAGTAGTTACATTGTACCGGCATCGTGAATTTATCTCGCGAAAGTCCTAGAAGAAGAATCATCGAGAAGAAGGCAAATAAATACAGATCAATAATATTTACAATACAATACGACAAAAATCAATCAAGCGTGAAAACGACTTTGAATAGATCGTACCTGGTAACAACAATACCATAATGCATCTATACAACCCTTCTCGATTCTTCTCCTTCTAGATAATTCCAGATTGTACATATTGTATATAAATACGAGTAATCCTAGTCAGTTTAGTTAGTTCCAATTTTCACTTCAATTAGTTCAAGTCAGTCATAGTTCTAGTGCAGATCTAGTCTATGTAATTCGGAGTTGCTCAATAAACTTATTCTAACGTTATCGCGTCTATTCAATTATTCACCTCACCGGTACAACATCATCCGGATAAATGATACCTTTTTGCTTCGATCGTGAAATGAATTGGTGTTAGCGTTGTGCAAAGCTCTGGTCTCCTTTTTCTGTGGACGTAGTCTCAATTGGTAGAAATGTAGCTGGAAAAGAAATAAGTTTACATATAATTTATGTGCTAGGAATGATTTTAATTCTAAGCTGGACTACCACCCAAAAAATCTTAGTTCTACTAGAGCCCTTTCATTTTTTGTAAGTATTTAATTTATTGTATTACTGACAAAATGCCACTCTTGGTAAAATCTGACTGCATAAAGATTCTCATTCCAGAAAATTTCATTCAATTTTTTTATACGCTTTTCTTCTGACTCCTCAACCAGATTTTATTGACCGCTTAATCTCAATCTGTTGACTCAATTCGTCTTGCTTTCTTTTGCTTTACCTGACAATCGAAAACACTCATAAAATGCATCCCCGGTGAATCCAGTCGGGCAGCTACAAACTGGAATTCGTGGAAAGAGTTTAGAAGTATAACATTCAGCTCCTAAACCGCATGCTCTTATACAAGGATCCATGCACGTGTTATTTCTGCAAGTCTGAACCGAAGAACATTCAAAGGCAGTTGCGCATTCCTGTCTGCAATCGGGTGGACTCCCAACAAAGCCGGGTTGGCAGCCGCATACGGCTTTGTTGTCCAATATTTGACATTCGCTGTTTGGTCCGCAATTAACTTCCTGACATAAATCATGTCGCGTCTCTAGAAAATAAAATTTTCATCTTGTAACTTTGTAACAAAAAATTTAAGAAAAAATTATATGACTTACCAGAAACACAGTGACCATGGCCTTCATCATCTACATCTTCGCAGTAATGATTATAGCAGCAATCCGAATTTTTTTCGCAGCTTTGATTAGCCACTTTGCAAGAATAAACGCATGTACATAGCGAAGTAAAAATAATAAATCCAGTAAATATTTTCATTTTTTTCCACTCTCGCAGACTTTTAGTAAATATGCTTGCTAATTCTATTGTAAATCTATATTTTCGAAACTTGTTAATTCTTATTGATGATACACTGTAATTATTTTAAACGAATCGTGATTCCACGAATAGACAAACCTGTTTCGCATTAATTATAAAAGATTCGCAAATTTAAAACAATAATAGTAAATAGCAAAGTTAAATTTTTAACATTTATTGTAAAGTAGTTAGCAAGTCAGCAATTTTTGGGCATTTAAGGTTTGCCAGTTCAATTTCAAGTTGCAAGTTTAGCCTTGATTAATTCCAACGGCTCCTTCCACTCGGTTCTTCGACATGCTGAAACCTTTTGAGGTGCACAAAGGTGTCCAAGGTGCCCAAATTTTATTTGGAAATTATTTAGAATTTTAAAAATATTCCCCTTTTTATATCTTTACTAGCTTTCTAAATCTCAACTTAAATACAGTATAATCTTTTCCACGATGAATGGATATTTTCATTCACAGTGTTTTGTGGAAAAGTTCTGATCGTAAAGTGTTCATATGCTTTCAAGTATTAGAAGTTGCATAGTCTTGATATTTAGAGTTCTGCTTTTTGAAGTTTAACTGCTGATTAAGGAAAAAAAATTGAAAATGAATTAAGATTTTAGAAAATTTCACGATTTTATAAAATTATATTGATACTGTTGTTCTTAATAGTTACTTACTAACAAAACAACATGAACAAGATAATATTAGGCCTACATAGGATTCTTTAAAAAAATTCCAAAATAATTTACAACGGGGATAGCACGATCAGGCACACAGACTTGAAAATTCGAAGAGGGCAAAACCCAAGTCAACCTGAAATTTAACATTGTTTTAGTATTTTCAATGGGGAACGAAAGGACAAAGAACTGCTTGCCTCCCAAGTCGATGCGCCTGAGCACAGCTAACTATGTTGTGTATATCTGCAGCATTTTTTGCCATCTTTGAGCTACGGGTACTTATTCTCTTTGCAAACGCCTTCTACCCAATCATTTTTTCCTCTCCAACAGAACTTAGTGCAACAGTGGCTATGTTTTGTACAGTGATTATTCCAAAGTGGTTTGCATGCCGGCCTCGCTCGCTCTTGTCTCTCAGCCTCTAGATTTGTATCATTAGCCAAAGCTGAAATTGAAAATTTTTTATTATAGGAAAAATTTTGTGTGTCGGTTTGATAAAGATACTTCTTGTAAGGAAATTTGAGCGTTGTGCCGTTGCTGCACTAATGCTTTCCCATCATCTAACTAATCAACATATAACTAATCAACATTTTTTCAAGCAAAATTTCAGCCGAAAAATGTGTACTCTTAAAACTTTACTGTAATTACCTGGTTTGCAGTTTCCAATCTGAAACAATGTTGCCATCATTAAGTAGAAAAAGAAAACACTAAACCAAACTATTTTCATTTTTATCGTTTAAATAACTCTTCGAAAAATTATTAATTTAACAAAATTTGCTAATACGTTCGTGAAGCTTCAGATACTGATTTAATTTGAATACCTTTAGTTAACACCTATAACTATTAAATGACCAGGAAAACCACGATGTCTTGGAGCCAAGTTCTCGGGAAGTCACTATAATTTACAAAATTATTAAATAACCCTAATGCACACCGATCTCCGTTGGAGAATCATGTGTAGAAGAAGCCAAAATCGCAAACTTAATCACCTAACCTGTTCCCCTAGCTTTGACCTTTCTCAAGCTATGATGCAATAGTGCGATCTTTATAATTTTAATATTGTTCCCAAAGAAAAATAATTAAAGGAAACCGGGTTGGCGTATTTTCTGTTTTTCTCGGTGGTGTAACAATGTTTTTTAAATCTCCTCGTTGCAAATTTTGTTTCTTGAGCCTGGAAGGGTTGGTCAATTTTTATGCTCTTGAACAATTAGTTAATCGCTCTAGCTGCGAGCTTTTTAAATTTTTAGATAAAAGACATAGACAAGATCCTTAAAAAACAGAACTCGCTGCATCCATGTTGATCTTTCTTTTTTGAAAAATAGCGTCTATTGTTCAGTTCATACACTTTGAGAAAAAAACAAGATCTTTAGATAACTTTAAGAAATACGAAATATATTGATATAAAATTAAAAACGAAATAACAAATGAATAACATAATAGTAAGCCTACATATTATTCTTTCGAGGAGTTAGAACAATAAGGGTGTAACCGTTTTCAACTCTTCGTAAGCTAAACATAGAAATTTTTTATTTCACGCTTATGGTTTTAACCCCTCGAAGTATAACAACAACAAAAATAACAAAATAAAATAAAAAAACCGATTTCAACAAAATATTTGCCCTCTCATTGTGCAAGTATGATTCCCTTTTCGTTTGCCAATTTATTCTGAAAATACGAAAGAAAACAGTTAGTATTAGGCCTGTCGATGTGAATTTCTGCAGTATTGTGGTCATTTTTGAGTTACTTACCTCTCACTTGCAAACGCCATATTTCCAGTCACTTCTACCCCTCCAGCAGTATCCAGAGCAGCATTGGCTATGTCTCGTACATTTGTTATAATAATTCGGTCTGCATGCTCGCCTGACTCGTCCTCCCTGTGGTTCGGTCTCTATAATGGTGTCATCATCCAAAGCTTCAATAAAAAATTTTACGTTAGGCCAAAATTTAAATCATCTAAAATTAGAACTTTAGTCCTTTTTCTAAATCTCTATTGATCGAATCTTTATTTTTGGGAGTAGGTTTTATAAATCAGAAATTTCGAAACTGGCAAACTGATGTAATCTGTACTCCTGAAAATAAGCAGTGGTTGCTCTTGAGTTTACATTCTTAAAACAAACACCCATCACCTTCAAAACTAAACAATAATCCAACTTAAAATTTTTCGTCTAGCTTTCCTTTTTTTTTAAAATAAAAGTTTCCATTCTTCAATGACACACTTTAGAAATTTTCACTATATTTACCTGGTTTGCAGTCTCCACTCTGAAACAGAGTTGCCACCAATAAGCACAAGAAAAAAACACCGAACAAAGCGATTTTCATTTTGAACTTTAAAATAACTTTTCTAAAAATTTTCTGAAATTTGTTAAAACGTTCTTGATCGTCTTCAGAACTGATTTAATTCGAATACCTTCGGGTGCCCATTTAAATAGTAAATGAACCAGGAAAAAAGAGGCCGTACCCGAGTTCTAGGGAATCCACCACCATAATTTCCTAGAAAATTGTCAAATAGCCCTGATGCACGCTGGTCTCCATCGGAGAGCCATGTGAAGTAAAACCTGAGTGTGCAAGTTTTATCGTAAATTGCTTAATCTTCCACCCTAGATGTGACCTTTTGTAAAATTATGATGCAATAGTAGGAAGTCCTTTATTTTATTTATTTTCCAAACAAGAGGAAAAACGAATTGGTCTTCTAAGCTGTTTGAGTGACTCTTGTGCTCCTATATAGTTGACCCAATGACCCTGCCGATTAAAAGTTTTAATTTCATATAGGAAAATGAAGTACTTACCCAAACCAGGTTTTAAATTTGAACGCGTAAATATTTGATTTGAGATAAATTAGGCTGCTGAAAGAGCCACTGATTACCAGTGTGGTCAAGGAAGGCCGACTTAAGTTAGCAAAGCACTCAACCAATGCGTTTCTACTGCGGATGCAGGTGACAAGTGAACGTCCTATAAGCTCAAGGTTTTCGAGTAGATCATGGCTTTGTTTAAGAAGACAATGCATCTAGTCATTCGGGTTGGTTGGGAGCTTGTGACTTGTGAGAGAAGATCTTTGGTAGTCGGCGGATAATAAGGAAATTTAGCTTAGAAATTATTTGGGGGGGGGATTCATAGTTGTTTTAAAATTGAAATTAATTTAAATTGAGTTCGTTAGCACTGCGCCTATTGATTTTTTGTTGGTAAACAACGATTGCATAAGAATAGCTTTTCGTTTTTTCAAAACGATATCTTAAGAAGGTGGCTAAAAGTTCAAAGAGGAAAATGCGCTCTCGTTTGGGTTATCTAATCTACCTCTGGGGCATCTAACAAGGAAAATATTTTTAGATTTTATTGAATTAATATGTGAATCCCTGTTTTATGAATCAACTGCTTTATTATTAAAAATTGGGAATTATTTCGAAGAATTTGCCATCTGTTGCTTAAAGCAAGTTAAAGGTTAATCATTAAAATTAGATTTATTAAAATCAGTTGAAGCAGGAAAATTCAGCGTTATTCCCCTTCATCAAATTTTTCATTTTTTTCGCCAGATTTATTTTTCTGAACTTGACAACTTTTATGCTCTTAGGTACTTTAGTACACAGTTCAAAATATTTGAGAATAATTGAAACTTTTAGGTTTCACTTGGGGATGAAACCTTTTCGGTTTCAAATTGAATGCAAACGAGTTTCAAATGATACTTTCCTGAAACTATTTACACAAAAAGTTTCAATTTGAAGTCAAAAGGTTTCAATTGTAAAACTTTTTTCACAGAATATTATTTTTACACAGTTCAAAATAATATTCTCATTTGAGAAAAAAAAGTTTCAGCCTAAAAGTTTCAATTTGAAGTCAAAAAAGTTTCAAAATTGAAACTTTTTGTGTAAATAGTTTCAGGAAAGTATCATTTGAAACTCGTTTGCATTCAATTTGAAACCGAAAAGGTTTCATCCCCCAGTGAAACCTAGAAGTTTTAATTTTTCTCAAATATTTTGAACTGTGTAACTTACGAAGTAGTAATGAGCTATTTAAGTTACGGGTAAAGGGAAAATTTTGACCAAACAATAAAAGAAAAATAGTTTTAAACAAGAATCAATTTAATCAAATGAAACATAATTTTCCACCAGTTCTTTGTAAAACGACAAATTTGTAAATAATCCAAAGTCCATTCCATCTTGGCATTTTGGTCCTAAACTAACGACTCCGCGTAAATAAAATTTCTTTTTCCTGTTCGGGTCTGGGAAAATTAGACCTCCACCACTATCGCCCTGGCAAATTGTGGATACTGAAAACAATGTTAGTTTTATTAATTGATTGTCTTATCAAATAAAAAATTAATTGATCGTCTTACGGGTTTTGTTAGCTTTGAAGCAAAGTTTATCATTGGTTAAGTAAGTTTTCCATGTCGAATCATTTATCTGCCTATCGCATTCATCCATTGGAATGAATTTCATTTCTGTGTACATCAGTGTTTCACTTGCACTAGTCAGACGGTTGTTCGTGAGCCCCCAACCGGCAACCTATAACATAAATATTGTAAGAAAAAAAATATCCAAAGAAGTACTTCAAAGACGCTAGACTTACTGTGCCTACTGCTCCCTTTACTACTTGATATTTTTCCAAGCCGTTTTCATCAACATCAATACAAATAGGGACGACGGCCAAAGTATATTTAACTTCTTCTTTTAAAAATACAAAAGCGATGTCAGCTTCATAATAGGACCCTAATGCTTTATATCTCTCAGGGATTTGGACCGTGGCCACCTGGAAATGATTTTGCATAATAAAAGGTGCTAAAACTTAAATTCAGGTGATAAACTTCAATTTTACGTCTTTGGTTTGAGCCATGTAATCTTCAGAAGCATTAATTTTCCTATGTAATTTCCCAACTGCCACTTTAAGAGTAGAATAATTTTTCATATCAACATTTCTTTTTCCTATAATATTTATAGTAAAACAATGGGCGGCAGAAATTACAACCCTTGGGGAAACTAATGTCCCTCCACATATTTGTTTATATTTGCCGGCATTTAACTCATAAATCCCGGCATGCCAAGGAAATTGCGTAAAGTTTGCTTTTTTTCCATCTGATATGTAAAGTTCTACAACATCGTGTAGAGATCGTCCACATTCTAGGAAAAAGAAATAACATTTTATTATCAAAAACATATATGACATCCTTTAAAGTATAAAATATAAAACGAAAAGACGTGCCAGCTCTGCAAAAGTCGTCCACTAGCGGGCGATCCCAGTGACCATCAATACAAGTGATTTCATCATATTCTGGGTTCCTTATCTGTGCGTAATTTGGAGGGCTGCAGCGAAATGCAATTCGGGATTTTGCCTTTAATGGTTTATCACACGAAGTCGTTTCATTAAAAGGTGTTAAGCAATGCCTTGTTAGTTTTTCTAAAGAGACGGGTTTGCATTCATCTGAAAAAGATAATACAGTGAATTAATTTTTCTTGTTTTGGGCTAATTTATGAAACTTACTTCGTTCGCACACCCCGCTTGTAGAGTTTTTTTCCTTTTTACAAAATCCGGAACAACATTCCGTATGATTTGAGCATTTATCAGTATTATCTGCACATGAATCTGATTGAGAATCATAACTTAGCGTAGGCGGATCTTCTATAGTATAAAAAGCGAAACATTTTTATGAGGCAATTTATCAATTTTTTATGGAAGAGTGCAAAAGAAAAGGAGTCTGATAGAGGGAGGAGGAAGAAGGGGAGAAGATAGTTTGACTAGTTTCTGCACAAGAGTAATTTTTATAAACCAGTTTTTAAAAATGTTTTGGCGTTTTTCAAATCTTTTACTGATTAGTATTAATTTATTTATAGTCAATCACGAAAACAATGAAGCAGAGTGGTTGTGTTTGAAATTTTTAGGTTATTTAAAACATAATTTTAAAATAACTAGAAGATTGCTTTCTCAAGCTGATAAAAATTTTTTGGAAACTGGCCTGGGGAAACTTATGTAAGATCTTTTAGGCTAATGCACTCATTTAAAAAATAATGAAATGAAAACCATCGTGAAATTAAATAAAATACCTAAACTGTATCTTTCCACAAGTTGTTTATACGATGATAATTTTGTAAACAGTGCAAAATCTCTCCCATCACTGGTTTTAGAACGTAAGCTGAAAACTCCTCGTAAGTAATATTTCTTTTTGGTAAAGTCAGGGAATACTAAACCTCCACCTTCAATGACCGTAAAAGTTTTTAACTCTGAAAACAATTTAAATGAATTATTACTTAAATTTTGGATGAACTGTGAATCATGAATAGAAAATAAAGTTTCAACAGCTTTAATTTCACTCAAAGTTGAAGTCTCAACGTTCAATATATGACGAAACTATATGAGACTATATGACAAAATCCAAATTTTGGGGAATTTAAAGTATTATTACTGTAATTTTCATCTGCACAAAGTTTATCCTGGCTCACGCAATGTAACGCACTACTCCCTATCGCTTTTCTGCATTCGCTTGTTGGAACAAATAGAACTTCTGTAAAATTGACTTGATCATTCTCTTGCTCCCAACTTGTAACCTAAGTAAACAATTAAGAATGTGATAATGATTACCTAAAAATTACTTAAATTTCTTTAAAAATGTTCTACTAACATATCCCGATGCCCCCTTTATCAGTTGATTTTCTTCAAAACTATCGTCATCAACATCAATGCAAATGGGCATCACTTCCAAAGAATATTCGACTTCTCCTTTTAAAACTATAAAGGCTATATCACCTGCGTAATTCGACCATCTTCCATTATATTTTTGAGAAATATGAATGCTAACGACCTAAAATAAATTTTTTATGACTAACAAAATAATAAAGAAATTTTTACTATATGGTGAAAGTATAATTATACATTTTTTATTTGCGCGAAGCTATCTTCTGATGCGTTAATACTTCCATTAAATTTGTCGAATGCTACTTTAAATCTTGATAATTCTTTCAAAATGATTTTTTGCTGCTCCGTGTCTTCAGACGCAAAACAATGAGCAGCTGAGACTACAACTCTTGGTGAAATTAATGTTCCTCCACATTGCTGTTCGTATTCATTTATTAAAGGATTTAATTCATAAATTGTGGCATGCCAAGGAGGCTTATTTCTTATTATAGAGACTTTGCCATCCCATGTAGTTGCATTAGAAATCAGTTTACCGCAATCTGGAAAAGAATTTATTAGAAAACGATCTTAGAAATTTTTAAGTTTTCTCTTAATTTCCGAAAGAAAGACTTGCCTGCCTGGCAAAATTCATCTATTAACGGGCGATCCCATTCTCCATTTACGCAAGTAATGCGTGTGTATTTCGGATTTCTTATTTTTATGTAAGTTGGAGTTTTGCAATAGAATGTTGCTCGTGATTTAGATCTCAAAGTTTTTTCACAAGAAGTTTTTTTATCGTTAGGTGTATAACATGTAATTTGAAGCTTTTTTGAGACTAAGGGTTCGCATTCACCTTGAAAATCTAAAAAATATTAAATGCCGGTTTTTAAAGGTAAACATGTAAGTTGCACTGCTTTCGGTACTCTCCTTCGCTATAACTAAGAATTTTCATGTTAAAGTGTTTATTTAAAATATTCATATTTAATACGAGTTATGTCTGAAACATAACTAGAAAAAGAAATAATAATTAATTGAGTGCAAGCTTCCAAAAAAAAGATGTATTATGGAAAGTCAAAATTTAAAAAAAATTTGATTGTAAACAGGAAAACAGTCTTAGTCTTAATCGTAATCTACATTAAGTTCTAGGGGAAGGCTAATCATTTTAACAACGAAAACAGAGTTTAAAAATGTAAATGTTAAAAGAGTGGAAAAGGATTAGACAGATAGACTAAAAGAAGAAAAATAAATGATAAATCCTTAAAAGACTAAGAAATTATAGTAATGAATTACTGAATAAATGTACTGTGTCAGGTCGGTAATTTAACCTAATCAAGTGTTTACCTAAACCGTATTTTTTTACAAGCTCGTAATACTCAGACACTTTTGTAAATAGAGAAATCTCATCTTTAGAAGTGTCGATATCACCGCTGCTGCACGCACGACCTAAAGAAACTAATCCGCGTAAATAATATTTTTCTTTGTTTGCCTCTGCGAAGACTAGACCGGCACCTGAATTGCCTTTACAAAAATTGGTCGCTGAAAAAAAGTAAAAATTTTAATTGAGGTTTGTGCTTGAAATTGTTTCTTCAGATTATTGCAACTATAGCTTACGGGGTTTAGTAGCGTTTGCACAGAATCTATCCTCTGTCACATATGGCAACTTAGTCATACCAATCTCTTTAAAACAATCTTCATTTGAAAGAAACGATTGCTCTATCAATTGTAATTCATGACTTGATTCTGTTTTGTCCGTTGGCTGCCAAGTTCCGACCTGTTTAATAAATAACATTCGAGGAATTAGAAAAATATTTTATTATATTTCTCTTAAGGACGGAGTTTAAGCTTATCATAAGAAGACCGTTTGATTTCGATTCCAGTAAAGTTAAATATGGGTGAATTCGTTTCGTTTTTTTTTTTTCAAAAATTTTCCGTATGTAAGGGATTTTTTAAAACGCAACGGATTGGACTCTTTGACACACATCATGTTCTTAATGTTATGTACAATTCCAATAATTGAAAAATCGAAATCATTCGTTAATATGTTATATTTCTCAAAATAATGCTTAAAAATTAGTAAACAAATCCTGGACTTGTTATTGCAATTTTGTTGATTATTTTGAGAAATATAACAAATTAAGGAATAATGTCGCGTTTTCAATTAGTGGAATTGTAGGTAACATTAATAACATGATGTGTGTCAAATTTGAGTTCAATCCGTTGCCTTTTAAAAAATCCCTTACATACGGAAAATTTTTGAGAAAAAAAAACTAAACGAATTTACCCATATTTAACTTTACTGGAATCGAAATCGAACGGTCTTCTTATGATAAGCTTAGACTCCGTCCTTAAAAGATTCATCAATTTTTTAAATGTGAGAAATTCATCTAACCTTGCCCAGTGCTCCTTTCACTAACTGGTCTTTCTCGAAATTATTTTTTCCAATATCAATACAAATAGGTAAAACATGCATTGTATATTCAATTTTTCTTTTGAAAATTACGATAGCGATGTCCCCTCGGTAAAGAGACCAACGTCCGTTGTAATTTACAGGGATTTTCACATCGAATACCTGAAGACAATGTAATATTATACAGAAAACTAAACATACCAAAGCACTAAATACAACAAAGCCGCATCTCGAGTGTCGATCGAGATTAGCACTTTTTGCGTAAACCACTAAAACTGGTGGGATCGCCTTTGTCACTAGGGGATTTTATAAATTAAAAGCTTACATCTTGAATCTGGGCTAGGAAATCATTATCATTCATGTTTTTGTAATGGTTTCCAACAGCTACTTTAAACTTTGATGGTGCTTTAAAGTCGATTTTCCCTCTTTTTTTCATTATTCACCGCAAAGCATTGAGCAGTTGAGATAACCGTTTTTGAAGAAATTAATGTTCCTGCGCAAATCGGTTTATATATGCCTTTTATTATCTCGTAGACAGTAGCATGCCAGGGTATTTCTATGATTTCATATGATTCGCTGAATGCGTAATATGGTTGGATTTCATAACTTCGCAGGATTCCGCACTCTTAAAAAATGATGCAAACCCAAAATAAATGTGATATTTAAAGTCTTTTGCAATACAAATACTTACCTGGCTCACAAAAATCATCGATTAGTGGCTGATCCCATTGGCCGTCCTTACAAGTAATTAATACATATTGTGGTTCTCTTATCTTCGTATAAATCGGAACTTTGCAACGAAATATTGCCTTGGAATTTTCTTTTTGAGGTTTATTACAGGGAATATTTTTGTTTGAAGGTGATATACATATAATATTAAGTTTTTTTGAAGCTAGGGGTTTACAATTACCTTGAGAGTCTAAAAGAAAATTAAAGTATTTTATTTAAATCAATAATTTAATTTTTGTAAAGATATAAAGCATCCAACGCAAGGTGCATACTGAGTCAATTTTTCCATTATTTTTCATTATTCTTAAAAAACTCTTTATAATTCATTGTACAGTATTTTGCAAATTATTTATTATTTCCAATTATTTTGATGGTCAGAGCAAAAAAATAGTGTAAACTGTAAAAATTTTAAAAAAAAGTAACAGTGAAATGGCGCTTTTTGAAAATTTTTCGGTCCTTCGGACCGTGACCCTTCTTCGGCTCGGCCTAAAGACCTCGCAGACTTCTTCTATTACCTTTGCTGGGCAAATTTTTTCTTTGGTTTTTCTAAAAAATTCCAACGAGGAAGAAGAGATAGTTAAAAATTTTAAAAACTTAGATTTTTTAGAATTTTACGGAATTTTACTGTCATCTTAATTTTTTCCAAATTTTGAAAACTTTTCCACTTCTGAAAACTTGTTTTCGTCGATATTTCGTCAATTTTAATCAAAGAAACTCATTATTTACTCTTTTTTTTAAAAAATATTTTTTTTAATATTTATAGAGCATAATTTCGGTATACACCCTGAAACCAACAGGCAAGGGTTACTGAATGAAATTTTTATTTTTTTCCTTCGCTTTTTTAAAATTTTCTGTTCGTGCCTGCATAAGATCTTCACATTATTCATGAAAAGCATGTTGTAAAAATGAGTGCATGCTCATAAAAAAAGTTAATACTTACCTAAAATGTATTTTTCTAAACTCTCTTTATGCGACGATAATTTAGTAAATCGTAATAAACCATCTTCTCCGATACAATTAGGACGTAAACTAAGAACTCCACGTAGAAAATGCTTTCCTGTAGCTCGATTTAGAATAACTAGACCTGCACCACCACTACCGCTGAAAATATTTGGGTCTAAAAAAAATCGATTAATCGAAATTGATTGGATACCTTTCTGGCGTAAAATTATTTTGTTCTATCGGTTATTACTATTCAAAAGCTAAGCATGTTAATTTTTTAGGTAAAGCAGAAGAATTTTAGATCAGCAATCTCTTTATCATATTAAAATTATTCACCAAACTTACGAAAATTTTCAGCTTCCCCACAAAGTTCGTCTTCCATCAAGTAATAAAAACATTTAGCCGCTATATCTCTTCTGCATTCGTCAGTTGAAACAAGTTGTATTTGTGTTGAATTTAGTTTTTCAATGTGCGTTCCGTCCTTTGTTTGTCCCCAACCAACAACCTATTTTTAAAGGATACCTATTTCAGAAAAATTTCTAAATAAGCTTCAATGATTTCTTAAAATAATAAAAATTACCATTCCAGTCTTTTCATGGATAAACTTATCTTTTCCGCAAATTTCTTCATTGTTAATACAAACTGGTAAAACAGTTGATGAATATTCTATTTCTTCTTTCAAAATAATGTACGCAATATCACCTGCGTAATTTGACTTTGTTCCATTATAGTTTAGAGGAATCTTGATTTTAGCCGCCTACAACTCTTTTATTTATGAAATAGGAGAAAATTCTGAGTATAGAAATGTTAAATAAATTAAAAACTGACATTTTTAACTTGCGGGATCGCGTCTTCCAATGCATCGTAATTTCTGTAAAATTTCCCAACTGCAACTTTAAATGTTGACAAGTCTTTAAGCTTTCTTTCCCCTCGTTCTGCGTTATCGAGTGTGAAGCAATGTGCAGCTGAAACTACCAATCTCGGGGAAACTAGAGATCCTCCACATGTTAGTTCGTATTTGCCAGTTTTAGAATTTAATTCGTAAATTCCAGCATACCAAGGAAATTCTCTTTGTTCTAATATTTTTCCGTTTATCATATTAAAGCCAGATCGTCCACAATCTTTAAAAAGATTCAAATAAGTTTTCGAAGATAGGAAGTTAGTTTGAAGAAACTAATAAAGATTTTAAATATTAAAAAAAATCGTGCAATACGTACCTACTTGACAAAAATCATCTTTTAGCGGGCGGTCCCATTGCCCATTTTTACAGGTAATGAAGGTATATTTAGGCTCTTTCACCTGAGTGAAATATTGATGCTTGCAAGTAAACCTAGCACTCGAATTTATCTTCAATGATTCGTTACATGGCGTCACAAGTTTTTCAGGTGTAAAACATGTAATGTCAAGCTTTTTTGAAAGTAAAGGTTCGCAACAATCTAGGAAAAATTTCGATGAAGTTAACCAAACAATTGTTTAAAAACAGTTTAAAAAAATTTAAATTTTTGTTGGTGACATATTGGAATAGTTAATGTTGAATTATTAATAATAATTTAACTTACCAGGCCCACACTCTCCATATTCTGCCATTGGTTCTTTATAACAAACTCCAGGGCAGCAGTCTGCGTCTGTTTTGCACGTATCTTCCCATTTTTTTTCACAACCTATGTTTCGAAAAATAAAAATTATAAAAATATCTGTGAACATATATATAAATCCGCACTATTGTTTTTTTAATTTATAAAATATTGTAAAATTCTAAGGTACCAGTAATGGCAACTATGTCGCTACCTACCTAGCTGGCAAAAATCGTCCTTAAGTGGGCGATCCCATCTTCCGTTTTTACAAGTAATTGTAACATATTCCGGCTTTTTTATTTGAAAGGAATACAAATGTTTGCATTGAAATCTAGCTATTGAACCTGTCTTAAACGTTCCATTACATGGTGCCTCCTCCCATAGTTCAGGTGCAGCAAAGCAAAATATTGTAAGCTTTTCAGAAACCAAAGGTCCGCATTCCTCTAGAAAAGTTTCTGATAAAACAATTAAATCTTAATAGCTGTTGTAAACCCACAATTTAGCAAGATTTAGGGCCGAACTCACCAACTCAGTGTAAGATAAATGACTTAACTGGCCAAACTTTGTCCAGTTAATTTGCTAAAAGTTAATATCAGCTAATTTTCTTAGCTAAGCTGGTGGGTATGGCCTTTAAAGTTTTTTGATAACACTCCTTAAAACAATAATGGACATCGAATTAAATATATGGTTAACTCATTAATTGATCTATGCGAAAATTGAAAATGCAACGATTAAACTTACCAGGCCTACACTCTCCATATTCCGCTTCTAGTTCTTTATAACAAACTCCAGAGCAGCAGTCTGTATCTGTTTCGCACTCATCTTCCCCATTTTTTGTACAACCGTGCGATGGTCCAAAAATGTACACTATAACAACACTTATGAAGATTTTTTTCATTTTTTTAAAAAGCTATTATATGCTTTCTTAAAGAGTTCTTTCTTACTGCTATGCAACTGTCATGCGTGGTGATGTAACTGACATGAAATTTTTTCTAAAATAGTTTTGTACATGAAAAAAAATGAAAAACGATTTTTAGCATTGGAAACCTCGGTCATTTTCTATTATTCTTATTAACATTTTGCTGGAGGTATTCATGCAAAAATTTATAAAGCTTAAATCCTTTTATTTAGCTTACGATACTTTAAAATAATTCGAGTTGAATGAGATTAGAAACAACTTTTTAGCCCTACGACCTTGACTATCAAGTTTAATAAATTGAAAATACTTTTTCCTTATTCATAATGGAATGTAATTTTAGGGCTATCTTCATTATTTTACTGTGGAGTAAACTTATTTCCCCAATTTTAAATAAGCATGTATTAGACTTGAGAAGCTCTTTGTAAGAATTTTCAGAAAATCTTTTTTCTTAATATAAGCCTTATTGTATTCATTGTCTTGCCAGTGTCCAAAGCAGTTACCTTTTGCTATTTTATCTATATTCGAAAAATGATCAATCTAAGCTAAACGTTTTGGAATTTTGTAGAATCAAAGTTTTTATTAGCATACTTACCGATGTTGCTGGAGGAAATCTTTCGGGAAACTGACCAAACTACGATATCTCAATTAAAAGCCTCGATTGATGTGGTTAGTTGCGAAATATCTTATCAGTATTTCCTCAAACTATGTGGTACAATACTTGAACCAAACCTACCAATGAATCCAGCACACATTTTTTCCTTAATTAGCCCGTTTGATCAATCTCAAATCACTAATATTCAAAAAGGAAGTATTTGAAACGTATTTGGATTTTATGAGTTCATTTGACTGACTTTTCCGGTTGCCTATCTTGTTAAACTTTTTCAGCTCGCTTACTTTTAAAGAATTATAGATATAGCATTGTGTTAGAAATGAAACGTAATTTGTCCTAAGATGTTGAAGGCTTATCATTTTTAGCGGATTAATAAAGGAACAACCTCTACTTATTATTAGCAATTATAAAGAGGACCGTAAAGTTTTAATGTCAAAAGAACAACACAACGATCGATAATTATGTTCGTGGTTGTGCGGTCGAAAAAAAGATTATGCCACTACTTCCTTTAACATTTCGATTGCAATGCTCCGTTTAAAAGTTAACCTTAAAGGTTTCTGTTTTTTTTTGTAGCTAAGTCTCAGTAGGGAAATTTTATTAAATAATCTTCTAAAAATAAAATGTTATTAACTGAAGGCATTTATTAAGATCGAGTAAGATATCTTTCTACAAGTTCTTTATAAGACGACAATTTTGTAAATAATGAAAACCCTTCAAAATTACAAGTAGGGCTCAAACTAACAATTCCACGTAAATAATATTTTTCTGTAGTTGGCTCCATGAAAACTAGTCCTCCACCGCTATTGCCATTACATATCTTTGACACTGAAAAAAACGATGGATCGTTTGAATAATACAGTATGCAATTTTGGGTATAGTGAACAAAATCACGTACGGTTTTTTGCATATCCTGCGCAAATTTTCTCGTTGCTGAGATAATGAAGCCAGGGAAATTCTATGTCACCGTGGCACTTTTCTGGTTGAACATACGGCACTTCCATTAACTTTAATTTTTCACTAGATACTCCTTTACTCGTAAGTCCCCATCCAACAACCTAAGATTTTTAAGGTATTTTTATTTTCAACACATTGCTTTGTTTTTTTACAAACATTAAAGATTTACCTTTCCCATTACTCCCTCTACCAATTGATCTCGTTCAAAGTTTCCTTCTCCGACATCGATACAAACTGGTAAAACTGCCCACGAATACTCAATTTTTTCTGCTAAAACAATGAAAGCGATGTCACCTACATAACTTTTCCAATATCCTTTAAATTCTGGAGCAATTTCGATACTAGCGACCTAAAATTAGTGATAAAATAAGAAAATTTAAAAATAACCCATAAAACTTCTTGAATAAATACACAAATCTTACATCTTTGATTTGGGCGAAAGTATCTTTAGATGCGTTAATATTTCTATAATACTTTCCAAGAGCAACTTTCATCTTTGTTAAATCTTTGAACTCAATTTTTCGAGTATCACTATTTTCGTTGACAAAACAATGAGCAGCTGATATCACTATTTTTGAAGAGATCAAGGTTCCTCCGCAAATTTGATCGTACTCCCCTCTCGAATGATTTACATAATAAATTCCGGCATTCCAAGGGAATTCCCCAAAATTTGATAAATTTTTAAATTCTGCGGCTGATTCTGATCCCTCAGAAACCGATCTACCACAATCTTACAAAAAATCAGACATATAATAAAAATTTTTTATATTTTGAACTCTAGAAATTGAATTCTTACCTACTTTGCAGAAGTCATCTACGAGCGGTCGATCCCATTTTCCAAATCTGCAAGTAATTTGATTATATTCCTGTTCTTTTAAATTCCTATAAATCGGAGTGTTGCAACGAAATGTAGCTCGTGAATTCGTCTTTAGAGATTTGTAACAGGAAGTTGTTTTGTTGGAAGGCGCATAGCATAATATTGCTAGTTTCCTTGAATATAAAGGTTCGCATTCATCTAGAAAAAAAATCATGAATATTTAAAAAAATTTATACCTCATTTTTTTTACGAGGACGTCCGTAGGGCAGTGACGGAGTGCTTCACCCCGAAACGAACTTACGAGGGAGCTGCGGTTCGAGCCTAGTTAGGATTTTTACCACTGCCGTCCGCCTCTGTACATGTCATGCATTATACATTTGAGTTTTCGATGGACATTCTCAAACGGTCCCAGGTTTAAATAAAAAAAGGTTCTGTTCTTGTTCGCTTAGTGGTTTTTTGACTAGATTTAACGCGTCCAGGAGGTTGCCCCTCGTCACATTAAGGGTTAAAATAGATAATGACTCCGGTTAAGAATTCTGAAAGTGATGACTACCTGACTACCAGTTTATGTTCTCTTTGTGAATGATTAAAATTAAAATGACAAAAAAACGTGACTTGAAATGACAAAAAAAATGAGATCCACTTACTTGGTCTGCATACTCCAAATTTTTGATTTGGCCTTTTATCGCATAATCCTGAACAGCAGTGCTCATTAACGACGCAATGCTCGGAAAAGTCATCTGCACATTTGTTAAACAATGGTGGATAATTAGTTTCCTCTGTAAGAAAAAGAGTAGAAATAAAGATTTTTTGGCTATTTAAAGTAAAAGCTCATTGCCAAAAGCTTTGTACTTCGTTGATGCCCTTTCGCATGTTTAAGTTTAGGTTTAGGCAAAGTATCATTGAATAGACTTGTCAGTCTAAAGTTACGACGAAAACGGTTTCATGTTAAAGCATCACTCGTTAGTTATTTACAAAGCAAAAAATATTACTCACCAGGTTTGCAAACTCCAAACTTCCAATTTAGTTCTTTATAGCAAATTTCAGAGCAACAATCATCGTCTGCATTGCAGCTGGTATCATAGAGTGATTTACAACCGTAGCATTGCACAAAAGCGGAAATAAAAATGACACTAACAAATATGGCTTTCATTTTGGTAGATTTTCCTTTTTCCCTTTAGAAATTATTTTTCAACTAATAATCATATGCTATAGTGTTGAACTGAAAATAAACTTAAAGGTTGAATTTAAAGGGAGCCCCCTAAAATCCTGTTTACATCATTTAGCGCGCTGTTAGTAATTTGACGTGTAACACTGGTTTGAGGAATTTTAATGTTGATTTTTACAAGTTAACTAATTTAAAAGCACTAAAAATAACTTCTAAGCCCACAAATTAAATATGAAACAAACTTTTCCTTATTATTAAGGAAATACTTCCTGCAAGACTTTTTTGATTTACAATTTGGTTGAGTAATCTTATCGCTTTGCAAAAAACTACGGAAAACCGCGGTCGCCTGACTTCCTAATCCAAGTCTAACAAGAACCACACTGATTTTTAAGATAAATCCTAATTATTCAATAGAAGGAGCCTAGGAGGAAGTGGACACTTCGATGAGTCGTCTGCTACATAGGGGTATTTTGAAAACTAGAAGCTTCAATAATCTCGAACTTGGTGGCCGTTATTGTTGAATTGAAAAATCTGTCAGTCGCAATGTTTGCTTTTATGTAATGAAAATTTGTGGAAAAGGGAAATCAATGTTTTCAGTTGTTTTTTTAGAGAATAATTTATTTCATTATTGTTCAAGATTCTTTTAAAGCGCCAAAGCTTACAGTCTGAGACTCAAAAGTTTTTTAACCATGAGAGTTATTAGTGGTTATGATATTAATATAAATTTGAATAAATGTAATCATTTTCAAATTTAAACTAGAATTTAAGCTAATTTAAGCAACAGGGTAATAAATATCTAAAAGGGAAAAATAAAATCATGTTTTGCTTTTACAAGAAAAAAATTTGAATTCTTTTCTGATGAGCCGCATTGATTATTATATTTTCATCTTTGTTTACCCTTAAAAACAAAAAATAATCTGGAAATTAAATTTTAATTAAATGAATTTTACGACTAAATGTGATTCTTACGTTAGGTAAAAGAACGAAGCATTGTAGAACTTACACAACACTGCTGGGTATTAATTATGCAAAGCACTTCTATTTTAGCTAAAACTCTTTATTTTCAAGCAGGCCATACGTTTTTAATAAAAAGTAGTTTTACTTGTTTTGGGTCACATGATAAATTACACCTAAGATTCTTCTCAGTGAAGCAGTTGTGGCCAGACAGAAGCAGGCATTCAGCAACTCATTCTCCTTTTAAGTGGCGCTGACGAGTCATTCGTTATGTATTAAAAATAAACTCTTGCTTTTCCTTAATTCTAATGGCAGTATGGTTCAAATGACGGTATATTCGGATACTCAAGTCTGCCTATTCGTCTTTCTGTCTGCCCGGGGTAATATGTCTCGAAATATCTCTAGAATAACCAATGAAATGGTGAAAGCTTCGAAAAGTCGAATCCGGTTTACCCGTTTACCTTTACATGTTTACCCGAAGGTAAGGCCCCAGTGACTTTCAGCAAAATCCAACCACCCGTTTGAAAGCTTTGTAAGCAAAACAGGGCAAGTACATTATGGCAAGATTACTTTGTCTCTTTTAAATTTAAACTCGGTCCTCCTCCCTCTCCCTCTCTATGCCTCTGTCTCCCCCCTTCGGAATTTCTTTTTCGAGAATTACATTGTATTTATTTGCAGTGAAACCGGAGTTTGTGACCACCTGTTTAGCGTGACAACTTGTCTAATTTGACCAATAATAAAGGCAACGAACTTTTCCCTATACCCTTCCATATAATCTCTCTCTTATAACATGACTTAACACCTGTACATCTTGTACGTTAACCAAGAAGAAAGACTGATTTTGTTAAAAAATTATATTTTGATTCCTCAAACTTTTGTATTAAAATAATTTTCTCTTTCTTGATGAGCTTTTTATTCAATGAACATACAAAATTTCAGATAAAATTACTAGAATTAAATTTCCAAGAAGTAACATTAAAGTATGAATTGTGGTTTTAAATATCTTAATACAAGCTCTTTATATGACGACAGTTTTGTAAATAAATTTATCCCAGGATTAGAGCAAGAGGGACCTAAAGACCAAATTCCACGTAAGTAATACTTTTCTTCAGTTGGCTCCAGGAAGACCAAACCTTCACCACCTGCTCCTGCACAAAGCTCCGGGTCTGGAAGAAAAATTGTTTCTTGAATGGATTATTCATAACAACATAATATAAGAAAGAAATTGACTTACAATTCTCAGTATTTCCGGCACAAAATTTGTCATTTTGTAAATAAATTTGAACGTCCCAGGTTTTTAAATTTTTTTTCCTGCATGCATTTTTTGGAACAAATGGCATTTGAGCTAAAATTAAGTTTTCATTTGGCGGTCTCCAGCCGGCAATCTAAGTACCAAAAATATTTCTTGAAATTTTTTTTAAAAATCAGTTATTTTAACAAAAAATTGAACCTACCATTCCTACAGCACCCTCTTTTAATTGATCTTTTTCAAAGTTGTTTTCACCTATATCAATGCAAATTGGTAATACAGCCAACGAATATTTTATTTTTTCAGATAAAACCACAAAAGCGATATCACCCATATAATTGGACATCGTGTCTTTGTACTCTGAACTAACTTCAACACTAGCAATCTGTAAACAATTAAATTATTATAAAAAAAATCTGTGTATGGTTTCAATATCCTCCGTAGTTTAAGAGCTTACATCTCTAATCTGGGCAAAGCTATCTTCAGGGGCACTTAAGTTCCTGTAGTGTTTTCCAACGGCTATTTTATATTTGGATAAATCTTCAAATTTAGGGATATTCAGTTCAACATTGTACGGGTGAGAAGTAAAAGTATGAGCGGCTGTGATTACAACTTTTGAGGAAATTAATGTCCCTCCTGCGATCTGCTTATATTCCATAGTCGAAGGGTAATATTTATAAATGCCAACATGCCATGGAAAATCTCTGAACGTTGATTTATTTTTCGCGATAGGAGGTCCTTCTACATCAGAAACAGCTCTTCCGCATTCTAAAATAAACCGAATTTGTCTTAAAATCATTTAAGAAAGTACTTTATAGTACGGTTTTACGTATCTTTATTACTTTTTAAAATTTCATAAAAAGAAAGTACTTACGTGCTTGGCAGAAATCGTCCACCAGCAAACGATCCCATTTGCCGAATCTACAAAAGATTTCAGTGTATTCTGGGTCTTTTACTCTCTGATAAACTGGAGTGTTGCAACGAAAAGTAGCTCTGGATTTTGACTCCAAAGGGGTTTCACATGATGTTGTTTTATTGGAGAATGTGAAGCATTCTATTACAAGTTTTTCAGAAACTAATGGTTCGCATTCATCTAAAAATGTTAAAAAAAAGCTTGTATTGGGAATAATATACTATTATGAATTTTATAATCGCGTCGAAGTACTGTAGTTTTATATTATTCGAAAAGGCACAAGGACTGTAAATCTCGTTCCATTTTAATAAAACTGAAAACTAGTAATAAGCCAGAGCTATAGCAACTGCTGCTTTAAAAAATTAATATTAATGGGGAAGAAAAGTTTTTGGCCCAAAGATGATACAAACATTTCTTCAATTTTATATTATAAAATGTTTCTTGGTTGCTGATTATTTAGTATGCAGTAAAATGTAATTAATTGAAAAAATTAAATCTTACTTACTAGGTCTGCAAACCCCAAATTTTTGATCCGCACTTTTGTCGCACAAACCAGAGCAGCAATGCTCATTAACTACACAGTGGTTATCATAGTCATCTGCACACTTGTTAAACTTCGGCGGATAATTTATATCTTCTAAGTGAAAGAAATATTATTGTGAGGACAGTCGTTTATTTTGGTCTAAAGGAATTTTTTTGTTTTTTGGCCCAAAGCTGATTCAAACATTTCTTCAATATTTATATTATTCACCTCTTGAGCGGAGAGTAATGTTATAATTTCACCCCACTTACCAGGCTTACAAACCCCAAACTGCCAATGCGATTCTTCATAGCAATGATTAGAACAGCAGTCTTCATTCTTTTTGCACGTGGTGTCCCAATTAAGTTTGCATCCGTATGATTGTGAAAAAATAAAGCCCAAAAAAATTAATATTAATATCCTCTTCATAATAAAATCTCGATATTTCATTCAATAAAATTTTTTTTTCAGGGAGCATCACCAGCTTCTAATGACATACCACTGTGTGAAAATAAAAAAAAAACCTCTTCATGATTTGACTTCAATAATTTTGATGGAGGGGAGTCGGTTAAAATGTGTGGTGATGAAATTTACTATGCTTACCTTTCGGGAAATAACTATATTATTGAAGTCGTATTACAGATCACACCCAAACCACTTTATCTCGGTTGCTATGTTCCTTTAAGATACGATTTTCCTTATTTTGAAATAATGGTGTTAAAAAATTAAGGCGTTATGAGGTAAAATTGAAACCATTTATATTTTGCAGATTTATGTGTAAATTGTATCAGATCATTTCGTTCTTACTCATCCTTAAAAAATTTTTTTGATTTTGAAAATTATATATAAATTACATATAAATTATATATAATTTTCCTGCCAAATAATCTATATATAAATTATATATAATTTTTTTCGGCCGATTTTTTTATAAATTTATATATAAAATATATACAAATTATTATATAAATTATATACATTTTATATATAAATTATATATAATTTATATATATTTTATATATAAAAATTTGACCCAACATCGTTACTCTGACCTAAAAGGGTCAACAATAATTTATTTCAAATGAAATGAAAAGTTTTTAATCATAAAAAATTAAGTGTCCACAAATTATTGCTCTTGAAGATATTTTTGCACAAGATTTTTGTATGTAGACAAATCCGTAAATAATGCAAACCCATCTTGCAAATCACATTTCGGGCCTAAACTAACAATTCCTCGTAAATAATATCTTCTACTTGCAGGCTCTTTAAAGACTAAACCTCCACCACTATCACCACCACAAATATTCATATCTAAAATAAGAGCTTAAAATTAATTGAAAAAAATCTTTAACTGTAAAAGCTTTTAATTCAATGAACTTACCGGCAGATTCCATCCCTACACAAAGTTTATCTCTAGTATTTAAGTAAGGAAGCCACGTTTCCCCTACTTTTTTCTCGCATTCTTCCATTGGAACGAACGGCAGTTCTGCAAATTTCAATTTTTCGCTCGGCCCCCGTTCCAGGTTTGTGATCCCCCAACCTGCGACCTATTAATTTAAAAAAATCTTAAAATCGTTATAAAAAAAATCAGCAATTATCTTCATGAATGATCTTAACGAACCAATCCAACAGCTCTCTTCACTAACTGATCCTTCTCAAAACTGTCTTCACCAACATCAACGCAAATAGGCAGAACAATTTGTGAATATTCAACTTTTTCCTTTAAAACTATGAAAGCGATATCACCAGCCCATGACCATAGAGAACCATGATAATTATTAGACACTCCAATTTTAGCTATCTGAAAAAATTTTAACTTGAAATAAAAAACTAGCATGGTAAAAATTAATTTAATAAATTTAAAACTTACATCTTTAATTTGCGCAAGAGCATCTTCAGATGAATTAAAATCTCGGTAATATTTTCCAAGCGCTACTTTTAACTTTGACAAATCTTTTATTTGAACTTCTCGTTGTTTTATCAGGTAAATAGCGACGCAATGAGCAGCTGAAATTACAACTTTAGGGGAAATCAACGTTCCTCCACATTGTTGTATGTAGCCGCCAGTTGTATTTAGCTCATAAATTCCAGCATGCCAAGGAAATTCTCCAAATTCAGACGTTTTGCCGTTGATTATGGCTGGCACTGGCACGTTGGTAATGGACCTTCCGCAACCTTGAAAAAAAGGACTAGTTAATCATTGGCTAATTGGCTTATGTAAGAACAAGTAATTTTTTTAAAAAAGTATTCTTTATAATTCTTAATTTAATAATTTTTAACGGCTTTAACAATTGTTCTAATTTTCAGGTAACAGTCTGATTTAGGATATTCATCCAGTTTCAAGCCTTAATTGCGCAGAGTATAATTATATCGATAAAATTCATTTCACGGACTGTTCAGGATTTTTTCAAAACGTTTGTACTGGAGGTTCATGATGCTTCAACCAAAAAAATAAAGATGTAAGTAGTGTACATTCACCCAAGTGAACCGAGAGATGTCACAGTTATTGGGTTTGGTGTCTCTAATAAAGGTGGTCACTGTAAATTTACCTGAAATATCTGTCGGATCAAATATGCTGCAAAGGTAATAAGTAGTCCGTGAAAGTGTCCTGAAATTTTGTTAAATAAAAATACTTGCCTACTTCACAAAAGTCATCGATTAACGGACGATCCCACTTTCCATTCTTGCAAGTAATTTGAGTGTACTCCGGCTTTCTCTCCTCTAAATAGATCGGTCTTTTGCAATGAAATGTTGCGCTTGAACTTATTGTCAAATTTTTCGCACATGATGTTACTTTGTTGAAAGGTGTAAAGCAGGTTATTGTAAGTTTTTCCGAAACTAAAGGTTCGCAATAGTCTTTAAAGTAATATTTATCTGAAAGAAAGATAATAAAATATGTTCAGTTATGCTTACAAAAAGAATACCTAATGTTATATTTATCGAGAACTCCATCACTTGAACAAAATACAGCGACCAACTATTTTGTCTCTTGTAAACTGCCTCAAGAACAATGTTAAACTTATGGAAAAATGATAACCCATTTTTCAATATCAATGAGACAATAGTATATTGTTATACTAGGGAGGGAAATGAATTTTCCCGTCGAGGTTTTTTTATGCCCGAGCGAAGCGAGGGCAGAAAGAAAACCTCGACGGGGGAATTCATTTTTCTTCCTAGTTTAGCAAGGTACTTTTCATAACGAATCAATTAAAGTACTTTTTACTGTTTATAACGATTTTTTAAATAAAAAATCATTAAAAACGCTGTTTACTCAAGTAAACAAACATAGCAGAAGCCCGGCAGCTACTTCCGGTACTTTGCGACCAAAATTTTCATGTTGGCAACCAAAAATGGAGGATGTAAATAAACAAACTTATTAAAACAGCTTTGAATTTACCATAAATACCTCAAGAAATGTTTTTTTGATATACGTTTTCGACTCAAATGGTTTTATTTTTAGCAAGAAGGGTAAATAAACTATTAATTCTAAATTTTTCCAAAATCTGACTCTAAAATCAATATGGCGGTATGTATGCTCGGTTTAGAAATACAAGAGGACTTAAACGATTTATTTGATATTTTTACAAGTTGTTTGAGGTTTTTACTGCGACAAATCCTTATTCCGGTTTATTTAGAAGTAGAAAAATATTAGAAAAACGTTAGCGGATATTCTAAAATGAGAAATACGATCAGGCTATCAAAAAATTTTCCGCCAGCATTGAAAATTTGGCGCAATACCGGAAATGAAGAACATGCTCGGGAAAATTGATTTCCCGTGCATTTAACTTATTCGGGAAATAGAGGTTCCCGACAATGAGTTATGAAAAGAGTATTTCCTAACTTTCAAATTGCTGAAGCAGAAATTTTACTGTACGTACCTTGTTCGTGTATCTCAGGAGATGTTGGTGGGAAATCTGGAGGATATCTTTCAACGCACTGTCCTTGTTCCCAATTCCCGTCTGGACCTTCCACACATGCCAAGTTACTGCAGCAATTAGTGGCGAGGCAACCGATTCCATTAAGTTCTACGCAATCCTGGTTCCCCATTCTGGTTGGTCGATTCGGTTTGATTCCTAAGAAAAGAGCTGGAAACAAAAAATAATATCGTTAATCCAAGTAAAAATGCCTGGATAGTGTAAAAGCCAAGTGTTCAAAAAGTACCTGGATTATGATATCTTTCGATGAGCCATTTGTATAGTGATAATTTTGTAAACAATCCCAAATTTTTTTCGCTACAGGGGGGACTTAAACTTGCAAGTCCTCGCAAGTAATATTTTTTCTTGTTCGGTTCGAAGAAGACTAAACCTCCTCCGCTGTCGTTGTCGCAAAAGTGAGACTCTGAAAATAAAGCGAAATAATGTAATATTGTAAGCTCATTCCTTTTGCACAGTACGTGGTTATTTGTAGTTAAAATAGCGATGGCCCTTCCTACAATAATGAAAGGTTTTGTTGGAATCCTGACATGTTCCTTTAGCAACGGATAAACTGTCTAATGTGGCAGCAGTCTTTGCAGCTTCTAGGACTGTTTCCCTTTAGTTTTTAGGTAACTGGGGCGAATGTTTTAGGAATCTCGTGGGTGGCGATACGATAAGAAGTTGGAGATGGTCAATAATAAACTTACTTGTATCTTCTCGTCCTACACAAAATATATCTTCTCCCACAAGATGATGATACTTTCTTGTTATTTTTGTTTTGCATTCTCTTGTTGGAATAAACGGCGTTTCCACTAATTGCAGCGTTCTGCTAGGTTCGTGTCCTCTATAAATTCTCAATCCAGCGAACTATTAATTGAAAATATTTAAAAATTTATTGTATTTTTAGATGGAGAGCAAAACCAGCGATGGTATTACTCGCGTTTCGCACTCCCATTTTTCCAAAATTTAGGTAAACGTGCTGACACTATGCGCCTATCCAATTAGGCCAACTAATTCCATATTTTTATAGGATTGAAAATATGGAATTCGTTTCAATTTACTTAGTACCGAAAAATTTTACCAGGGAACTTGCCTTTTTTTTAAAAAAATAATTCTTTCACTTCGACTCACCTTTCCCAAAGCTCCTTCCACTAATTGTTCTCTCTCAAAATTATCCTCACCAACATCAATACAAATCGGTTGAACAGCCCACGAGTATTCAACTTTCTCATTCAAAACTACAACAGCGATATTCCCTATATAATTTGACTGCTTATGTTGATATTCAGGAGGGATTTCAACGTGAATAATCTGAAAACAATTTTACATATTTAAAAAAAAAAAAGGCAAACTAAATTTTATTGTATAGTGAATCGCGAACTTACATCTCTAATTTGAGCGAAATCATCTTCGGTGTTATTAATGTTTGAGTAAAATTTCCCAAGCGCTACTTTAAATGTCGAAAAGTCTTTCAAAGGAATTTTTGGCTCTCGTGAATTTTTTTTTACATAACAATCAGCAGCCGATATAACAATATTTGTAGATATTAATGTTCCGGCGCATCGTTGGTCATAGCCGCCGGTTAAAGGGTCGAATTCGTATATCAAAGCATGCCACGGAAATTCTATGTTTTCTATTTTGTTTTTGGTTCCAAAGGTTGGTCGTTCCCATTTAGAAATGTATCGTCCGCAATCTAAAAAAGAATTGTAAGTTTTTTGATAAAATAATGTTCAGAGAGGCATGACAATGGCTATAAAATCAGTAGTGTGAATAGCGCTTCAGAGCAGCCAGCACACTTGTTTATTATATTGGCAACAATGTGGCTACTGAATCAGTCTGAAGCGAGACCAACGTTTAAGTTATGTCTGCCACACCCGATTTATGTATGTCAAAATATTACTTGCCTCTTTCGCAAAAGTCATCCACCAACGGATGATCCCATTGTCCATTCTTACAAGTAATCTCAGTGTATTCCGGTTCTTTTATCTCCCAATAAATCGGTCTTTTGCAACGAAACGTAGCTCGTGAATTTTTCTCCATAGTTTTGTCGCATGACGTCATTTTTTTGGAAGGTGTAAAACACATCACTTCTAGTTTTTCCGAAACTAAAGGATCGCATTTATCTAGAAGAAAATTGTGAAAGCCATCCATGAAATTATTAGATAAGACCCTCAGATGCCAGACTAAAGACGAATTTCTCACCTTCAGTATATCTTTTTATCGTATCTTTGTATGAAGACAGCGCAGTAAATAATACGATTTCCTGTTTTTCAAGACAAGGGCCCGAACCAAGAACTCCACGTAAATAGTATTTGTCTTCGATAGGCTCCTCAAAAATTAAACCTCCACCAGTGTAGGGCTTGCATACGTTATACTCTGAAATTATGTCATTTTAATTAAATTGCTGTCGAGGTTTGCGGCAGTGACAGCGTCAAGAAGGCCAAAAAAGCTAAAGCTTAGCTGCTTTCCAAATGCCTATAAGAAATACTGTAATTTATCAGCTTACCAGGCTTTCGTCCTTTAGCACAAATCTTCTCATCACTCAAGTAAGGTTGCCAAGTATCTGTCTTGCATTCTTCCAATGAAACGAACTCCATTTTGGTTAACATTAATCTCTCGCTGGGTATTCCGTGATTCGTGTAGCCCCAACCACCAACCTATAATTTATTTGAAGATTACAATGCTGCAGTACTACGAATTCAATTCGTATTGATTTAAACAAACCTGTCCAATTGCTCCTCTCACTAATTGGTCACTTTCAAAGCTGAATTCACCTATATCAATGCATATTGGTATTACAGCCCGTGAATACTCTACCGATTCTTTTAAAATAACAAAAGCAATTTCTCTTTTAAGCAGCTTGCTGTCGTAATCAGGAGATATTCTAATACTAGCAACCTAAAAATCGGAAAAAAAAATGAAAATATTGGCGCTTGCTTAGCGGATTTTAAAATTGACTTACTTCTTTGATTTGACCCAGTTTGTCTTCGTGTGCTGTTATATCCCTATAAAATTTTCCAACTGCTACTTTGAATGTTGAAACATTTGCTGGGTCTGATTTCCTTCTGTGTTTGTCAAAACATACCGCGGCTGAGATCACGACTTTAGAGGAAATTAAGGTACCTCCGCATATTTGCTCCCATTCCTTTGTAGTAAAATTTAGCTCATAAATAGCAGCATGCCAAGGTAGTTGCGCTATATTTGATAAACTTCGTGATGGGCGTGTCACGTTCGGGGCGTGTTTCCCACATTCTTTAAAAATGAATTGGCATTTTTTAGAAAACTGATACAATTGTGGGTCGGCAGAGTAATAATCGACGACATCAAGAAGGTGGCGGTTACAAAGAGCCCAAAACAAGGAAGTGTGGCAAAAATTGAGGGAGACCTTCATTCAGGAGTAGACGGACATAGGTTGAAAGAAGAAGGAGAATAATAATAATTACGTGCCTACTTCGCAGAAATCATCCAATAACGGTCGATTCCACTCCCCATTCATGCAAGTAATTTCAGTATATTCTGACTCCTTCTTTTTTGAATAAATTGGAGTTTTGCATCGAAATGTCGCTCTTGAATTTGTCTCTAATGACTTGTTGCACGAAACTGTGTGGTTAGAAGGTGAAAAGCACTCTATCAAAAGTTTGTTCGAGCTTAAAGCCTCGCAATCATCTGGAAAACCATTCAGCAAATATTATTTATGCAATTTCAAGATTTTAAAATTCTACCACGGTTTAAATACCTGAGCTATATTTTTTTACCATCTTTTTATATGACGAGAGTGTTGTAAATACGGCAATGCCATCCTCCCAATCGCATTTAGGAGACAAACTAACAACCCCACGAAGGTAATATTTATTCGTGATCGGGTCTGCAAAGACAAGACCTGCACCTCCGTTGCCCTCACAAACATTGTACCCTGAAAATTATTGAATATTTAAATCTTGAGTCATTGCCATAGTCGGAAATGCTGTGACTGGTGTATTAGTCAGACTAGAGACCCTAAATTGGAAGAGACTGGCAATCTGTCAGCCATTAAAAAATGTGAACGCCATATTGAGCAAGATGGCGAGCCACACAAGGAGTACGTGGCCTTCCGAATTCAGCAGAAAAAGGCACAGCTGCATTGTTTGCGGAGGCTTTGTTCTAAAATGTCTTCTGCTTCTTCTACCTTTTAAATTTTCCTAAGTGGAAGCAGAAGAAGCAGAAGATATTTTAGAACAAAGCCTCCGCAAACAATGCAGCTGTGTCTTTTTCTGCTGAATTCGGAAGGCCACGTACTCCTTGTGTAGCTCGCCATCTTGCTCAATATGGCGTTCACATTTTTAAATGGCTGACAGATTGCCAGTCTCTTCTAATTTAGGGTCTCTAAGTCAGGCTTCGGGTGCAGAGTGGTGATTTTGCAACACTGTGCGCCAGTGACGGACAAAGATGGCAATATGAACTGAATCTGAATTCTGATTTTCGGATTTTAATGTTCACATTTGTCTAAAAGCGTTGCGATTCATGTTCAGACATGAAAATAGGCATGGCAGAGCTTCTTCTTTTTCTTTAAATGCCCACTCCTCGTCGGAGATTGGCGATCATCATGGCCAACCATTGATGATTTTACTAGTAATATCAAATAATGTGGTGACTTTCCATAATCTTCCACATCGCAGTACGGGAGCCTTACCATTGATCCAACTCTGCCTCCCGGTATCTCAGCCTAGGCCTTGCTGATTACTACCATCTTCAGCCCTAGGTCGGTATTTGCTGCTGCCCTGCACTAACTCATAACCCTGAGAAGGAAGCTCACCCCAGGGCAAGGACGTCATCCCTTGAGCAAGACAAAACATGCCTCACCGGTTACCCTCAGCAGAGCAGAGCTTAACTTATGTAAACTCTTGCTTCTGAAGTACAACTTACTTGTTCTTTCATCTCCTGCGCAAATTTTCTGATAATTTATGTAGTAAAACCAATCATAGCTTAATTTTTTTAAGCACTTATCCTTTGAAATGAATGGTACATTCGTCACCATTAACTTTGAGTTGTATATTCTTTCGTCGTTAAGATCCCAACCAGAAAACTGTAAATCGAAAAATTTGGCGAATTAAAAATAGTGAAAACAAATAAAAGGTTACGGAAAATATAAAGTCCAACCTGTCCCATGGATCCTTCCATCAGCGGATTTTCTTCAAAATGCTCTTCACCTACATCAATACAAATTGGTGAAACAGCCCTTGAATACTCGACTTCTTCTTTCAAAATAACAAAAGCAATATCCCCTTCGAAATGTGTTGATATTCCTTTGTATTCTGAAGGAATTTCGACTTTAGTGACCTGAAACCAATATTTTATAAATTATTTGCTTTTGGCCTCGCGAATTGTGGAAACTTACGTCTCTAATTTGGGCAAATTTTTCAGTTGCATTAAAATTCCTGTAATATTTCCCAACTCCAACTTTAAAACTCGACAAGCTTTTTATTTCAACTTTTTTCGTGTCCAAACCGTCGATAGTAAAACAATGTGCGGCCGAGATCACGATTTTTAAAGAAATCAACGTCCCTCCACATGTTTGATCATATTCTTTAGTAAAACGGTTGAACTCGTAAATTCCGGCATGCCAAGGGAATTCCCCGATTTCTGATTTTTGTTCCCCTGCTTTGGTAATTTGTGTTGCTTTCGAAGTAGATCTTCCACAATCTTGAAAAAAAATCAGTGAGAATAGATTTTTTTTGAAATTTTGTTAAAAAAATTTAATGCTTGCCTATTTCGCAAAAATCATCTAAAATCGGACGATTCCATTGACCATTCCTCCAAATGATTGAATTGTATTCTGGTTCTTTCGTTTGCCGGTAAATCGGAGTGTTGCAGCGAAATGTAGCCCGGGAGTTATTGTAAAAAGGATTGCCGCAAGTAAAAGTTCGATTTAAAGGTGTCCAACATTCTATTATTAGTTTTTTCGAATCTAAAATTTTATAAGAGCCTAAAAGAAATTAATGAAATACTGTTTTGTAAAATACAAATTATATTTTCGAATCAAAATTCATCAGATTTCGACATTTTCCTAATCTAGTTAATTAATCTTCAACATTGTTTTTATGAAGTATGACGAAGGCTCAGAAGAATCCGTGTTTGCGGGCCTAAGTAACCTGTTTAAGATTATTTAAATAATGCCTAACAGTTTTTCCTGTATGAATGCCTTCGGGGTAAACTTAGGTATTTTTCAAAATGTATTTTTGTCCTCTAGTTTCGCAATGTTAGTCTTAATTAAAAACGTTTTCAAAGAAAATAATCTTTAAGTTGAGCTTTAGTAGATTCTCGTTCCACCTAAAATTTCAGAAAAAATAATCACGGAATATTTGGGCGGCCACAAGAAAATCGAGCCTGTTACTGTCGTTATAACGCACTCCCATCAGATATTTTGAAATAATTTTTAACAGTTTACAGTAATTGAATCTGATTATAGCTATTTAACTAAATAATTATTTTACTTACTTAAAACGCAATGTCCATTTCCATCACCCTTGATATCTTTGCAGAAGTGATTACTACAGCAATCCGTGTTAACTTTACACGCTTGATACACTGTCCTGCAAGAATCAGCCCACGCACAAAATAACATAAAATTTATAAAACTGATAAATATCTTCATATTTCCTGATCCGCACTGACAATTTTTCCCCAAAGTTGTTCAATTTAATATTGAAGTAAACTAGTTTGAATGTCGTTCGTACATCTGACATTAATTTGATTTATTACGCTGTTGTTGCTGAATAATTTAAGCAATACATGACTTCACGAAGAAGCTCCAAGCCTGTTTGGAAACATTGTCTAAGAACTTTGTGCGAAAATTGCTTACGAATAAAATTTTACACTTAATATCTTAACAACTTGATAAATATAATAATTTCTTGTTAAAAATATCACGGAAAAGTCTTTAAATATTTTATTATTAAGTCATCTCAACTTCTAAATGCTGAGTGGGATTATAGCAAAAGGAAAAGTGTGAATATGCTTGATTATTTGTGACTAATACATTAATTATTCAACATAAAAAGATCGCATTAAATTGAATAAAAATCCCTGTGATGGTGATTATCTGGTTTGATGCCTCAAGACGTATGTATCATCCAGTTTATTAAAGATGTGAACTTTAGCATTGATACCTTTTGACAGCTATCCAATTTATTAATTTGACATACTATATATGTTGTTCGCAATGTCCGAATCAATTTAGTTATGCCTGTACAATATTCCTGTGGCTACTGGCTAAGTTCCCAACTTATGCGAATGCTCAGGAGTTGATCAGTTGATTTTACTTGATTACTCGGATTGGTCTGACCATATTTTATTTCGGATCAATGTCGGCTTCATCATGTAAAATGAATTGGAGAATTTGAGTCCACTATAACAAGGTCTGCAGTTTTTGGAATGTTTTAAGGCTAATCCGAGAAGACTGGGTTGAAAGTCGGCTCGTTACGACTGTACTTGAGAGAAAGTGGATGGTGGATCATAAGCTCAATCAGAAAAAATTATAAAATGCCGTTTTTTTAAAAAACAAAATAGGAATCAAACTTGTTCTATGAAAAATGGCAAAAGACAATACATGTTATATTGTATATTGTGCTGTCTTTGCTGATTTTGGCAACTTCGACAGTTAATTGTAATTCTCAACCTCTAACTTCGTTCTTGCTGCAGATGACACTTTTTCGACAAAAATTTCAAGCAATGCTGCATGCGTAAGGAGTTTCAGATTATTTAAATAAAGCCTAAAAGAATTTTCCTTGTTTGATGCCCTCAAGATAGATGAGATAACCTAAAGAATAGCTATTTTTGTCCCTGAACTAGTGATAACCTTTCCTAGCTGTCTTTTTCCCATAATATCGAACTTTTATTAAATTCTAAAATTTCCAAATGTTTGCTCCAAAATCAAACTATTGTTACTGCTCACCACAATGTTAATCGGAATTTTCTTTTAATTCACAGCTTTCCCTCAGCTTCTTTTAAAGAAAAACTTTCTGACACGACCCAGTGCTAATCGAATACAGAATCATGCGAAGCCCAATAAAGAGATAACATGAACTGAAGCCTTTGAAAGTGAAGATTCATACACCTTTAATAATCGAAGTTGCTATTCTGAAAATTTTTATTTCTTAGTGAAATTAAAAAATATATTTGCAAATTTTAGATTAACAAAAGGCCGTAGGTAGGATAAAAAGACTAAGTTATAAGCGCTGATTTATATCATTTAGAACTTGACTACGGTCCTCCATTTTCTTATAATAAATTTCTATACAGTATATATGTCTTTAGGCAAAAATATTCGAGTTTATATCAGTATTGAAAACAGTCGAGAAAGTATTTTAAAAAATCGTTAAATTGAGAATTTTCAAGAACTTCTTCGAGAAAAATGAAAATTATTTTCTTTTGTTTTGTTTTCGTTTGCTTATTAGTTGTGACTTTATTTCCTAGTGGATATTGTAAGCCAGGTAAATGTTTTTTTAAAATGGCTTAAAATTTAATCGTCAGTATTTTCGGAGTGAAATCGTCGGTATTTTTTAAGAGCCGGCAAGTATTAATAATAAATGGGCAGTATAACGAGGTCAGTATTAAGTGTCTAGTATAAATATTACTTTGTCGGTATTTTTAACTCATTTTGGCCGTAAAAAAATTAATTTGTCAGTAAAGAAATAGAAAATGAAAAAAAAAAATACTGTTGTCAGTATAAGGAGTAAATGATGAAAGTAAAAAAAAATTTTATTTTTGCGAAAAAATCGATATTGCGAATTATTGTTCAAGGTCATTTTGATACAGTTTAGGTAAACTTAGGTTAATAATTGTAGACAACAAAATACAATGTACGACTACAAAGTAATTATCAGTCAGCATCGCAACTAAAGCAACGATCACTGAACTTTTCAATTTAAAATTAAAGCCAACTAGGGGAATAGCAGTCCGGGAAGGACTACCCACTTTCTCGCTCAGTCGGGGTATAGCTTCATTCGATTAAGGCATCATTGGGACTTGGGAGGTCGGGGGGTGGCTTGAAATCAGGAAATGGACCGAAAATTTAAAATCCCCAACTATTAATTAGTCGAAATCGAGTCCCATATCACCGCTATTTGTCCTCGGGCGAAAACAAATCTTTTACTCAAGAAGAACTTAATCAACATAAAAAATAGCTTTGGAATACTTTTGATCAGTTTAAAAGAAGAGCTTTTAAAATATTTACAATTGATTTGCCAAAAAATAATTAGAAAGGAGGATCATGTTCGTGCCCTCAATTTTTTAAGAAGTATCATTGCAAGCACTTCCTTGGCCTAGCCCTTCGTTTAAAATATACTAGAGCACCTGCGGCGGCGAAGGATGTGCTTATTGGCCAAAAGAGAGGGGCCATTATTATTTAAGATTTAATAAGAGGGGCCATTTATTATTATTTTTTTTTTTTCTGACAATTACATTACTGACAATTTTGTTTTTTTACTTGCAAAAATCTTAATGATATACAAGCGAAAATCGATTTATTTACTGCCAAAAATTAATTAATTTACTGACCCATTAGTTTCTATACTGCCAATAATCGGTCATTTATACTGCCACGTTTTTTAAAAAAATACCGACAAAATTTGCTAAAAAATACTAGTCGTTAAAATACAAGCCTTTTAAAATTAATTTAGTTTAAAAAAGTTGTTGCTCATGAATTTTTGAAAAAATAGTATCTTTTCAAAATTATGAAAAAATTATCAAAATTGGCAAAAGCTTAGTTTCAAAAACAATTTTCTTGTATAATAGTCTTAAAAATATGGTAACCTAACCAATATTTAACCTGAACTGTTGAATAATTATTGTTTTATCAACAAAACGTTTTTCTTTTGAACATAAAGAGTGTTACGGACACAACTTTTATTCTGAATTAAATCCTAGCTTTAGATGATGGCAACAATTTAGAAAGTGGGCAACAAGTAGAGAGAGTAAAGCGAGCATGCAAATCGGACTGGGATAATAAATGTACAACTGATGGGCAGTGTTGTTCGCGATGGTGTTGGAAAGAGAGAAAAGATTGGAAATTTGGTGTTTGCAAGCCAAGTATGTAAACTGAAAGATAGCAGAAAATACTTTAGATGTTCAAATCAATCGGTTTAATAATTACATATATTATTTTTTTACATTGTAGAAAAAAGTGGAAAATGAGGTTTCATCGCATAGATAAGAAAAAATAAAATTTGTCGATGAAAAAAAGAACTTACACTGACAGTAAGTTTTTATTTTACATTAGCATTGTTCAACCTTTTCGGATTTAGTTATATTCTTACTGGATTTATTAAAATAATTAAAATATCCTTTCCTTCCTGCTTTTAAACAATACCTAACTAAAAACCGATTACATTTATAAAAAAATATAATTATTAATTTTTAAGTATATTATTCTCCTTATTATGAAGGGGGGTGTAATCTAAGGCTCTGCCTTACATTACACAGAATCGATTCAAACATTAAAAACTTATTTACGTAAAACATGATGGCTAAGCTTATATCAACGATCGTTATCTCATGCAGTATTACGAGAGCAATTCCAAAAAAAGATTGGCAAAAAGTTGCAGAAAAGCTGGAACAGCTATGGCTGTTGTTGTTAAGCATTTCGTGAGATCTATCAACGTAAATGTTTTCACAAGCTTTGAAAATGGGATGCTTGAGTTCCAAAACGAAAATATCATTATATAGAAGTCTAGAAGCAAACTGACCGTAACGATGTCGCTACGACGTCTGATGTAACGATGACGTTAAAGCATATGCATATTCGCGTAAGTCCGGATAGAGTGTTCAGGGAAATTATCATCCTTAAATTGTGGAACGCCAGTACAGTTACTATAGAAGACAGAAATCCTCAAAATTTTAGCCAAGAGATATGATTACAACATTACATTTTAGATTAAATTTTACTAAATCGAATTATTGCCGAATGAAAATTGTTGAAGATTTTAATCGAGAAAGATAAAGGCCTGGTAAGGAGCGCAATTGTATTAGTTTTATTCTCAAGACGTGCTTGATGGAAGCAGGTAAGCGCAAACGAGGCGCAGCCAGGTGATGCTTACGCTGAGCATACACTGCTAAAGTCAACCTAAACTGTGTTAGTTATACCCCTTCCATGGTCAAACTACATTTTACTAATCAACTAGTGTTTCATATTTGAATATTCCGGTCGCGGTGCACTTGACTAAGATTTTTTTCTTGAAAGGAAATATTGTGATCTAAGCTTTCAATTAATCAAAAGTAGGCGCCGGTGCAAATTAATTATAGTTGGACCATTTTTTTAGGATTTTAAATCAACATAAAATTTTAGAAATCTTTTTAATTTAATTGTTTAATACAATTAAAAATAGTTACATAATTTCAATATGATGACTGCAGTCGAAAAGGTCGTCACAGAATTTTACCCTTTAAGACGCATTATCTGACAAAGTGTAAATGTTCATTCCAAAAAAAAGCATTTTGAATGCAAGTTTCTTGGCAATCTGTTTGTCGTGCCTTTACACCCTACGCATTTCTCAACATTGCACATAAAGTAATTTTTATGGGATGTATTTCTTTATGCATGATGCTCGGTCTCCACTAGAGGTTTCACGATGTTAACTACTTTTCTCGTGGATTAGCTTTCAACCCGAGAGTTATATGGTTTTTTTCAGTCTACGGCGTTGCTTGTCAGAATATTTTTGGTGTTTCTAAATGTTAGTTGATTGGGAAGATGGAAGAAATCGGATGGTAGGAAAGTTAATCCGCAAGGAAAGTTAACTTACATTAGGGAGTAACCCTCATCTAGTGGAAGCAGAGCATAAGGAAAATATTGCCATTGATAGGACTAAAAAGTGAAGGTCGATGGGTTAGAAATGGTGTTTAAACCTATTTGGTTAATTATTTCATTTATTTCTTATCAGTAGCCAAATATAAATTCCAACCGAAACCGATGAGATATTAACTTGCCCCCTCCAATAAATAAGTAATGAGTCTCAAAGCAAACTAAAAAAGCTAAACATTAAGGAAAAGCTTCACTCTACATATTTGAACTAAAAACTGAATAAACTAGAAATGCTTTTTTTTGAATTTTTATTTAAAGCACAATGCTTAGTGTGAACATAATTAAATCAAATTAGAAATATGAGGGAAATATTTTTATTTATTACATTTATTTTTTTATTTGTGAAATCTTATGGCTGTGGCGTTCTCTGGTTCAATCATTGCGAAAGCGATGAAGACTGCTGTTCATTATATTGCTGGAAAGGGAACGAAGACTGGAACGAAGGCGTTTGTAAAGAGAGTAAGTAATATTTTTATGATTTCATTGCTTAGGTAATGTGTTTCAAAAACCAGGGAAAAATTTTCGGCCGCAACTGACGAATTATTTAGAGCTTAAGCAATATTCGGGTTGGCCGTATAATACAATACAGGCTGTTCTGCACATGAATTTTTTTGGTATTAGCTTAGCCATAGAAATTTCTTTTCAAAGACCTGTCTAAATTTATTACCAAGGCTTTTGGATGACCTAAAAAATATACGGACTGACCATTTTATTTTTGATATCGTTCATTTTCTTTTTTAGGCGGTTGTGAACTTCAAGTTTCAAAAAAACTTGAAATTATATGCATTTCACCTTTGAACGAAACAGTTTCGTGCGGTTCAATTTTAAAGGAGAACTCACGAGCTATATTTCGTTGCAAGGACCCAATTTATTGGCAAACAAAAAAGCCGGAATATACCGAAATTACTTGTAAAAGAGGCAGGTGGAATTTCCCGCTAGTGGATGACTTTTGCGAACGAGGCACGTAATTTTTAATCCTTTTTGTCAATACTTTTCAAAGGACTTATTTTTAATTTTATTTAAAGATTGTGGAAGATCCGTTTCTAACATAGCACAACAGGTCGGAGAAAGTTGTGATGAAACAAAAAGCTTTCCCTGGCATGCTAGTATTTACGAGTTCAAAGGTGGCAAATATGAATTAACTTGCGGAGGAACATTAATTTCCTCCAAAACTGTAATCTCAGCAGCTCAGTGCTTTGCTGAAGATGATTTAAAAGAGGAGAGAACTGAATTGAAAAATTCTTCAATTTTTAGAGTAGCCGTTGGCAAAAAATATGCTTATATTAATGAATCTGAAGATACGCTCGCACAAATCAAACAGGTGAACCCTTTATTTGCCGAACAACAAATTTGTTTTACCTTACTTAGTGCAAAATTCTTTTTAGGTGGATTATGTTGAGATTCCTCAAGTATATGAAGCATCTCGGTCCCTATTTGTTGGGGACATTGCATTTATATTTCTAAAAGAAAAAATCGAATTTTCATCTGCAGTTTTACCCATTTGTATTTCTTTTGGGGAAGAAAAGTTCGAAGAAAAGCAGTTAATTGGGACAACAGGAGAGGTAAGTTTTATTTATTGTAAAAGCGTTTTAATAAACATTTTTATGTGATGAATATTTTCAATTAACAGATTGTTCAAATTGAATCTAATAACCAACAATCGTCCAGGGAAATACTAAAACCAGTTAAAATGGATTTTGCTTCCCAGGACGAATGCAAAGATAAAGTTAGCAATGGATCGCTTTCTTACTTGACTAAGGACAAATTTTGTGCAAAAGCTGATTTATCAGGTGAACTTTTCATTTCATTTTTTTCCCTAAAATTATAGCTAGTCATACATTAGTAAACATTTGATAAAACATAATTATTGAAGAATAATCGAAACTACTTACGTCAGCTTACACAATACACGGTTTGGTCATTTTGTAAAGGTGGTCAGAAACTCAAGCTTTACTGTAGCGACTTTTTAGGAATCAAACCTTGTCATGGATTAAAAGGTGGAGGGTTAGTCTTCCTAGAGGCAACAAAAAAGCATTTCTTAAGAGGGGTTCTTAGCTTTGGTCCTGCGCATTGCAAACATGAAGGATTTATGTTATTTACAAAACTGTTGCCGTACAAAAAGCTATTGAAGAAATTCAGCCAAGGTATTTACCACATGCATAAACATGCATTTTTATTATTATTTTATAATTTTTTTTAAAGTCTATTGCTATTATGGCTATTAAAACTATGGAATGGCCGACTTCTTAGCCGTAATAGTTCGTACTTCAAAATTAATGCTAGATTTTCGAAATTACTTAACAGATTGTAATTACTGCTCCTGGCAACAAACTCTTCAAAAAGAAAATAATAAACTAATTTGATTGTAAATGCGCTGACCTAATTTTTTTAGATGAATGCGATCCTGTAATCTCGAAAAAACTTGCGATAGATTGCTTTACAGCTTCGAACAAACCGATTTCCTGTAAGCAATCAATGAAGACAAATTCACGAGCTTCGTTTCGATGCAACTACCCGATTTATCAGCAATCAAGCAAGCCGGAATACACTACAATTTTTTGCAGGAATGGCATATGGGAACGCCCAATGCTGGATGACTTTTGTACACTAGGCATGTACTGCACATACTTATAAATGTTTCTTTGAACTTATGTTAAACTAATTGCTTGATTTTTTTAAAATAAAACTTAATGCGATGCAATAAATCTTACAGTGAAAGGCAGCGAAACAAGATACCGAGGTTTTGCTTGGCATGCTTCAATTTACGATCGTTCAGAATATTCTTTTGGTGATCTTATATGCGGAGGAACCTTAATTTCCTCAAAAACAGTAATATCAGCTGCTCAGTGCTTTGTCAATAAGGAGCGCATAAAGGGAAGAATTTCGTTAAAGGATTCTAAATTTTTTGTAGTGGCAGTTGGTAAATACGTTGACACTGACGATGAAGAAAAAGACCCTCTTGTTCAATATAAAGAGGTAAAATTCTCTTCAAAATTCTTTTTTTTAAAAAGTTTTTATTCTTTATTATACGTCATCCTTCACATAAATTTTATTTAGGTTCAAGTTATTAAAATTCCTCGGCAGCATTATACATCTCAGTCGGAGGGTGACATAGCATTCATAGTTCTAAAAGAAGAAGTCAAATATTCCTCTGCTGTTTTACCGATGTGTGTCGATTTTGGCGAAGATAGTTTTACAGAGAAGCAGCTGAAAAATGGAGCAGTAGGAAAAGTTGGTTTCACTTAAGTATTGAAAAAATAATTTAAAATTTTTCTATTGATAAATACTGTATTTTTATTTTATTTTACAGATCGTTGGTTGGCATCGGGAATTAAGCGATTCAGGCTTGCAGATCGACAAATTAAAATCGCTAGAAATGACATTTGTAGAGGAGGACGAATGCAGAGCAAAATTTGACGATGAAATCGTTTCTAATTTATCAAGTGACAAATTTTGTGCCGAAACTGGTAGTCTTTTTTTTTGTTTTTCAACCGTTTTAGCTAGCTTGCACTAAAAAATGTAAAGCTCGTTTTTTGTCTAGCTAAGCTTTCAGTCAGTAATTTTTGGTTCAATAATCATTTAAGCTTATTTTGTGTTTTTTAAATTTTTCAGTCGGTCGTTTGTCGCCTCTTCGGGATGCTAGTGGTGGAGGTTTTGTTTTCACAGAGGAAACTACAGGGAAATATTTCTTACGAGGAGTTGTTAATACGAAGTATGTCTGGCCAGGATATGGAGTGACATTTACAGATTTGTCGCCTCATATGGAACTTGTGGAAAGATTCAGCCAAGGTACTAAAAGACGTGCGAACTTAGTCTAGTGGCGAGCGATTTTAACTCTATATTTTTAGGTGTATGAGATAATACGTTTATTTAGTCAATAATTTGGTTTTTACTGCACAAATCGCTAACAATTTTATTTAAGTATTTATGTTTATTTTTACCCTTGTTCATAACACACATTTCTTTTTGTGTATATATCATGTGAATAATAGAAGTGAAGTAGCACAGACTGCAATTTATCAGTTATAAAAATATTTAAAGAAACATAATAATTACTCACTTTCACTTCAAAATATATGTTTTCCAGCAATTTAACGATTTTGGTCTCATTTTATTGTTTTTTCTTGCAGAGTATGGTCCACCTCCACCAAACTGTGGTTACCAGTTTGGTCCATTCGAACAAGATTTAATTAGTTGTTCTAGTCATTCAGAGTGTTCTTCCTATTATTGTGAGAAAGAAAGGAAGTCGGCATATGGCTTCTGTAAAACAAGTAGGCACAAAAATATAGCGTGAACGTAAATTGCTGAAGGCTCTTTCAAGTATAGATACAATCGACTCTCTTTAGTTCGTAATCTTCGGGAAACATTTTACATTAGCCGAGAAAATTTTTAACCGAGATTGCCTCAAAGTAAGGTTCAAGCAAATTAAGCATCAAGCTCAAGCTGGGGTAGGTTTTTCTCAGCCTAATCAATAACGATCGAAGACCTTGGAATAAACATGCAGATAATTGAGAAGACATTATCTCCAGAATTTTTTTCACGGATTTTTACAGAATCGAGGAAATTTTTACGTATTAGCCGAGGTTACGTATCAAGCAATTATTAAGTACTAACTAGAGTCGATTGTGAAAATGCCTGGATTAACGTTAAAAAGCAATCTTTCAAAATAATTAAAATACAATATCCTGATAATTATGTATTTTTCTTTTCTTAGATTGCGGAAGACCCAACTCAAAAGTAGTTGAACCAGTTATAAGGAATGGCAGTGAGCTAGGGCTTGGAAATTTTCCTTGGCATGCAGGAGTTTATGAGTTTCTTCCCCTAGAGAATCGATATGAGCAAATATGTGGAGGATCATTAATCTCTAAAAAAGTTGTGATATCAGCCGCTCACTGTTTTGTTAAAGATAATGAAACCGAGAGGAAACATGAGCTTAAGGACAGTTCGTTATACAAAATAGCCGTTGGAAAACATTATCGAAATATCAATGCGCTCGACGATAAATTTGCAGAAGTTAAAAACGTCAGCAAAATAATGAAGTTCAAAAAAAAGCATGTTAAGTATTGCAAAATTTTAGATTTATTTACCTTTAATTGATTATAGGTGTCTAAAATTGAAATATTTCCGGAGTATAATGGTCGCCGATCGTTTTATGAAGGCGACATTGCTGTAGTGCTATTAAACGAAGGAGTCCAATACTCATGGACTGTCTTACCAATTTGTATTGACTTTTCCGGGGAAAGTTTTGAGGGACATCAATTAGTGAAGGGATCAATAGGAAAGGTCGGCTTTTAATTTTTTGAAAGTAATTAAAATGAATTTCTGAGGATGTTTGGTTTTTCTTAAATTTACAGATTGTTGGTTGGGGGTACACGTCCTCTAAAGCGACAACTGAAGAGCTAAGATTTGGAGAAATGTCTTATGTTCCAAAGGATGAATGCAAAAAAAATGTGGACGATCCGTCGTACGTTTGGGTAACTAAGGATAAACTATGTTTCAAAAGCGAAAATTTCCGTAAGTTATAATACTTTACTTTTATGGTGATAATTAAAACATGAAGAGGTGCCAATAAAGTGTAAAGCAATGGATTTTCTCCAACTATTTTTCGGTTTGCTTGCTGTCCTTATTTAAATTTTGATTACTTTACAGAATCCATTACTTGCAGCGGAGATAGCGGAGGAGGCTTAGTTGTCTTTAACGCGATTAAGAAGCGGCATTATTTACGTGGTATTATTAGTTTAGGACCTAAAGACTGCAGTGAAGAAGCGGAATATGCCTTCTTTACAGATATATCTTCATATAAAGAACTTATAGAAAAATATATGTAATTTCAGTAAAAATCATTAAATTAAAATTTTTTTTTATTGCAAAATAAATATATATTTTAATTTTAAAACAAGGTATTTTTTTGTTAAAGCGTGCTCTTATGACTTATCTTCCCCATATTCCCTGGAAAGGCATCTTATGTCTCAACGTCGTTAATAATGAGGGCTTTTAAATGATCACCTTACTTTTAAAAAAGCCCGTTCGCGTTCAGCCTTTTCATCGACAAAGTACTCTATTTGAATTTTTGTATTTTTCCAAATACGGCGGATTTTTTGGACGGTTTTTTAAGAGGTTGAGGATTGAAAACGTGTTGATTTTTTAATTTTTGTTCTTCATAAAATATTACTTTTAGGTATAAATGATTGAGATTAGTCCTAGTACTAATAAAAATACATGATATTTACTATGTGCACTATATTTACATAAAGTGTGTATTGTTTTATTTATGGGACTGTAATTTTTATTTTAATTTTCTCTTGCTGCAATAAAAAAAACATTATTTGACAGTCGTTGCCGTGTTGTTTTACAAATTGATTCAAATTTTTAAGTCTTATCAAAAACGTTTCCAATATTGCTGCAGAATGTATGAATATAATTGATTTTGATCTGATTTTAAAAGTTCAGTGAGCGAGGCGTCCAGTCCTAGTTAATATTTTAAATTCAAATAATTTATTTCTCAATTATTTATTAAACGAGTAAAATGTTTTAATTAAAAACATATATTTGTATTTTTATTATATTCCCCTTTTATTTCTAGTTCTAAAAATTAAAAGCAGAGCATGACGTCATATTTGTTTGAGCATAAGGAAAAACTACATCTTTTATTCACTTTGCCTGATAGCCTGAGGTCTGTGGCTCTAAAGTTAATCTTGTTACCATACGAATTTAATAATGCGCTATTCAAAAGTTAAACATGAAGAATCACCAATGAAAATATCAACCTGGTCCCCTCCATTAAAGCATTGAAGAAAAATGAAATATTATTAAAAGTTTTTCCTTATTTTGATATCTTCAAAATTAATAAAATAATGGTTAGTCCGAGCATTATTTCTGAAAAAGAAAGACTGAATTTAGAAAATGGAGGAAATTTTTAGGACTATCGTTTTTATTTATATATTTGCAAATTGTTGTGGTTGTAAGCAATATTGGGATACCACTTGCAGAAGCAATGACGACTGCTGTTCTGGACTTTGCTACAAAGAATCGAATTGGTCGTACGGAGTTTGCAAACCTGGTAAGTATCATTAATAGACTGGGATCATTATTTTAAACAAAAAGGTTTTAATAATAGGTAAATCGAAATTTTTTGTTTTTTGTTTTCAGAGGACATTAATTACCCACCAAAGTTCAACAAGTGTGGAGAGGATTTTGACAATAATTGTGTCGTGAACGAACATTGTTGTTCAGGATTATGCGAAAAGCGCCTGGAACAAAAATATGGAGTTTGCAAACCGAGTAAGTAAATTAATCATAATTTTGAAGCTGATCGTGCGTAAAGAAACTTACATATATTAATTTCGTTGATTTTTTAGATGAATGCGAACCTCTGGCTTCTAAAAAACTTGCAATCATATGCTTCACACCTTCCAATAGAACTGCTGTGTGCAATAAACGTTTAGTGACAAATTCTCGAGCTATATTTCGTTGCAACAATCCTATTTATTGGAAAATAAAAGAGCCGGAATACGATCAAATAACATGCAGGAATGGAAAATGGGATCGCCCGCTAGTCGATGACTTCTGTGAAGCAGGTATATTAAAAATAACCAGTGGCGAAGTCAATTTAACCCATTGCTCGCTCTTTAATAATTTTCCTCTATCTAAATTCTTCTTTCGATTTAGATTGCGGAAGATCCATTTCCAACGTAGCTCAACCAAGTACTGAGATTGGGAAAGAATCGGATTTCGGAGAATTTCCTTGGAACGCCGGAGTTTTCTGGCTTAGTCCTAAGAAAAAGGAGTACGAACAAGTGTGCGGAGGAACTCTAATATCGCCAAGAGTTGTAATTTCAGTCGCTCATTGTTTTGTCGAAGCTAACACAGATAAGCTGAGACAGGAATTTAGAGATTTATCGATCTATAAAATAGGAGTAGGAAAATATAATAGAAATTTCAATGCATCTGAAGATACGCTGGCTCAATTTAAAGACGTAAGATTTTAATTTTAAAAGACTATGGTTTGTTTTTAAAAATTAAACGCATGAAAAAACTATTTATTTCCAGATTGTAAGTATTGAAATTCCTGCTGAATTTAACGGATTCTGGTCGCATTATGCAGGTGACATAGCTTTCATAGTTTTACAAGGAAGGGTCGAGTATTCATGGGCTGTTTTACCGATTTGCACTGATATTGGTGAAGGCAGTTTTGAAAGAGATCAGTTAGTAGAAGGCTCAAGAGGAAAGGTTAGTAAAATGATTATTTCGCGACCTCAATGCTAAGCTCCCATTTCCACTTTAACCTTGGCTAAACATGTGGACTTGGTATCAATTTCCACGGTTGAGATGGAACCTTAAAAAAATCATTTTTAAATTTTTTTACTATGTTATTTTTTTGTTCATAGATCGTCGTATGGGGTATGACAGAAGAGAGAGAATATCGAGAAAAGTTAACTTTAATAGAATCAGAATTTGTTCCATTGGAAAAGTGCAACTCAACATTTATGAATGATTACATTAAAATTCAATCAAGAAAAGATAAATTTTGTGCCAAAGAAACAGAAAACCGTAAGAGATCAATTATTCTCAGCTCTAATAATGAAAAAATCAATGGATTTTAATTGAATTTCATTTTCAGAGTCCAGACTATGTGCTGGTAGTAGCGGTGCAGGTCTAGTCTTCTTAGAACCGACTAAAGAAAAATATTATTTACGTGGAGTTCTCAGCTTTGGGCCTCCTTGCCATCGTGATGACGGATTTACAATGTTTACGAAATTGTCAACGTATAAAGAACTTGTGGAAAGATATCTACGAATACAGTGAACCATAGTTAATTATAAATTGTACCCGTAAATAAAATCTGAAATCTGTACAAAAATTTCAACTTCGTGGAACCGTTTTTATATCTGGGCTTGTCCGCGGATCTTTGTGTCACAAGAGCAACGGGATTCAATGTTAAGCTTATGGATCCCCGTTACTCTTGTGACACAAAGGTCCACGGACAAGCCCATCTGTCTCTGGCTTCAGAGTCTTTAACTCTATCGCCGCACCGGAGATTCCCTTCCAGACGGCTCTATCCTCGCAGGTGGCCCTCAAGTTGGGCTCCTAATTGGCCCGCATCCTTCAGTACGTTGTTCCTCCCTACGAAGCCGCGGTGACCTTCCGGGTTAAACCTCACCCCTTCCACCTCCAAAAGAGTTACATCTTGCATAATTCTCGCCATCGGTATCCTGTTTTCCCCTCATTCAGCTCGAGTCCAACTCGAACTCTTGGAGCCACAATCAACCTGAATCCTGCTTAACTTATCTTGACAAGTAAAATCCATTACTTCTCATTCATTTATCATTTGACGTCAATGCTTTGGCAACGGTCAATATAATAAGTTGATTCGGTAAGATATTAACCTAACTAACCGCATAATAATTGAAGTGTACCACCACGTGAGTCATATTTCGCCTAATGAATAAGGAAAAGTGTATCTTCAAATTATTGAACTTGTCTGCCAAGGTCGTTAGGCTTAAGAGTGGTTTTTAATCTCGTATAATTCATTTAATAAATAGCTTGTCATATGTGAAATAGAAGGAGTAGCAACCGTCGCCGATTGTACATGATACTAATCCCCTCCAGCGAAACATTTACAGGAAAATGAAGTAATGCAGAAAGTTTTTTATTTTCATGGATTAAAGCAGAAGATTTTTAGTAAGGAAAGATAAAATAATGAAGAGAATATTACAATATTTTATTTTTATTTATATTGGTGCGCAATGTTATGGTTGTAAACAATCCTGGGATAACACCTGCAAAAGGAATGAAGACTGCTGCTCTGGAGAGTGTCATAAAGAATCTAAATGGCAGTTTGGAGTTTGTAAACCTGGTACGTAAAACTATTTAGCTGGAACTCTTTTAACTGGAGTTCTTGCACGAAGCGCAGACGTGCATTAGGCTGATAGCGAGAATGTAGACCGCAATGGCGCAGGTCCCAGAGATTTCACGACAAGATGTCAAAAGGACTTTGGATCAAAATAAAAATCTTAACATCTATTTTTTTGCAGAAGATCTCAACTACCCACCGAAGTTCAATAAATGTGCAGAGGACTTCCAAAATAATTGTGTCGTTAATGAGCATTGTTGTTCTGGAATATGTGACAAAGGCCTGGATCAAAAATTTGGAGTATGCAGACCGAGTAAGCTAGATTAAAATTTTTTGAACTTGATCAAACATGCAAAAACAAACAATCGACCTTGCCACTGTAAAGCTGGGTCTGTTTTCGCAATTTCTAATCAAAGTCCGAGTTCAATGTAGCCGGAAAAGTGAATAGCTCATACTTCTTTTGTTTTTTCAGATGAATGCAAACTTCCACTTCTGAAAAAACTTTCAGTGAATTGCTTTGCACCTTCCAATAAAACGGCTTCTTGTAATAAACCTTTAAAGACCAATTCGCGAGCTGTATTTCGCTGCAACACTCCAATTTATTGGCAGGTAAAAAGTCCAGAATACACTGAGATTATTTGCAAATATGGGAAATGGGATCGCCCGCTAGTGGATGATTTCTGCCAAGCAGGTACTGTTTTTATCTTCTGTTAAACTTCAAAATTGAATAAAACTACTGATTATTTACTTTTCAGATTGTGGAAGATCTGTTTCTAACGTAGCTCAACCAATCGGCACAGTATCCGGATTTGGAGAATTCCCCTGGAATGCCGGCATCTATCGATTCAATCCTTCAACTGAAGAATATGTCCATATTTGCGGAGGGACATTAATTTCTCCTAAAGTTATCATATCAGCGGCTCATTGCTTTACCGTCGATAACAAAAACGAGCGAAGGATTAACTTTAAAAAATTATCAACATTAAAAGTAGCTGTTGGGAAATATTATAGAGATATCAATTCATCTGAAGATGCCTCCGCCCAAATTAAAGACGTAAGCTCAATCAATCTCCGATGTTTTAATTAATTTTCTAATGATAAAAATTTTATTCAGATCGCTAGTCTTGAAGTAGCCGCAGAATATAAAGGATACTGGTCGCTGTATGCTGGTGACATTGCTTTTGTTGTTTTGAAAGAAAGAGTCGAGTATTCGTGGGCTGTTTTACCGATTTGTGTAGATGTTGGAGAAAATAACTTTGAAAGGAATCAGCTAGTTGAAGGAGCAACAGGAAAGGTTAGTGTATGATTTTTTCTGAAAAGAATCGTCACTTTTCTTTTTAAAATATTTTTGGTTACTAGGTTGTAGGTTGGGGACTCACGAGCAAAGGAGTGCCCAGCGAAAAATTGCTCCTGATAGAAGTGCCATTTGTTCCAAAAGATGACTGCCGCGATAAAATAGGGTACGAGTGGCTTCATTATGTAAGCAACGAGAAACTTTGTGCAGGATATGAGAAATCTCGTAAGTTTAATTAAAATAATGATTTTGAAATGATGGAATCGGCTCATTTAGTTGTTGTCTTTTTAGGGTCCAAAGTTTGTAATGGCAATAGCGGTGGAGGTCTAGTCTTTATGGAGTCTATAAAAGAAAAATATTATTTACGTGGAATTGTTAGTTTAGGACCAACTTGCAGTGTTGAAGGGTTTGCACTATTTACGAAATTGTCATTTTATAAAGAGCTTGTGGAGAGATATCTTCAGCTGCAGTAATCCTAGACTTATACAAGTTGTGCCGTTGCATGATTATTTATTTATGAACATAAAATAAAATTTTATAATCGTTGCAAGGTTTTCCAATAGCTCAATCAATAAATTGATTACCATCAAAAAATACTTAATCTAAAGATCACGGGCAAAATCACTCTTTGTAGATTGGGTGATTGTTGATTAGTCTTGAGGCGTCAAACATGATTGAGACGTCATAGCATTGCGGTTTTGAATCGACTCGTTTTGTCTCTTTGCAAACGATTATGCAAAGTGCGGATGATCAAGTTAATATGTGGTTTTGTTTCCATTTTTTTTTTAACTCAAACGTTAGGTAATTAATGTAATATATTAATAAAGAAGATCGGTTAGATTAGAATTGTTAAGCTGATTTCAGTAAATATATTTTAACTTTGGTGCTTGAGTGAAACCTTTAATCTTATAGGCGGCCTATAGGAGGAATTTTATTTATTCATACAAGAGGTCGTAGGCTCTCCTCATCAATTCATCTTTAATCTTATGTCTAATAAAATGATATCTGATAAATATATGTTTTGACCGAGGGGTGGCTCACTTCGTCGAAAAGTGTACACCGAAATACAAAATACAAGTAATTCAAATGTAATACAAGTAATACAAAAGTAATACACCGGGGTGAGTTCCGTGTAATACAAAAAAAATTCAAGAAATTCAAAAGTAATACATGTAATACAAAAGCAATTCATGAAATACAGAAGTAATACAAAGGTAATACAGCGAAAAAAAGTAATTCAAATACAAAGTAATACAACGTAATACAGACGCAAGTGTACACCGAAATACAAGAGTGAGCCACCCCTCGGTTTTGACTTTCTAGTTATCATGGGATTCTCAGCAAGCTTCTGTGCACTTATATTATCACTATAAATTAAAACCGGACCTGAATGTAATTTTAATTCCCTGAGCAAATTCCGTAAATAAACACCCTCTCTTGCAGCTTCAGACATACCCACATACCCTGATTCTGTAGTAGATAGGGAGACGCATCTCTGCTTCCTAGCTTCCCAGGAAATACTTCCATTTCCTGATTTAAACGTGAACCTGAAAAAGATTTACCATCTTCCGCTCCACCATGGTCTGCGTCCACGAACCCAGTCAAGCTATGATGCAATAAAAATTTTAAGGCCCCAAATTTCTCGGGAAGGAATTTTGTGTACCGGGAAATTTTTACGGATCTTTGCCGATTTCAAAATTCTAAGTCAGAAAAAAATTCATAGCCAATTATTTTTGAATCACCCTGTACCTACGGTTTATTCATACCACCCCAAACCGTAGATACACAAGATAGCACATTTGCTAAATTATCTATTTTTTTAAGCTTTATTTTTATTAAAATATTGTTTCTTCTAAGATCCTTCTTTATGATGTCTCAAACTTCTATATTTCCTTTCTCGTGGTATCTGATCGCCTCATTTCCCATTACAGCTGAACTATTTTATGCATGTAGTTAAAGAAATCGGACTGATGTGTTACTTGATGCACATTTAAGCAATCATGTTATCTTTGTCTAAAATAAAAAATAGGTAGTCGTTGAAATTATTATTAAATCATTATATTGGTTAAAAGCTTTTTGAATGTAAATATACTGTATAAAGATAATCCGATAACATCTAAAAAGTGATACTCACCGACAACATTTAAGAAGTGTACAATATATGGACCTCGGTCAAATACATTGCACACCCATATGCCAGAGTATTTATGCGATACATTTCTGATCTCTAAATTGTATCCTTCGACTAACTTTACGTTCGAATCTGTAATTAGTACTTCGTCTCTTTCGGTGATGATAGTAGGGAAGTCGTTGAATCCTCTTGTCCACATTACATACCAATGGTCTTCTACAGAATCATTAAGAAAAAAAGGGTAAATTCAAGATGATTATCAGTGATTGTGATTCCCAGCGAGCGATTCGATTTTTCGACCAGTTTCGCCCTGCTGGTCAACATCACTCCTTTTTACGGTACGCTCGGCCGGTTTTTTAAACGAGTGTAATCGAAATTTCACGATGTGTTTAAATTGACAAAGACTTACCTAAATCCTTAGTTTTGCAGGGTAAAATGACGGTGTCCCCAGCGACAACTGTAAAATTTTGGCCTGTTGTCAGCAGTTTTGGGTCTGCAACGATAATAACAAAAATTCACATAAGCTTTGCTTCTAAACAAAGTTGTACTCAAAGAAGAAACGAAGTTGCTACTCAAGAGCATTTTAATGAAACAAGAAAGGCTGAACTTTCGCTCAAGCAAGACCCAAATTTTATGTAGTAACAATGTATAACCCATAAACCACCCTGCGTCCCCCGCGCATGCAACCAGCGCGGAGATTCGTGCGTGTGGTCTAGGGAAGGAAACCTTAACGCAAAATTGACAATCAAATGCCATAATCAGATTTAGGTTAAGCGGCTTCACAAAATAAAATAATTAAAATTCAATTTGTAATTGTTGTTTTTAAGGAAAACAAAATAGCGTTTTTGCCCATTACCGCCAATCTCTATTGTGAGTACAAATTTTCGAGGTCGCTCCGATTCTATTAGGCATGACCAATCGCCAGCATCTTCCCAACTTATATTACGAATGAGCAAATCATAACTCGAGCCCTTTGCATTATATGATTTAAATGCTGCAACTCTGATGTCGGAAGAAATGGCTTCTGCTGAATCTGCTACCTGGGGTATTGTATCGTTTCCCCTCCTCCAACTGACGTTATACTTTTCTAAAATAATAACAGAGAAAAAATTTTATCAGTAAAATAGTTTCTTGCGCATTTTTCGTCGAATATGAGAGAAGTAGAGAAGCTACGACATGAGCTTACAATTTCAATTTTTTGTCTTGACCTGTTCTAAACAACTTGACGACTTACCTAGATTGTTGATATCACATGATACTTTTCTAGACTTATTTAACTCAAACTTATCAAAGTCCGTCTTCACTATAGGCTTTACCATCTTTTTCGTGCTTAAAACTTCTGAAAAAGTAAATAACAAATAATTCTTAGAGACCTATATGTGAGAACCTGAGTAAAAATGACTGATATATTCTGAGACAATGATATGTATGTATAGAAAACACATTTAAATATACATCACGTATACGGGAAAACCGTGATTTTCTATACACGGATATCGGAATCGAACTGTTTCCCCCGCAGTCACACGAAATCTATATTTTTACATATCCTTGCGGTGATCCAGATTATGCAGCATCAGATCTCCGAATATATGAAAAACAGCGATTTGGCCACGTCCTGAATCTGCTGCTACTTGTCACTTCATTTTCATATATAAAAACGATCGGAAACGATCGGAAACGTTGAATCCTCCCATAAGCTAAGTATGGAACAGTTTCATATATGAACTGGATCACCAGGGATATGAAAAAATACCGATTTCGTGTGACTGGGTCATATACGCAAGTAAACAAAAATATTTGAAACTCTTCGATTTGTATACAAATATAAACTTCGACCCAAAATGACATATACAAACTATTTTGGCGGGAAACGATTAAAAACGATTCAAAAATTAAAAAATATACCATAAGCTAAACATGGAACCTGTGCATATACAAACTATTTTGCTAGGGGTAGGGTAGCAAAACCGCGGGTAACGATACTAAAGTCTTATGGATCCATAAGACTTTAGTATCGTTAAAGGGGGTTAGGGGAATTTTTTCGAAAAAAAATTGAAAATGCTTATAATTTTTATTTTTTTATAACTTTTTTGAACTAGTTTTTTTTCCACAATGCTTATCTAATTTGTTTTTATTAAAAAACTTTGTAATCTCGCTTTGGGCCACTTGATCTCTCATTTGCGATCTTAATTCCTTGTAAGGAAGAAGTAATTTTTCAATGCCCTAGTTCTAACAGAGGATTCATTCATATTATACATTCGAGCCACATCAGCTTTAGTTTTCCCTTTATCAATAAATTGAGAATTTCCATTTTTTTTCTAAAGTTAGCACCGTCCGCGCACGTTTTTTTATTATCACTATCCACATCACTATCAGCTTTTCTTTTAGGAGCCATTTTTAGAAAAAAAAATAGAAACTTTTAATTTATTGAAACCCAAAACAAAACTCAACTACTCGTATGTAAGCATGAATGAAAGATGGGTTAAAAAGAAGCAAGTGATAACAAGCGTAAAAATACTTGGATTTGTCATTATTATAATAATAATAATAATGAGGTATTTGACCATGCCACGATGACTCCTATATAAATGTATGGCTAGGAGTGGCCATCCCTTTGCAAAATAGTTTATTGTATTTGTATACCCGAGAAAAAGTGGGTCTATTGAGGGTCTATAAAAATAAAATCAGTTGCAATACCCGAGAAAAAGTGGGTCTATAGAAATAAAATCAGTTGCAATAGGTATAGAATATTTATAGGATTAAATACATTCAGACAACTCAACGAAGTTTCTCTAAAATTTCATGGGAAAAAATAGAGAGTGATGGAAAAATGAGATTGTTTTATTTGTCTTTATAAAAATTGTTAGGTTTTTTGTAGAAAATCCATTTGATTTTATTTCTACAAAGATTCTATAGCTTTTGTATAGAATTTTATCTGTTTTTGAAAAGTTTTTATAAACCCACTTTTTCTCGGGTAGGTATGACCGAATATGGTCTAGGATTAAATACATTCAGACGATTCAACGAAGTTTTTCTAAAATTTCATGGGAAAAAATAGAGAGTGATGGAAAAATTTGATTTTTTTATTTGTCTTTATAAAAATTCATAGGTTTTTTGTAGAAAATCCAATTGATTTTATTTCTACAAAGATTCTACAGCTTTTGTGTAGAATTTTATTTGTTTTTAGTGGAGATAAGGAGTGGGAACGATAACTCAGTAATAGTGTTTAGTAGTACAGGTAAATGGACGAAAACATTGGACGAAAAATGAGCTGATCAGAGAGAAGTTGTCTGTGATGTTGTTTCACATCATTGGATAATAAATCCCAATCTCAAAAAAAAAATCATTTGATAAACTAAATGCTGCTTTAGACGAGTTGTTTGATTTAAGTAGATGACCGAACCTTGTAGGATACGAATGACTCCGCCCTACAGTACTGATCTCAGACTTATGAGTATGAATATAAAGTAACAACTGTAAAACATATTGGGCGTACAAAGTTAAAATCTTATAAGTTTGAAAACACTGCTTGCAAGTATCCCGACCCTTTAAGAAAAATATTGTTCTAAGAGCACGCTTCTGAAGGATGAAAATTTCTAAAGGATTGGACTTTGAAGTGCTGCCCCATATGATTAGACAATAAGATAAAAGAGAGTGAAACAGGGAATGGTAAGCAACAAGTCGAGTAGATCATTTTAACATTGAAGAAAGACGTCTTAAAAGGTAAATAGTAGATGAAAGCTTGGACTGAAGTATCGCAACATGAGAATTCCAACTCAAGCGGTCATCAATATGAACTCCGAGAAATTTAATAGATTCAACTTGCTCTATTTCTTGGTTATCTAAAAAAATGGAAATGTTAAAATTTTCTTGTTGAGATCTTTTTTTGAAATGAATAAACTTAGTTTTGTCACGGTTTACAGAGAGATTGAAATTTGACAAGATCTGAACATATACATTAAAATTTTCATAAATTGATAGCTCAGTATCTTTATCCTCCTCGCTCTTAAAGATTAAAGTCGTATCATCTATCATCTACGAATAGGCAAACGTTTTCAAAACAGGAGATAGATGGTATAAAATTAATATATAAGATGAATAACAGAGGTCCTATTACTGAACCCTGAGGAAGTAGGAGAAGGACAACTAGAACGCAATTCTCTGTTCCCCTCTTTCAAGAAAACGTAGTGCTTGCGATTCGTTAAATACGAACTTATGAAATTAATAACTGAATTATCAAAACCGATCTTTTGCAAAATTAGAAGAAGAATACTAAAATCGACTTTGTTGAAAGCTTTGGTTAAATCTAAAAAGAGTCCGATAGTGTTATTGTCCTTATCATTATCCAAAGCAGAAGTAATTTTTTGCAAAGTGTGGATTATAGTATCAGAAGTAGAAATCCTTTTCCTGTAGCCGAATTGGTAACTGGCGAAAACGGGCGTCGTTTCAGCTCCAGCTTGGGGGGGGCAAAAATAAAAATTCTTGGGGGGGACAAGAAAAAAATTTTTGAGGAGAGCAAAAACTTTTTTTTTAATGTACTTCGTTATGGGGATCTCAGAATCTTGGGGGGGGGGGGGCAACTGCCCCTGCCAGCCCCCCCAAACGACGCCCCTGGGCGAAAATCTTGTATTCTTCAAGGTACGTAGTGATGCGTTTACATAAGAGTTTTTCAAGTTACTTCAATTTGTAACTTCGTAGCTTTTACTTCGAGCTATTATTTTTTATTATCATTTTTATCTAGATTTTTTTGCCGAAGTAGGAACTAAAAGTAAAGATCTAGAACAAAAATTCGAAGTAAAAACTCGAAGTATTAGCTTCGAAGTAACAGGTCCAAGTAACAACTCGAAGTAACAACTTGAAGTAACAAACTCCAAGTGACAGATCGAAGTAACAACTCAAAGTAACAGTTCTAAATAACAACTTAAAGTAACAACTCGAAGTAAGTCAAAGCATTAGCTCCGAAGTAACAGGTCAAAGTAACAACTCGAAGTATCAGCTTCGAAGTAACAAGTCAAAGTAACAGTTCGAATTAATTGCCCCAAAGTAACAACTTAAAGTTTTAGCTCCGAAGCAACAAGTCGAAGCCCTATAGTAATAACAAGTCTGAAGTAAAAGTAACACGTAAATGTTTTCATATACTCATGAATGGACAACCCTGATTCGAATGTTTAAGTTTTAGCAAGTGGGTTGTCGTATCGAAATCCAGAACGGAGCGAAACACATAAAAGTGAGATTATAAAACGCCAAACGGGTTGGGAAATAAAATTTAAATAATCCGGTTCGTCATTGAATATTAATAACTAGTTATTAATATTCAATGGTTTCGTTGCAAAAATCAAAGTTTACAGGGGCACGGCTTTTTTACAAATATAGCTTAAAAATTTCTGTTAGAACCGATTTTTTTAAAAATTTAATTCTGTACTTGGCTCTACACTACCCAATTCATGCTACTCTATCCTTAAAATGCCCTTGTAATTCATTCTAATAGAACGCGCAAATAGGGTGTTCTTACAAAGAATTCAAAGGATGAAAAAAAAATACCTGAAATACAAATGTCGCCCTAACAATAGAAGGACCTTTTTATTCATACTACCAGTATTGGAAAGAGATCTTTTTAGGATACCATCTTTAACTTTTGTACGTTTGCCATTTAACTTCGTTATTTTTAATCCCCAAAAATTTGAAACAATTTTATGATTGCTAGTAGTTTTCCCGGTACAAATGAATTTAATAAAAACCTCTAGTTGCTCAGAATTATTTTTATCCATAAGCTAAGCACATGAAGATTGCACTCCCATAAGCTTAACATAAAAAGAATATCTCACCAGGGAAATGTTACAGTTGAAACAAAACAAACAGTATTTAAATTTTGGTCAATTTAGCTTAAATTAACATCAAGTTTATAATATGATTTTCCTCCCATAAGCTAAGCATGGGCGAAATTTCAAGTCGTAAATTTTTCTTTGAAAAGTCTAAAGATGTATTACACTAATACAAGGTCATATGTCAGTCTAGCTGTCTGGAATAAGATTTTCACTAAAACATTAGAGATCCGGCCTTTTGCAAAAGTCGGCCGTTAACGAAACTTTTTCGGAGGCCAGATATATCCGGGCTGGGTCAAAAGTCGGCCTTTAAAGAGTTAAGAAGCAAAAAAGTGTAATAAACTTTATGGCTAACAAAGAGGAGATTTTTTTCTATTCTATAACTTACAGACCTAAAATAAACAGTGAAGTCATCCATAATAATATGATCTTTTTCATTTTACAATACAAATAAAAATCAATTTTTACGGAAAGAAATACGACCAAGTGTTAAAATTATAAAAGCAAGTGCATGCCACAGAAGATATTTTAAAACGAACTGAAACATTTTATAAACGGATTTCTCTTTTCATAACAGTGAAAGCATAATTGATATTTCGTAACCAGAGGTGACATTTAAGAATCGAAGTCCTTCATTTAACCTAGGCAGAGAGGCGTGGCTTAATATAAACAAAGAAACAAAACACCAAGTAGTCTAGTAAGGGGGTACGGTAAGTTGCGCCACAGTTAAAGGTCCGGTCAGTCTCGAGTTGTAAGAGTTTGTTACTTTACGTGTAATACTTAGCTTATGGGACGCAACGTAAGGTAAGGGGTCTAGAGAAACTGGTCTAAAAAAATTGGACCAGTTTCACAGACCAGTTTCCACTTAGATCAGTTTTCCAAAATTGGGCTGAAAATGATGAAACGGTCTAATTTTTAAATTGAAAAAAAAAAAGCCAAATTCCTATCTCGCGCTTATAGGGGGCCGTGCACATATTACGTAAGCATGTTTAGAGGGGGGAGGGGGTCGAAATTTGCTATCTTACCCATAAGCTAAGTATTGCTTACCTGGGGGGAGGGGGTCAAAAATTCCCAAAATCTTGCTTACGTAATATGTGCACTAGGGTGTCCCTTATTTTGCCGATTTTCGAATTTCGAACCGCGCGCCCCCTCAAATTGTTCCTTTTGGTGCACCTATGAACCCTGAATTTTTTCAGATTTTTTACTCGACGGGAAAGCGTGCCGACTTGGGCCTAAAGTTTTGAGCTTTTCCAAAATTTTGCATAAACCCCCCTCCATCTCCCAAACGGTCGTAGATAGAGAAAGTCTTAAAGGACCTTTTTTGTAGAGCATTAGTGGGGCTACAAACTGGTCTTTTCGATTTTCTTTTATCATAAGCCGTTATCGAGTTTTCATTGGGAAACGCCGGGGGAAAAATTTTTTTGATAGGCAACCCGCAACCACATTCTTATATAAGGATATTGCATAGGTATTTCCAAGGTTTAAATACGGCCGAAAAAGAGGTTTATTTTATTACAATTGGCTTTTATGTCCTCCTAGCTCTTTTAGGGCAAATTTTGTTTGTCTATGAAAGGCTTATAAAGGGCTAAAAGGGGCTAAAATGCTTAAAATCACCGATAATGTTATAATACTTTTCATATCACGAACATTACTTGTTCCCATCATTGATTGCCTTTTCTTCGGGAAAAAAGCAGCCCCAGCCCTGGTTAGTAATGGCTTAAAGCCTTTAAATGATATACTCGCCTTTTACACGAACAAAGAAAGTAGCTGCAGTGCAGCACGAAGAAAAATAGCAGCAGTGGTAACGATTTTTGGCTAAACAGACAAAAAGATCTGAATTACATTTTTAAGGGCGTAGCCAATTTTAAGCCTGTTTCACACCTAAAAAGAGAATAAAAATGCAGCCTTCTGAAAGCTTTCGAATGTCAGTTTAAACAGTAACCTTCACCTTTTGGTATGACACTAGAGAAGAACCGTGAAATTTTTTTGCACAACGAATCATAAGATTAAAATTATTTATAGCAAGCTGGCTTTTGGAATATGAATTTTTTGACTTTTAAACTCATTATAAGGCAGTTACTCATTCTTAGAAGTGATATATTAATCTAAAAAAACGATATCGAATGGTCAAAAAAGTCGTAGAACTCGGAAAATTATAAAGAGGAATATAATTACTATAACTCCATAGAAATATCTCGGTTTGTTTTTTCTTGGCAGAAGTTATTGCAGTTTTTTGTGCAGCCTGATAATTAATTAATTTCTATTTTGCTCATAGATTAAATATTCAATGTTTTGAAAGTTATAGTAATATTTTTCAAAGTGCGGCGAAGAACATAAGAAATGTCTTGATTGCAAAGACGAAAAGACAGATTTCTTACTTAAGGATAAGCCTTCACGATCGTTTCTACTAATTCCTATTCTGCTGAATTGAGAATCAATAAGGCTTTGTAGCACTTTGCCTAATGCCTGCCTGGGAGCTACAAAGCCTCGCCTTATAGTTTGTGGCTAATATGATTTTTCTATAAACCTTTTTATTATAATTTCCCACTTATGAGAATCCTACCAAGGGGCATCACTTTCTTCCCACTTCGTTTCCCGCTGTCTAGTTCTACGCCTAAAAGGCGACTATATCATTTAAAGGCTTTAAGCCATTACTGACCAGGGCTGGGGCTGCTTTTTTTTCCGAAGAAAAGGCAATCAATGATGGGAACAAGTAATGTTCGTGATATGAAAAGTATTATAACATTATCGGTGATTTTAAGCATTTTAGCCCCTTTTAGCCCTTTATAAGCCTTTCATAGACAAACAAAATTTGCCCTAAAAGAGCTAGGAGGACATAAAAGCCAATTGTAATAAAATAAACCTCTTTTTCGGCCGTATTTAAACCTTGGAAATACCTATGCAATATCCTTATATAAGAATGTGGTTGCGGGTTGCCTATCAAAAAAATTTTTCCCCCGGCGTTTCCCAATGAAAACTCGATAACGGCTTATGATAAAAGAAAATCGAAAAGACCAGTTTGTAGCCCCACTAATGCTCTACAAAAAAGGTCCTTTAAGACTTTCTCTATCTACGACCGTTTGGGAGATGGAGGGGGGTTTATGCAAAATTTTGGAAAAGCTCAAAACTTTAGGCCCAAGTCGGCACGCTTTCCCGTCGAGTAAAAAATCTGAAAAAATTCAGGGTTCATAGGTGCACCAAAAGGAACAATTTGAGGGGGTGCGCGGTTCGAAATTCGAAAATCGGCAAAATAAGGGACACCCTAAGTGCACGGCCCCTAGAGTAAGATTCTGTTTCGTCTGTAAATCGTATTATTTTGTTCTTTTTTTTTTTTTTTTTGAAACGTAGTACAAAAACCTATCAGATGAAGCAGGTAAGCAGTACTTGCTATTTGCTAATGAAAAACCCCTAACAAGTTTTGGGATTTGCCATCTTGGGATTTTGAAATGTTGGTGGCCATCAAGGGCCCCACCATCTTGGGTTTTCGTCGATTGAAATTCTGCCTTCAAATTCGTAATCTCCAACCCAAAAACCATATGAAAGCCAATTTTCAGCTAAATATTACGGGTCGTTCCATACCAAGTGGGCCAGGATTTGACCTTCAGGTGGAGAATTTTGTTCAAAATTTTTTTATGGGATCACCTCAAAGGGACAAACACCCATGCCCAATATTAGGCCCCGAAAAAATTTCTTACGGGAGTTATGGCCTAAATTAGTTTTTTGAGTTTTCGAAAAATAGTTTTTTTAAATAATTTATTCTGAAGTAACGGGTTGAGATAGAGACGCGTACGAGGTCTTGTTTTGTTTGTATTTAGACAGGCTTTCGACCAGAAAACCTCATTTGGCCATAACAATTTTGCCAAATAACAAAAATATATTATTAATTAACGAAAGTCATGGAAAATTGTAAAAAACCAAAATATGAACAATTTTGATCACTTTTGGCTTTTTAAAGCCGGAAGTCATCTAACACAATGATATTTACATTCATGGATAGGACAAGAAATATTTTTTTACTTTATAATGGTATTTTTCCCTATTAAAAACGCATAAGGCATTGAAAATGTCTATGTATCTTGCGTTACCGTTATCTTAGAGATCGCAATTCTTGGGGACCTTCTTTTTTTGTTCAAACGGATGTGTTTAAGGAGTAATCGTGCATAAATTCCAGAAATTTAGTGCTTACGTATGAGTTAATCTATTGCTTTTGGCCATTAGGGATTTCGTTTTCCTATTTTGGCTCAAATCATAGGGTTACCGAAGTTTAGGAACAGAATGGGGTATGGCCCTTCTTTTTAACATATTTTAGCGACATTATGGCTATTTTGAAAATTTTTAAATGATTCACTTAAGTTCGGTACAGGTTAAAGTCATATTTTACATTGCAACCCACCCGCAGGCTAGGAAAACGCAATATTTTGGGACAACCAATTTTTTTCTGAAAAGCCCTTTATGTAAGTAACTTATACCCATAGTACCGATTTTCCAAGTCACTACATTCCAAAACTATGATTTTTTCAATTTGGCCAAATTTAAAAAAAATTTTTTTTTCTTCCAAAAAAAATTCAACCACTCCAGTTTTTAGTGGTACTTTTAGAGGGTCCCTAGAGGTGTTTTGAGGAATTTTTTCAGACATATCAAAAAATACGTATTGAGAGAAAAAACAAAATTTAATTTTTGACCAAATCGAAATTTTGCGGCAAAATCGTTATGGCCAAATGAGGTTTTCTGGTCGAAAGCCTGTCTAAATACAAACAAAACAAGACCTCGTACGCATCTCTATCTCAACCCGTTACTTCAGAATAAATTATTTAAAAAAACCATTTTTCGAAAACTCAAAAAACTAATTTAGGCCATAACTTCCGTAAGAAATTTTTTCGGGGCCTAATATTGGGCATGGGTGTTTGTCCCTTTGAGGTGATCCCATAAAAAAATTTTGAACAAAATTCTCCACCTGAAGGTCAAATCCTGGCCCACTTGGTATGGAACGACCCTTACAAAAAATATAAAACTGCAGCATTTAAAAATTAGTATTATACAGCTTGTAAAATAAACCCGTTTCATCCCCGTTGAAAATGTCATTTTCAGGATAACCTTGACTAATTTTTGGCCACACAGTTTTCAACCAATTTTCCGTTACATTCGAATCAACATCTGAAGCTTCACCACTAATTTTATTGCACGTAATTCCGTATCTTTTTTTGAATCTATCCAAAAATCCGTTACTACAAGTGAAATCTTTATAACCTAACTGAGAAGCGAATTTATCTGCTTGAATTTTAAACAGCGGACCAGTAATCGGAATGTTTTTACTTCTTAGTTTTTGAAACCATGCAATCAAAGCCTCATCTAAATCATCTTTAGCACCGGTCCTCAATTTTTTGGAGCTTCCTTGATTTTTATAAAACGCATCGCGGAGTCTTTCACGATCTTTCCATATGCTAGAGACGGTTGATGAAACTAACTTTAATTCCTTGCATATGTCGGCATTTTTTTCGCCCTTTTCCAACTTTTCAATAATTTCTATTTTTTCTTCGATCGTTAAAGCTTTTCTTTTTATCCCTTTTCCATCACTGAATCCGCTTGCCATTTTAGACTTATTTAACACATGTAATTTTAAAAAATAAAACACGAATTCGAATACGAAATAAATAAAACACGAATACGACATAAAACACTAAACATTTAAAAGTAAAAATTAAAAAAAATTAAAATACAATAATTTATAAATCACAGAAATTGAATATTATTGAACAATATAAATCACAGAAATTGAAGTTGAAGCCGGATCCACATCAACAATTTTAAAAAATTTTTTTCTTCGAGGGCAATGATGTTTTTGGGGATTTTGTTGAAGTATTTAACTCTCGCAACCCCTGCGAGTTGCGATTTTGATTACCAATCAAAATGATTATGCAATCTATGAAGGTCGCTTTAGATTTGTAATTTATTGAAAAAAAAAAACTGACGATAGATAAGATAAAGAACGCGAAATGAGGTTAATAAAGAACAACCAAGTCGCAACCACAAATCACTACGAAAATCAAAGTTTTTGAGATTTAAAAACATGGAAAGGTTAAAAACAGTTGAGCTGTCAGAAGGACGGCTTTGTCAGTTAAATTACACGTTACTTTTTTATCTTGCTCAGGTTTAGTGTGATTCCTCATAGTTTCAATAATTTCCCAGGCACATTTAGATTTATTTTCAGCCCGCGTTAGTTTGGTTAAATAGTACTCAATTTTTGCCTTTTTGATGGATTTATGATAGACTCTCTTTAAATCCTTGAATTGTAGGTGAAAAGAAGAATTGGAAAAGGGAGCATCAGGATACATGGTCCTAATTTGCTTTTTTTGAGCTTTCAATTCTGCGTTTAACCATGGCGGTTCAGGGGTCTTTTTCAATGATACTTTTTTTTTGGAAAGGATAAGTCAAAGAAATCAACCACCTTGCCAATGAAGAGAGAGAATTTTGTGTCTAGGGCTACCCCACTCGAGTAGATGAAATTCCAATCATAGGTAGATATATATTTATGAAACGTATCATAATTGGCTTCTTTAAAAACTCTTTTGGTGATGAAAGTACTTTTATTGTCCAAAAAGATATTAGGCAGAGTTGCTAGAATACTATGGTGATCAGATATTGCCGTAGCTAGCGTTTCAGCAAGTAAATCGGGTGTTGGTAAATTCGAGAAAATGTGATCAATACAAGTGGATGATGTCTTACCTATCCGAGTGGGCGTATGAATAAAGCTGTTTAAGCCGTGACTGTTCATGAACAGTAAAAAGTCTCTTTGTATTGTGTTTTCTTTAAGTAAATCAATATCTCCCCAAAAACAATCCTTGCAAAAAACTCAGCCAAGTTTTTGTTCTGCCCTTGAAAGTAGTGAAATCTAAAAAAAAGGGCAGCCAAGATTGTGAGTTTTTAGGTGTCATTCCACCAAAAACTTGTCACCGGGCTGCTTTACTTGTAATTTTTTTGGTTTCTGTCGTAAGCTTTTTATTCTTGAATGAAAATCTCTATCCATCAACAATAATTTAATGTTTCAAAATCGTATTTAGGATCTTTAACTTGAAGATATAAAAGCAGAAAGCACGATAGAAAAAAAATTCGGCTGGCAGGGCGTAAATCGGGGGAGGGGGCCACGGGTTCTTTCTCAAAGATTTTTTTGCAAAAAGCTAAGCATTGCATGACGGTTTTACTCTTTCCCAAGGACTAAGAGTGTGAGCCCCTCCAGAGTCGGTGGAAGGGCGCCTCTGTATTGTTAATTTTTGGAAGCTAATTTTGCAAAGTGAGAATTTACAATAGCCTTAAACAACATCCCAGCCCGGTGCCAAGTTTTTGGTGGAATGACACCTAAAAACTCACAATCTTGGCTGCCCTTTTTTTAGATTTCACTACTTTCAAGGGCAGAACAAAAACTTGGCTGAGTTTTTTGCAAGGATTGTTTTTTGGGGAGATCTCACTCTTTAAAAGAAATTTAAAAAAATAAATCCTCTAACGCGCCATCTCTTGATGGGATTTCCTCTAATCTTACAAACTAATAGGACACGTAGAATAATTTAACAAAACCCTTTAACGAGAGTGTATTGTAAACATGAACAGATAAGGAGAAAAAAGGTAAACATGAACAGATAAGGAGAAAAAAGGTAAACATGACGTCATGTTTACCTTTTTTCTCCTTATCTGTGATAATGATACCGGCTAGTTAAATGTTTTTTAAATATTCAATTAAAGGCTCATAGCCCCGCTTCATCGTTTCATATAAAACCAGGTTTATTTGTTTTTGACAGCTGAATTTTATCATGCGGGCTGCCTGACTGAGGTACGAAAACTGAGGAACTCAAACTGGGATCATGAGAAACCGGGAAAAATGAACTGGATTCTTGTAACGGCAAATTAGTTCCACTGAATAAATTCTCATTTTGTATCGTGCACTCCTACAGCAAAATAATCATAACTATAATATTGATAATAATTGCAAGTTCATTTCAAGTCACATTTTTTAAATAAGCCTTGAACCTTTTGTTATGCTTTCAAAATATTTGAAGTTTGCCTTTGCCAATAACGTAACAATGATTTATCAAAAATCAATCCGCTTTTCGCGCTTAAAAAATAGATCTGGCTTGGTGTTAAGAATTAGTGGCTTAGCAACCACCCCCGCAACCCCCGGGGCTCCTCGATCTTTCAGAAGAAAAAATTATTTTTCACTAGATAAAAAGCTATAAAAAATTGAGGAAGGGGCCTCGAGTAAACATTCTGCTGGGGGGGGGGGGGGGGGGGGGGAAGGAGGGCTCTTCTAACATTGCTTCCCTATTGTTAAGACCATAGTAAAAGGATAAGGATAGTAGGAAAATAGGATTTATTAAGAATTACTAACCGGAATAGCATCATTTCTAAGTCGCTTCCCGTTTCGTGTTACTTTTGAAGCATTCTGACCTAAAATGCTTACTACATAGGCGGCTGCTCGAATTTGGGTAAAAATCGGGTCCCACTACTTTTATCCATTCTCGCGTACGAGCAGCATCTTTTAAGGGAAAGATGCGCCTTTAATTTACTTCCAAATAAGAGAAACTATTACTTTCAAAGTACAAACCTATGAAAATAGCAGCGGAGTCAGGGTATTTCGTCCCGCATGCTGCACATTTCCTTCCCATCCCCAAAAATTTCAAAAAAAAACTTCAAATTTTCAAAAAAATGACTTTAAAACCTATAAAAAAAATAAGGAGAAAAAAAAACTTTCGAGACTTTGAAAAATAACGACCATTTTTTAGACATTCGAATAATAATGGCGTAACAAAGCTGCTCTGAGCTAATAGCCGAGAACGGTGTGACGTCATAGTACTAAGAAATTCCAATATGGCTACCATTCAAGCTGGAACCATTTTTCGAGGTGCTTCTTACGGATACTTCCTATCTATTATAGAGAATCGGTAAAACCGATTCAACGAAAAAGGTCTTCAAAAACTATTGTTACGTGAAAAAATAAACGAGTCCAACCATAAGTTAAAAAAGGGTTCTCTGTTAAGTTAAACGTAAGAATTCAGTTTATTTAGTCGCCTTTTTTGCTCCTTTTATTTAAAGTCGGAAAAACGCGAAATATTTAAATCAAATCGGGGAATAATTAATTTTTGGCCGAAATAATGAATAATCTTCATCGGATTGGTCTAAAAGTTTGCCAGTACATACTCTTGACCGAACTCAACACTTTAGTCACAATTTTAAGCAGAAATAATGAGCAAATTTCCAGTAATTAATTTTTTTAAACTTTGACCCCCAAAAAGCAAGCTAAAAATTGTTTTCCGACCGATGGTTTCCAAGACTTTTTTTAACCTCTTAATTTAAGGAATTTTTTGATGCAATAAAAATTTTTAGGCCCAAAATTTCCCGGGAAGGAATTTTGTGCACCGGGAAATTTTTACTGATCTTCGCCGATCTCAAAATTCTAAGTCAGAAAAAAATCATAGCCAATTATTTTTGAAGCACCCTGTACATATTGACTAATTAAGTGTACGTGGTTAAAAAACTTTTTTTCAATGACGCACGATCACGTCGAACTTTACTTTGCTCTCTAAACTGATATAAAAAGAAGTTGTGATAATGAATCGTTTGCTTTTTGATTATATTTGATGATCAGACCGGTAGAGAACACAAAATCGCAGATCGCAGATCGCAGAGAATCAAAAATGCAGAAAAAATCGACGGTGCTGTTTTTTCTTTTTTTTTATTCTTTTTTCATAATACCCCTATGACGGATTTCTAGTATACTGCAGAGTGCAGCTGTATATTCTAGTATACAGTGCTATTAAGGCATTTGGTATACTAAAGTATATTGGCAATGTATTAATAAAGGAGTATACAAGTAAATACAACAATATACAAAACCATTTCATTATATTTTATATTGTACCAATTTTTTTACCGCCCCGCCCCCCCCCCCCCCCCCCCCCCTTCTTAGAAAGCCCCAAAACATCAATTTCTATACACGTTTGTCCTACTTTTTCCATAGTAATTTTTCTTGCATAAGCTAAGCCTCAGTACAACTAATTTCTGCAGTAAATGTATAAAGTTCGATAATTTTAGGACTTTAGTCTCTTTCAAGTGTAATATAAACTATAAGCCGCCGGTTTTTAGTAGCCGGCTTAGTTTTTATGCAAGAAAAATCTGTTAGGAAAAAGTAGGATGGACTTGCTTAGAATTGAATACATTGGGGCTTTCTAAGTTAATTATCCTAATACAAATCAATCTAGATTTTTGAATGGTAATTTTTTATAGATCGCGAAAAGCTTTAGTGGGTTATACTGGTACTCCATTAGAAATTGCAAATAACTTGTTCTATCTACCTCATCGCCTTTCATTAAGCGATCGATATTTTGTATAAATCGCATAATAATGAAACTGCAACTAATTTAAGAAAAAATTACCATTCATAACACTAAAAGTATCTATCCTAAATGTAATACTTAAATGATTAAAAGTTTAAAGCCACTTTACACGGTATATGTATCTCTTTTTAAATGTATAAATCTTATTCAATTTTAAAATGAAAATATTAAACAAAAATAAAAGATTTTTAGCACTTACGAATCTTACGAATTTCCTTTAAAAGTTTAAGTGCTAAATAAAAAATCAATAGTTTCAACTAGTTGGTATCTCAAGAGCTACATATTATTTAAATATTAAAAATAAAATAAACAGAAAATGATTTTAACTGGTTCATATCTCATGAACCGCAATAAAATTTAAAAATGTTAACTAAGCAATAAATGACTTTGATTTGTTCATATATGTCATGAACCGCATACATAAACAATAAATAAACATGATTGCAGAATTAAAAATAAGAATATCCAAAATTGCAGAATATCCAAAATTATTCCTCGTTTTCGTCACTATTTTCGTTTGTTGTTTGTGCTTGTGCTACATTTAATTCGTCTGAAATCTTGTTTCTGTGATACACTATGCCTCGTGTAAAAGATTGCAAGCAAAGTAGTTTGTCCGGTATGGTTTTAAATCCCTTAATTTTGTCACCATAATATCTTGCAAAATCTGTAATTAAACCAAATATAATTTTTGTACTCGCGATAAGTTAATTACTGATATGATTCTATGCAATATTTACCAACTATAGCATCTACTGCACATGGATATAGCATAATTTTTTCTTGCTTTCTTTGTTCTTCTAGACACATGCATGGCTTCCCCGATCTAGTCCCTTTTAAAATGGCGTCATCTTTAAAAACTCCTCTAATCAGTTTCCATGTAATCTCTTGGACTGAATGACCATTGTTGATTGCGTCTGAATAAAAAGTGCTCTTAGCGTAGATCCCGTTGCGTAGATGTACCATCTAGTTTAAAAAAAAATTGTTTTACCTCTGATTATGAATAAAATTAAGCAAGAGAGGCACTTTTAGACCTGCTTAGATAATTTAAGGCACAAATTTTTCTTTTTTTATCAATTAACCTGGGATTGTGAGGAATACTAATGTTCGACATTGCCGTATAAAATAGAAAAATAAGAAATAAAAAAAAAATTAATCCCGTTTCAATAATTATTTCCATCCTATAATTTTCTCAAATATTCAAAAATTATTTTTTTAGAAACGGGACTCCACAGTTCTATATTTCTAAATTTCTAAATTTTTCAAATAAATCACAATCTTTATAAAAAAAATCATACTTCACATAACTGAGCAAAAAGGGTGGACTTGATAATGGAGTTACACTAACACCTTCTTCATATTGCAACTTTTTGAAACACGCACAATATGGTCACATTCGACTAAAATAAAATTTTCATCTTCAGCCGAATCGCAAATCTTATCTTTACCTACCTATCGAAAAAAATTATCTGCAGTATCGGTACCTTCATTTTTTTCTCAGTTTTAAAAGCAAAAAAGAATTTATATGAAAAAATTGTTCAGTTTAATTGAAACCAATTTGAAAATAAAGTAATTAAAAATACTACGATTCAACTTACCAAAGTCCCACTAAAATTTTTCCCAAACACTTGTTCCTCATATTTCCTTTTGATTTCTGCTAGAGCAGGGTCAGGGTCAGGGTTTTCATTTTCTTTATTTCTATCATTTGCATTCTGGTTTCCATTTTCTCTTATGTCTTCAGCAGGATTTTGAGAAGCTTCTTCAGAATCAGGATTTTGAGGAGCTTCTTCAGATATCGGATTTTGAGCTTCTTGAGAAATTGGGTTTTGATTGGCTGCTTGAGAAATAGGAATTTGTCGAAGTCCAGATTTTTTTTTTGATTTCGCATTCACTGAATTCACTTTCTTCCTATCTGGACCTTCAACTTTGTCCTGTCCTTCTTTAGAAGCAGGTCTTTTCTGAGATTTAGGCTTTTGTGAAGGCTGAAAAATAGAATAAAGATTTTGTAGATTCAATAAAGATTTTGAAAGATTAATAAAATTAAGATCTATAAATTACTTACTTTAGGTTGAACAGTCATGTCTTCTTGAGAATCATATGTTTGAGATTTGTTCGATGTTGATTGTAAGAAACTAACACTGTCGACGCTTACAAAACTATTACTAGTGCTTGGTTGCGGTTTACTTTGTTGCATCATTTTCTCCATCATGTTTTCAAGCTTCCCTCTGTCGGCTGACACCATGAAATTGAATTTGATGTAAGCTTCTTATAATTTATGTACTTTAAGCTCACACTCAGCTTACCTGATTTTAAACAAAAATAACCTAATTCTTCATCATCATCATCGTCATAATGAACTGTTACAGGATCTCCTTTTTTCACTTTCCCTTTAATGTCAGTAGTTACGTCTTCCTCAGAGAAAATTCCATAGTCTAATGTACCCTCCTTTCTTTCAAACTTAATCAGTAAAAAATAATCCTAAAAAAAAAATGAATTAACTTTCCGATATCTCACATACACATACACTTATCATAGCTCACTCAAATCCTCACCATCGCTGATCCTTTAATACTGGCTTTCGACCGACTCAGATCATTCTTTTCAGAAGCTTTTGTTAAAAGTTTCCCTTTGTCAGCTGCAAAAAACAATTTGATTACTACTGTGCATGTGCATTAACAATAGCCAAGTTATTTTACTTACTTGATTTCCCCATCAAGATCCCCGACCTTTCCACACCGTCTTTGTCAAAGACGGTGATTTCATCGTTTGCGGAAGCTGTCGAATTTTCATAGCAAGTTTCCGCTTCAGGATAAACATCCCACCAATCCGGCTTGCCGGCTTCTTCAAATTTTATCATAAAATACCACATTCCTGTTAAAAAAATGTCGTACATTAATTAAATTAACTCTTCCTTAACAAATAACTCCAATATTTAAAGAAAATCAACTTGCACTTACCGAATAGCAATTAAATTTTTCGCACAGTAGCAGTAGTTGATTTGCTTCGGTTTCTCTTCAATTCTTCATTCACAAAATGGCGTCGATAGACTTGACCACTTGACTCTTAAATGTTGCCAACTGTCATGAATCCTTCATCATTATTTTTTCTTCTTCTCCTCGAGAATTGACTTTAAGTTTTAAATAAATCCTCATTTTTTTTATCCTTTATAAATGCGAAAAACATTAACATCGAAGCGAATAACGAGATCGGTCGGATTTCATTTTTGAAAAGCCCCATTTTCGATTAGTGAATTGAATTCGTTGCCAACTGTTGATTTTAACTCCATTTTTTTTAACGGTCTTGAATGCTAAGCTGAATAAATTTTTAAAGAAAAATCACAATAAGTGTTAAGATTATGAATGATCAAAAATGACGGCCAGCAAAAGTAAATCTAGAAAGAGAAGGAGAATAGGGCCAACCAGAGAATATCAAAGTTGGAAAAAACGCGACTCAATCCCAGTAAGTTGAAAACATAATTTTGGGTTGATTTACTACATGTTGAACATGACTGCATACTCATTCACTGCTCATTACCTAAAATCTTTTTCCAAAATTTATAATTATTTTTATTTTTAGATTTATAGTTATGTGTATCGGCGGTGGAAAAAAGAAGGGAAAATAGTCGATTTCCCGTTTCCGGCACTATCGCCTCCACAAAATGTCATCGTCGAGGGTGGTATAGAAGTAGCAAAAAATTCGGATTATTCGTTTGAAGATCTCGATAACGATCATAATTCAAAAGCAGACATATTTTGCGACACCATGAGTTACGGTTCTTTTGATTTAGAAAGCACCGGTGACAATTGCCATGAGAGAAGAGGACGTGCATGTACAGAAGACGACGAAGTTTCGTTTATGACCTCGAATACTGGAGAATTAGAAGTCGAAGAAGAAGAGGAAGAAGAAGAGGAAGAAGAAGAGGAAGAGGAAGAGGAAGAGGGAGAGGACAAGGACCAGGAAAGTTATGATGACTTAATCGACGAGAACGAAGACCAGAATATTAATAATGAGGTCAGAGCAATAATAAATTCTGTGGCAGCAAACACTTTCTTGGGCGTCGATCATTTAATCGTTGAACTTTTGGATATATGGTACAAGCATAAATTGAGCAAAGCAGCCTTAAAAGCTATCCATTCAGTATTTTTAAGATATCTTCCTCCTGAATTAAAAAAAGACATGCCTAAGAATTTGGATTCGTTATTTAAATACGTCAAAAATCAAGCACCTGGCATAAAACAAATTACACATTTTTATTGCCCAAATTGCAACGTTTATGTGGGAGAAAAATCGTCACAATTAAAGGAATGCGGTGGCTGTGGTAAATCAGTAAAAGAACTTCCGTTTTTTTTTGAATTCGATATAAACCACGAAATAAGAAATATGCTCGAATCAACTAACTTAGCCAACGATTTATTAAAGTTTTCAAATGAGGAAAAAAGGCAAGAGATCACAGACATAATGGATGGAACTGAATATTTCAGAGTCAACCTTAGACCTAATCGACAAGAATTCGATTTAACCCTTATTTTGAACACGGATGGGTTCCTAAAAAAGGAAAAGGATTTTTGGCCGATAATATTTAAAATTGCCGAATTACCAGAATATTTACGAAAATATTACATGGCCGTTTCAGGTATTTGGTTTGGTGAAAAAAAACCAGATATTAATATTTTTTTTAAGCCTTTAGTGAAAAAATTAGAAAAATCCTTTAAAGAAGGGATTGATTGGATTCATCCTAATACTGGGATTAAATTAAATTCAAAAGTGGTAGCGCCGATTTTCGTGGCGGATGCCCCAGCGCGTGCGGAGCTTCAAAATATTCTCAACGTGAATGGAATCTTCAGTTGTAATTTGTGCGAAGCGCAAAGAATAAGAGCCACGGAAAAGACTAGAAAGAAAAAAAAAGCGTTTAATTACTACCCCTATATTGAAGGAGGAGCGATTCTTCGAACCGGATGGAGAATTGAAAGATTTAATCAAATAAGATCTCAAAGAGGTTTAAAACACATTAAAGGTGTAACCGGGCACTCCATCCTCGCCGACTTGCCACTCTTAGATTTGGGTACTTTTACAGTTCCGGATTATATGCATTCAGTTTTGATAGGTGTGGTAAAGCGACTGACCAATTTGTGGCTGTTCGTTAAAGGCGGGCCGTGGTACATAGGCCATTACATTAAAGATATAAATCAATTTTTAGATAAAATAAGGCCGCCTAATTACTTTCATCGATTACCACGGAGTTTCAATTTCTTTAAAGATTTCAAAGCCTATGAATTCATGAATTGGTTGCTATATTATTCCGTGCCAGCTGTAAAGAATTTTCTACCACCAACATATTTTCGGCACTGGCTGTTGCTTGTACAAGGCATTCATATCTTACTGAAAAAAACAATCTCCAAAACGGAATTAAAATTAGCTGATAGAGTTTTAAAATTATTTGTAAAAAAATCAAAAGATTTGTACGGAGAGCAAGAGATGACCTACAACATGCACATGCTCACCCATTTAGCATTAATAGTTGAAAGGTGGGGGCCACTGTGGGTTACAGCCATGTTCGACTTTGAAGATTATAATGGTTTATTAGGTAGAAGCATTCATGGCAAAATAAATTTAGGGGCTGAAATGGCTATAAATATTCATATACTACAAGGTTATAAAATATTAAAAAGAAAATTATTTGGTGACCCAAAGAGAGAAAATAATGTTTACCCTAAAGATGATTTTAATCCAGAGACTGTGGCTGAAGAATTGAAAAATGCACTTCGATTAAAAGGCTTTGAACTAGATGAATTAAAATGTTTTAAAAGTTGCGTTATTGGTAAGAACATGTTTACATCAAAAACATACAATGAAAATATTAAAACCAACACTTTCAGCGTACAAGTAGAAACTTACACTTGTTCTCCATCTTTCCTTGCTGAAATTGAATTTTTTTTCACTTGCGATGAACTGTTGTTTTTAGTTTTGAAAAAATTGGTACCATCAACCAACAATCTGCTTCAATATGATGAGGGATTTTACCTTGATCATATTTTACCAGTCGAAACAGATCCTGAGTGCATTATAATTCAGCAGAAAAATATTAAAAAACTAACACATTTAGTCCGCATGAAAGACTATATTGGAATTCAGCCAAACACTTTTAAAAAGGCGTATTAAAAAAATGTTCATGATCTGAAATAAATACCATATGTAAATTTTCAAATTTAAGTTAATAATATATAACCAATTTTATACTTACCTAGTTCCTGTCCTCCCTTCAATTTATAACAAAACAAAACAAAAACAGCTGATGAAATTCGCGGTGTTGCCGGTGTTCCCAATTATGGATACGTCGTCGTGCCACGACGCAGATTTCAAGATTTTTCAAAAAAAAACAGTCAGTCACAAAGTCATTAGTTTTTTGCAAGAAAACATATTCGCGAGTTATTATCGGAATAATTCGGGATTGAAGCGCCATATTTTGGCTCTAATCAACAGAAAAAGGCGTTGAAATACAAGCTCATATCGTAGAATATATTAAAAAAATTTCAAAAATTTTTGGCTCGCATTTTACAAGTATATAGTTCATCGCAAAATTGCTCATATTTATTTTGCAAAACTGAAATAAGTATTGTTATATACACATTTTAAACTTCGAAAAAAATTTAGCTAGCATATTTCAGTATACTGCTGCTAGAAGCAGTACATGTTTTTATTTAACCATTTTTAAATATATACTATAGTATACACGTCGGCAATTCCGAAATCGGGAAATGAATTCCGAGTTTGTATATCGCAGTACTCATTGAAATTAAGTTAAATTTATATGCAGATCGGAACAAATTAAGATATATTTAAATTTGAATTACAGTTGTAGGATTCATCGTTTTTAAATATGTCACTGTATATTTACATGCAAAGGTTTTTTAAATGAAATACTAGAAATCCGTACTAGGGACAGTTTTCAACTCAAAACTTAATTTTTACGAGTACAGAGAAAGACGATAGTATTGAATTCAAACAAATAAAAGACACAGTAGTACTTAGATGTATAAACAAAAACGGTAGGTGTTAGGGTTAGATGCTCAGTAATTGAGAATTTAGCGCCATATCTTTTTTTTAAAACATTTATTATTGCTGCTTTGATTTTTCATTTGATTTTTACTTTAAACCGGTTTCGGTATCGGTTTAAATGGAAAGGTTAAGATCTTAACTTTATTTACATAATTACTTTTTTGTTTCAGTTTATCTGAAAGTGAAAAGATGCACCTACGATAATCAAATATTATTTGATGAAACATTTAATAAGCCAATGTGGAATCCCGCGAATGATGGGTTTAATTTAGTTTCATTGAACTATACAGACATTGAATTCTATTCTCCCAGGTCAATCAGTCAGCATCAACTTAAATGCAATATCACATTACTTACTCCTTTCTACGACCTGGTTTTTAACTCTGTAAGTTTTATTTGGCTTTTAAATGTATGTGTTTTGTGCATATATACAACTTTAAAACATGTTTTCATTTTTTTTTTTTTACAGAAACCATGGAGACAAGGTTAAATATTCACGGAGCAACAGGGATACGGGAATGAGAACTACAGAACAGGGATACGGGAATGAGAACTACAGAACAGGGATACGGGAATTAGAATTAACTATTCTCAGCTCTTCAAAAAAAAATCAATGGATTTTAATTATAAATTATATCCGTAAATAAAATCTGAAATAAAAACAAAAATTTTCGCTTCGTGCAACCGTTACCTATATCTGTCACTGGCTTTCATAGAGCCTGAAGCTCTATCGCCGCAGCGGAGATTCCCTTCAAGAAGGCTCTATCCTGGCAATTCGGGCTCCTAATTGACCCGCATCCTTCAGGACGTTGATCCTCCCCACGAAGCCGCAGACCAAACGCTCTTACGGAGGTCTTAAAGCCAAAACAAATCGAGTGAGTGATTCCCGTGATTTCCGTTCAGAAAGAATCATTTCTGACAAAAGAACAAAGGAGTCTTTGCCAAATATTGTGTTAACTTAACGTAATTCCGGACACTCAGTCGATTTGTTTTGGCTTCAGCGCTAAGCACGAAAGTGTTCGGTCTCTTTATTAAGGTATTTGCCTGAACCTCACCCCTTCTACCTCCAGAGGAGTTACACCTTGCCTGATCCTCGCCATCTGTAGGTATTCTGTTTTCCCATCATTCAGCTGGAGTCCAGCTTGAACTCTTCGAGCCACAATCAAAAGCTAATCAAGTTAAGCAAAATTAATTCTGCTTGTCTTGCCAAGTAAAATCCATTACTTCTCATTCATCTATCATCTGACGTCAATGCTTTGGCAACGGTCAATATGATAAGTTGATTCGGTAAGATATTAACCTAACTAACCGCATTATAATTGAAGTGTACCACCATGTGAGTCATATTTCCTAATGAATAAGGAAAAGAGTATCTTCAAATTATTGAACTTGCCTGCCAAGGTCGTTAAGCTTAAGAGTGGTTTTTAATATCATATAATTCATTTAATAAATAGCTTGTCATATGCGAAATAGAAGGAGTAGTAGCCGTTGTCTATTGTATACAATAGACAACGGCTACTACTCCTTCTATTTGTATACAGTCGTATACAATCTATTTGTATACATGATCCTAATCCCCTCCAGCGAAACATTTACAGGAAAAATAAGTATTGCAGAAAGTTTTTTATTTAAAGCAGAAGATTTTTAGTAAGGAAAGATAAAATAATGAAGAGGATATTACAATATGTTTTTTTTATTTATATTGGTGCGCAATGATATGGTTGTAAACAATCCTGGGATAACACTTGCAAAAGGACTGCTGCTCTGGAGAGTGCCATAAAGAATCTAAATGGCAGTTTGGAGTTTGCAAACCTGGTAAGTAAAATTATTTTGTTTTTTGAAAGCGGAGTTTGTGCTCGGAGTTCTGACATGAATTGGGCTGGTATAGAGAGATTAGATGGAAGAGAGCGACAGATCAGGACGCCTGCTTATACCCGTGAAAATTAGATTCATATAGACCCCCACTTATTTTTCTCGGGTGATTGATTTCAATTTGATTTTGTAAAAAAAAATATTAAAATCTATTATTTTATGAAAAAATTGTAAAATTTATTTTGCTTAAAATTGCTTATGTTCGGGGAGGTTCAGAAGTTTTATTAATAGATTCTGATGTGATATTAATAGGCTGTAAAATTAGTGATTCGCGGCGGAAAGATATAACTTATTTATTTACTGGGTTTTAATTTCTAAAACGGGGGGAGAAAAAAGGGACATTTAAAAAGAAAATTCCTTCCGTCAGCTATTTACGTTAATTTGATGTAACTATTGGGAAATAGCACTGAATTTCTTGAAGACGATGATATACAACTTGAAGACGTCGACATTTTCTTACTAGGGAGGAAACAAACAAAAGGGATTTGCATGCACTATTTTAAAATACCATTTGGAAAACGAATGTGAATATCCCGTTTACCGGCAATATTCGGTAAAAGTAACTCATAATTTTGTAAAATGACAAATTTTAATTATGTAGTTATTCGATTCTTTCTAATTAGAGGTCTGCATGGGCCGGGCCTGGCCCGCAAGCCCGCGGCGGGCCGAGAAATGATTTGCCTTTTTGCGGGCTGGGCCGGGCCGGGCATAACCAAATGTAAGACCTTTTTTTTTTTTTTTTTTTTTGGTTTCCATTTCCAAAAATATTAAATAGTATATCTTTTTACGATTTATATACGATTATTTATTTATACGATTTATATATTAATTCTCTGTACTTTCTCTATTTATTCGTTACCGCAAAAAGCAAAAAAAAAAAAAAAAAAAAAAATCTTTTTTCAAAATGCGGGTTGCGGCGGGCTGGGCCGCCGAAAACGGTAGAGGCTGCGGGCCCGGGCCGGGCCGGGCCGGGCCTATTAAAAGTCAGTGCGGGCCCGCGCGGGCCGGAAAATTTCGGCCCGCGCAGACCTCTATTTCTAATTAAAATCGATTGCCTATTTAAAAAAAACTTATGATAGGTGCTTATGTCAGCAAATTCTTCGTACGCCTACTCGGGGTCTCTGACATTTTGTTACTAAGTCAATCTAGGCTTTTTAATGAGCGAAAAAAAGAGAAAATGAAATTTATTTCTGAAATGATAAATTTTCTTTCCGCAAATTTTGGATTCAGGAAAATTTATTTATTTGGGGACTGTAATAAAATTTTATCATAGGGAGATTATGAGTGTTACTTTACACTATTCAAGTTTTGTTTGAGATTTTCTAATTATGGAATATTTGATTAGGGAAATTTTACTACTTACTTTTAATCGCAATATTTAGCGTTAACGTCACTCACATTTATTTTTAAGGACATTTCAAATTTTAATAGCGAAAATTGCAACTGAAATTAGTTTTCAGGAAGAAAGGAAAAAAAATTGAACGAGTTTAAAGTTTGCCTATCACGATATTGGGATTTGTAAATTTTGAATGGTTATCGGAATAATCTACCTTGAGTTATTCGTTGACGTGTCGCAATTAGGCTTGCGGCATAGCAACAGTCCATTTTTTTATTTCCACTTTCTATTTCTTTTCCGAAATTAATTTAAAATCCTATTAATTACTATTTCTGTAGTTACTATAGGGAGGTAAATTTAAGCAACTTAATTGAAACATTCTCACTTAATCACATTATGTTATGAGAAAAAAAAATTTTGGTGACGTATACGCTAAATATCCATCTTCGGGGGTTTTTCCAATTTTTTCACCGCTGCTACCAATATGGTACGCGGGAGCGGCCTTTGGGTAAGGTGGTATTAATAAATAAATAATACGACTTACCCAATATAATAGTAATCCACTTTATTAATCAACCATTACAAAACACATATACAAAACAATGATTAATATAACTCGACATGTCCGTGAAGTTAGCCTGAACTTCAATTTTTTTTGTTTTTTTTTTTTCAATCGATAACTTAGGCTTGCGCGACCTTGCGCACAAAATATTAGAGCTTGCGCACTTACCGGGATTGAGCTATGAAAGATTATGTCATTTCGTGAACTTAGCCTGAACTTAAAAATTTTAATTTTTTTTTCCGACCAATCGGTAGCTTATGCTTGCGCGACCTTGCGTGCAAAATTTTGGACCTTTCGGACTAATACTAACAGAGTAGAGCACAAAAATGTAATTTTTGAACTTAGCCTGGACTTTAAAATTTTTAAATTTCTGTTGCACCAGTCGATGGATAATGCTTGCGCGACCTTGCGCATTTACTTTGAAAACCGTATTATGATTAATAATCATGATAAATTATTTTTTTTAAATAAATGAAACAGTACAAATAGGACAAATTGCGTAATATTGACTAGCTTGCTCGTAAAGCGATGGTAGGTGTCCTGCCTACCGTGCAGATATATCGGGTTCGAATCCTCCCGCCAACATTTTTTTTTTTTTCGGGTATGAGTTTTTTTTAGATCCAGTATGTTTTACTGAATAATTTTAAAAATAAATTTAATGTCTATGTTGCTGTAAATGCTGTGTCTTTAATATAATTACTTTAGTCGTTAACCTAGCAAAGGAAATATTTCCCGCTTTTTTTCCCCTTTTAATTTTGAGATTATTATTTACCTTTCTTCTGCGATGATTTCGCAGCCAATGGAGGGGAAAGATTCAAGAATGACGAGAATAACGCAGCCCCATGCACTTATTCGAAATGCAGTAAAATAAGTTAGGTTTTATACAAATGGAAAGAAAACGACTAAAGTAAAAAAAAAAAGACACAGCATTTACAGCAACATAAACATTAAATTTATTTTTAAAATTATTCAGTAAATCATACTGGATCTAAAAAAAACTCATACCCGAAAAAAAAAAAAAAATGTTAGCGGGAGGATTCGAACCCGATATATCTGCACGGTAGGCAGGACACCTACCATCGCTCCACGAGCAAACTAGTCAATATTACGCAATTTGTCCTATTTGTACTGTTTCATTTATTTAAAAAAAATAATTTATCATGATTATTAATCATAATACGGTTTTCAAAGTAAATGCGCAAGGTCGCGCAAGCATTATCCATCGACTGGTGCAACAGAAATTTAAAAATTTTAAAGTCCAGGCTAAGTTCAAAAATTACATTTTTGTGCTCTACTCTGTTAGTATTAGTCCGAAAGGTCCAAAATTTTGCACGCAAGGTCGCGCAAGCATAAGCTACCGATTGGTCGGAAAAAAAAATTAAAATTTTTAAGTTCAGGCTAAGTTCACGAAATGACATAATCTTTCATAGCTCAATCCCGGTAAGTGCGCAAGCTCTAATATTTTGTGCGCAAGGTCGCGCAAGCCTAAGTTATCGATTGAAAAAAAAAAACAAAAAAAATTGAAGTTCAGGCTAACTTCACGGACGTTAACTAGACTATTATCGATACGGAATCCGCGTAACGAATGCCTCGATATTAGGCCACAATCGCTTATTTAGCATTAACGCTGAATAAGCAGTTGGGTTTAATATTGAGGTGAGGTTCGCTAATCGAACCTACCGCGACCCGAGGGATTCATGATATTCTTAGGGTTCGATACCCTAGGATCGTACCAAATTAATGACGAAGAAGTATTAAGCATATTAAGAAAAAAGAATATTTTTATTACTGATTATGGGGAGGGATCGGAACAAATAGATATATTAATTGGCGGGGATTATATGCCAAGCATATTAACTTTGAAAATTGAGCCGATTAGCGAGGGCTTGACTGCATTTGAAACGAAATTGGGTTGGGCATTAATGGGAAGAAATTCGAAAATCGGAAGACGGTCCAAAACAAATTTGTGTCACTCGTTGCATGTTCAGACATTAAACGCCTTTTGGGATTTAGAAACGTTAGGAATTTAAGATCCGGCGGTAGCTAAAGCGAAAGATGAGGCAGATAAGGATATGGTAAAAGAATTTGAACGTAACGTGACCGTGAATTCAGAAGGACGTTATGAGATAGGTTTGCCATGGACCGAAAGGAAAGACGATTTGTTAGATAATTTCAGCTCAACGGAAAAAAGATTGGAAAGCATGTCGAGGAAATTCAATACCAGGGAAAAATTCGAAGCCTATGATGAGGTATTTAAAGAGTGGGAACAAGAAAAAATAATCGAAGAGGTACCTTTAGATTCCAATGTAGGACATTTTATGCCTCAGGCCAGTTTATAAAGAATCTAGTCAAACCACAAAGGTTAGGCCTGTGTTCGATGCGAGTGGCCGGAAAAAGGTCGATAACGATTTTCGACCTATTTCCTTCGACCTTTTTCCTCGTCGACCTTTTTCCGAATTTTTAAAGAACGACCTGGAAAAAGATCGAATATTAAATTGTCGAAATAATATAAAAATGGATGGGGAGAAGACATTGATTGAAGTAAATAATTATTTTTTTCCAGAGACACATTTCCATTTTGACCACTTTCAAGAATTGAGAAATAAATATTGGAAACTGGTGAACTTGGCGAACGGGTGTACATTATTTCCACCCGAAAAATCTACGTAGATTCAAATTCAATTTCAAAGTCAAATTTGAAATCTACGTAGATTTCAATTTGATGTAAGTAAGGGGCTCTTATAAGTCTACTCTATGCACTAGTCAAACAGGCTAAAATTAAAAACTCTGGAAACTCTGGAAACTTCTCTGGAAACTGGTAAAAAAAAGGTCACCAGTTTCCGTGTTGACTACTTTCAAGGTTCCCACAGATTCCTTGATGTTACGACTTAGAAAAAAATAATTATTTACTTCAATCATTGTCTTCTCCCCATCCATTTTTATATTATTTCGATAATTTAATATTCGATCTTTTTCCTTAGCGTTAGGAAAAAGGTCGACATAAAAAATAAATAATCGATCTTTTTCCAGGTCGTTCTTTAAAAATTCGGAAAAAGGTCGACGAGGAAAAAGGTCGAAGGAAATAGGTCGAAAATCGTTATCGACCTTTTTCCCCGTCGACCTTTTTCCGGCACCCCGTTCGATGCGAGTAGTAAAGGTAGAAATAAAGTATGCTTGAATGATTGTGTTGAAAAGGGCGATAACCTTTAAGAGTTGATTCCAAAATTGTTAATGGATTTTAGGGTAAATGCTATTGGAGTTATCTCTGATATTAAAAAGGCGTTCCTTCAAATTTCGATTAGGCCAGAGGATAGAAAATATCTTAAATTCTTATGGTGGCAAGATGAGAATAAAGAAATCATGAAATGCTTACAACATTGCCGAGTTGTTTTTGAGGTTAAATGCTCGCCTTTTTTCTTAAGTGCTACGTTAAACTACCACATAGAGCAAATGAAAGGGGAATATGAAACTTGTGCCGAAATGATGAGACATGCCTTCTATGTAGATAATTTAGTAGTGAGCGTGACAGGTGTAAAACAATTAGATTGGTTTATGAAAGAGGCAAATGAGTTAATGCTAAAAGGGAAATTCGAGCTCAGATGTTGGTCACACTCGAAGGTTGAGGGCCATGAGCATCAGGTAGAGAAAGGAGTAGAGATGGGCGATCTTGCCGCAAGAATCGATTCTTGGCGAATCGATTTTTTTTCAGAACCGATCTCGATTAATCAATATCGTCCATTTTTACTTTCGAGCGGAGTGAGAAAGTATTGTGCTCGAAAGAGGGTGAATTCGACTAAAACCGGGATTACTCTTTAAATATTAGACGGAGGAAAAATGTGGTCCTATCAGTTTATGAAGATTTCAATGCCCTTTCGAACGATATAAAATACTCCCCGTAAAGGTGTCTCTAGAATTTGTAAAAGGTCAAAAATATAAATGTCTGTAATCCATCCGTGCAGGGCTATATGGATGATACATCATATATAACATAAAATATATACAATATATATTATATAATTATATATAGTATATTAGTATTTATAATTATATTAGTATTTAGTACCCATGAAAGTTCGGATCTCCGACGAAAATATAGCCGATTGGACTATATTTTCTATAGACCTCACGTAAGCTAAACATGGGCGGCACCAAAATATAGTAATCTATAGTAAATATCTAATCAATCTATATTTTCTATATTTTGGTGCCGCCTATGCTTAGCTTATGGGAAGAAAAATATAGATTCACTATAGTTCAATCGGCTGTAGCCCAAATATGTACTACAATATTCAGGTATAATTTTTTCATAATATACTATATTCTGAGACGTTTCCGACCTTTCTTGGGCTGCTACTGGTCACCCAAGAAAGGTCGGAAACGTCTCAGAATATAGTATATTATGAAAAAATTATACCTGAATATTGTAGTACATATTTGGGCTACAGCCGATTGAACTATAGTGAATCTATATTTTTCTTCCCATAAGCTAAGCATAGGCGGCACCAAAATATAGAAAATATAGATTGATTAGATATTTACTATAGATTACTATATTTTGGTGCCGCCCATGTTTAGCTTACGTGAGGTCTATAGAAAATATAGTCCAATCGGCTATATTTTCGTCGGAGATCCGAACTTTCATGGGGATCCAGGAGGTGGCCAAATCGCTGTTTTTCATATACTCACAGATCTGATGCTACATTATCTGGATCACCAGGGACCCGAGTAAAAACGGATCACATATGGCCCTATACAAGATTCGGAATATATGCCAATATACAGGCATAATTTGAAAGTGAGTATGAATGGCTACATATGCTTGTAAAGCAATTCAAAAAGGAATACGTTAGATACGATTTTAAAATTTACATTTAAAGGATTGTGTCATTGCTACACTAGAAGGATCCTTCTAGTGTAGCAATGACACAATCCTTTAAATTCCACTAGAAGGATTTAAATTCCACGATTCCACTAGAAGGATCCTTCTAGTGTAGCAACGTAATGGCATTTAAAATAGAAAAACTTTTAATGCAAGTTCAGAAAAAGAAAGATAGATGATCACTGATCAGATTCCAAGAAGAATAAGACGAATAGCTTTAATGATATTCTCCTCTTAACATTCACCATCTTAAAAGTTTCCTTTACGTTGCACACCACCCCGAAATTTGCTTTAGCCATAGTATAGCTAAAGCTGAAAATGCAAAATAGAAATATTAAAGCTCAAAGAAAACTCAAAAGCTAAGAAAACTGGGATTTTATTTTTAAAGCAGTGCCTCAGTAGTAGCTAAAAATTTAGTCAAAGATAAACAGTTCGGCGGCTAATACTGAGTTTTCTTGTATAAATTAAGATTATTCAATGGAATAAATGCAAAAATATCAGACAAATTATTAAACCACAATAGAAATCACTTTGCAGTATGTTTGAATACTGCATCAAACTTTATGATTACATTTTGGAAAAATTTCGGAACACTAAAAACTTATAAAATACATCGTTAAGTTCTACAATTAACGCGGACGCAATAGTGCGCAATGCGAAAACGACAATGGAAACAATTTCTGCGGACTTTATTATTTACATGCATATGTGCCAATTAATTTGCTAATATCTCCTGTATGTTTGGATATATTATCTGCATATTCCTATATGTCAGCAGATCTCATCCGTTTTTACCCGGGGAGGGTAGTATATAGTATATTAGTATACCCTGGTGATCCAGTTCATATATGAAACTATTCCATACTTAGCTTATGGAAGGTTTGAACGTTTCTGATCGTTTCTGATCGTTTTCATATATGAAAATGAAGTGACCAGTAGCAGCAGATTCAGGAGGTGGCCAAATCGCTGTTTTTCATATACTCACAGATCTGATGCTACATTATCTGGATCACCAGGGTATAGTATATTAGTATATAGTATATTATTATATAGTATATTATTATATAGTATATTAGTATATACCCTGGTGATCCAGATAATGTAGCATCAGATCTGTGAGTATATGAAAAACAGCGATTTGGCCACCTCCTGGATCTGCTGCTACTGGTCACTTCATTTTCATATATGAAAACGATCAGAAACGATCAGAAACGTTCAAACCTTCCATAAGCTAAGTATGGAATAGTTTCATATATGAACTGGATCACCAGGGTACCCTGGTGATCCAGATAATGTAGCATCAGATCTGTGAGTATATGAAAAACAGCGATTTGGCCACCTCCTGGATCTGCTGCTACTGGTCACTTCATTTTCATATATGAAAACGATCAGAAACGATCAGAAACGTTCAAACCTTCCATAAGCTAAGTATGGAATAGTTTCATATATGAACTGGATCACCAGGGTTCCCTGCCCTGGTGATCCAGATAATGTAGCATCAGATCTGTGAGTATATGAAAAACAGCGATTTGGCCACCTCCTGGATCTGCTGCTACTGGTCACTTCATTTTCATATATGAAAACGATCAGAAACGATCAGAAACGTTCAAACCTTCCATAAGCTAAGTATGGAATAGTTTCATATATGAACTGGATCACCAGGGTAGTATATTAGTGTATAGTATATAAGTGTATAGTATATTAGTATATATAGTATATTATATAATTATATATAGTATATTATATATTATATTATATATAATATATATTATACTATATATACTAATATACTATATACTACATATACTATATACTAATATACTATATACTAATATACTATACACTAAATACTAATATACTAAATACCCATGAAAGTTCGGATCTCCGACGAAAATATAGCCGATTGGACTATATTTTCTATAGACCTCACGTAAGCTAAACATGGGCGGCACCAAAATATAGTAATCTATAGTAAATATCTAATCAATCTATATTTTCTATATTTTGGTGCCGCCTATGCTTAGCTTATGGGAAGAAAAATATAGATTCACTATAGTTCAATCGGCTGTAGCCCAAATATGTACTACAATATTCAGGTATAATTTTTTCATAATATACTATATTCTGATACGTTTCCGACCTTTCTTGGGTACTAATATACTATATACTACATACAAATATACTATATACTAAATACTAATATACTATATACTACCCTGGTGATCCAGTTCATATATGAAACTATTCCATACTTAGCTTATGGAAGGTTTGAACGTTTCTGATCGTTTCTGATCGTTTTCATATATGAAAATGAAGTGACCAGTAGCAGCAGATCCAGGAGGTGGCCAAATCGCTGTTTTTCATATACTCACAGATCTGATGCTACATTATCTGGATCACCAGGGTATATACTTATATACTAATATACTATATACTAAATACTAATATACTATATACTAATATACTATATAATATAAACTATATATTATATATAATATACTATATACTATACGTTACGTCCCGTTACGTTCCGTTACGTTCCGTTACGTCCCGTTACGTTCCCCTACGTCCCGTTACGTTCCGTTACGTCCCGTTACGTCCCGTTACGTTCCGTTACGTTCCTATATACTATATGTTCGATTTGACAATATGTCTATGAATTCTCCGCATTCAATTCATGAAAAGCCGCGAGAAAGTTCGTGACGCCCATCGTCACCGTCCCGCTTGTTTAATCGGTTTCAGCAAAATCGATCTTACGATTTGTTTTTGTTTATTTTTCTTTTTATCTTTTTTGTATCATATCATTATATGAATATCATTTTATTTAATTTTTCGATGCATAAATCATATGGAAAGAATGTTAAATTTATTAATAATTGTTTCTTTTTCTACTTTAATTATCGGAAGTTTAAATGCTTTGAAATTGAAATTTGAAGTTTTAAATGCAAGATTGGTCATTTTCGAGCAATAATCAACGTGAAATGAAACCTATCGCAACAAGTAGTTAAAAAATTATAGCGAATCTCATAAGCGTATGTTTAACTTGTAAAAGAGATAATTATTTTGTTTAATTTTAACGCCTGACTGACTTTGTTTTCCATGATCAAGGAAAATCAGTGGCGTCAGTTAAATTTTTTTTAAAAACATTTCAGCGTTTTGATTTTGGTTGTTGAATAGTTTAAGATGTTTTTCTGCTGATGTATGAAATTATAAATTAAGAAATTTTTTTTTAAAGCTACAGGTACAGCGAATAATTAATTGTTGTGAACGACCTAGTCTCTTTGCGGTTAGATGTCATTCAGTATTAATCCCCCCTTTCTTTACAAGAGAATAATAGATGTTGAAACACAAAGATCTTTTAAATCTATACTTTTCAGGTAACTCTTTTGTTGCCTCTAACCTTCAGGCGGGTTGAGCTTGATTTTTTGAAGGTTTTTTTTTGGGATGAGGATTTGAAAAATAAAAAAAAATATTCTTAATGCTAAGATCAAGCAGAGAAATCGAAGCATCGATTTTTTAAAAGATCGCGCCAGAAATATCGATGCAGCTTTCCCAGATACAAAGATACAAAATAAATTAAGTAAAAATAAAGGGATATCAAATTAAAAAATATAGGTGTCTATTGTTCGACATAAAAAAGAATACAAAAAGAAGAAAATCTGAGCGTCGGCTGCTGCTCTGTTTTTTGAATTCGGACATTATTTTGGAATTCGGAACATCCTCCCACGACGAACATTGCGAACAGCCGTCGCTCATTACAAATAAGTTCAATACAAATCATTCGCTAATTACAAAAGTTTAAATTATCAAAAAAGTTCAATAAATATCAAAAAGTTCAAGATAAAAAACCGTCGCCATAATATAATATTATAAGAAATGAAATAAATTATCCGATATATCCGACTATCCGATAAATAAATATCTTTCGCCTGAGGTATTCCACATGAAATCGGCCTAAAATGCTCGAAAATTGTCGGTCACATCACCGATTTTGACGAAAATCGGTGTATGGGTAGTATTTATGATTCAAAGAAACTAATTTGAAGGATTTTTGCGAAAATCAATTTTTTCGGAAGTTAGCGGCATTTTTGTGTTTTAGCCAAAATCTGCATATTTAGTGGTTGCCTAAGTTTTTGATTTGCTGTGTCCATATTTTTTTGACGATTCTAATTTATCATATAGGGTTTTATAGAGGATATCTTAGACTAGTAATCACCAAGTTTTCAAATTTTTTTCCCGACGCGTTTTTGGGGGTGGGCCATTTTTCCGGGAGTTCGAATTTGGGCCACACCCAAAATACACCATCTTGGATTTCGACGAAAATTTTTTTTTATGTTCTCTATTAGGGGTACTATTACCCCCCAAATGTTTTTTTTGTATATTCAATATTTACGGCCAGGGCGATTTTTTAATCAATTTTGGCACCAGTATGGAATTCAAAAAAAAATGATTTACAGTTATAATACGACTATTTAAGGGTCTGAAACATTAAAAAATTTATATTTTTATAAAGGATACACATTAAGAATTTAGTTTTAGGGCCCAGGCCTATTCTTAACCCTTAAGCTACGGCCCTTACTAAGTTGGCCCTTAGCTATATATAGCCAAAAATTTTTTTTCGAATTCTGAACGGGGCGTCCTTGAATTTTCTTCTAATATATGAGGAAATAACCCCCGAAAAATTTCAGGTCGATCGGTAAAGATTTAGGGGTAGCCCCACGACTTTGAAAATTTTACATGGGAAAACTTTGGTGATTTTAGCTATTTTCAAAGAATGTTCTTTCAAATCGTTAAGAAGTTATTCCTAAATTTTACATGGGAAAACTTTGGTGATTTTAGCTATTTTCAAAGAATGTTCTTTCAAATCGTTAAGAAGCTCAAAAATTTTTTTTTCATTACTTATTCTTATATTTTCGGGGTCGTAGAATCCGAATTTTATCATGAATTTGTTATCCGACTTTGCCTAAATTGTGAAAAGAGGTTTATTAATAACGACCGTCACTTTATGGTCCAAAAAACGAAAAACTGTCTTTTCCCAACTTAGGCAAAGTCGGATAACAAATTCATGATAAAATTCAGATTCTACGACCCCGAAAATATAAGAATAAGTAATGAAAAAAAAATTTTTGAGCTTCTTAACGATTTGAAAGAACATTCTTTGAAAATAGCTAAAATCACCAAAGTTTTCCCATGTAAAATTTTCAAAGTCGTGGGGCTACCCCTAAATCTTTACCGATCGACCTGAAATTTTTCGGGGGTTATTTCCTCATATATTAGAAGAAAATTCAAGGACGCCCCGTTCAGAATTCGAAAAAAAAATTTTTGGCTATATATAGCTAAGGGCCAACTTAGTAAGGGCCGTAGCTTAAGGGTTAAGAATAGGCCTGGGCCCTAAAACTAAATTCTTAATGTGTATCCTTTATAAAAATATAAATTTTTTAATGTTTCCGACCCTTACATAGTCGTATTATAACTGTAAATCATTTTTTTTGAATTCCATACTGGTGCCAAAATTGATTAAAAAATCGCCCTGGCCGTAAATATTGAATATACAAAAAAACATTTGGGGGGTAATAGTACCCCTAATAGAGAACATAAAAAAAAATTTTCGTCGAAATCCAAGATGGTGTATTTTGGGTGTGGCCCAAATTCGAACTCCCGGAAAAATAGCCCACCCCCCAAAAACGCGTCGGGAAAAAAATTTGAAAACTTGGTGATTACTAGTCTAAGATATCCTCTATAAAACCCCATGATGATAAATTAGAATCGTCAAAAAAATATGGACACAGCAAATCAAAAACTTAGGCAACCACTAAATATGCAGATTTTGGCTAAAACACAAAAATGCCGCTAACTTCCGAAAAAATTGATTTTCGCAAAAATCCTTCAAATTAGTTTCTTTGAATCATAAATACTACCCATACACCGATTTTCGTCAAAATCGGTGATGTGAAGGTTAGGCATAGGCCGACTTGATATGGAATACCTCGCCTGAAGATCTCTAAGAATTCTCTTATTTTTAAATCTAGGAATATCATTACTAATAACTTTTGCTCCCAATAAACGAACCGCATGACTACTCGGCTTCGAAGAATCGAGCTATTGAACAATAACATCATACACATTAAGACACTGTTGATCAGTTCTTACTCCTCCGAAAAGTCCAATCTTTATCTTTTGCTTAGTAGTAACTGGTAAATTTGCCCTCAAAGCCACGGCTTCGCGAATGTAAGAGCTCTGTGAGGCAGAATCATACAACAATCGAACGAAGAACTCCTTCCCCTCGTTATTTATTAATTTTACCATTAAGGTCTGTAGATAAACAATACGACCGGAGATTTGGCTCGCTAATAAACTTGCTGTTTTCCCCAAACCCGAGTCGTTCGAACCTAGGGATGGACGAGACCGGTCTCGAGTCTCGAGTCTCGTCTCGGTCTCGTCTCGTTTTCGAGACGAGACTCGAGACGAGACTTACTGCTCCGAGACCTGGCTTCACTTTCGAGACGAGACTCGAGACGAGACCAAAATTTCACGAGACGAGACGAGACTTTGTTTTCGAGAGTCTCGAAAGTCTCGAAAAATTATATTTATGGATATTATGAATTTTAAAAATGAGAAAAAATTTACCTGGGACATTCAGCGTTGAGAACAATGCTATGCACTAGTGGGGCTTTAAAAAAGGTTCCATTATTTTTTATATTTCATACCTGCTGCATTGTTGTTACAGTTTTTAGGAATTTTTCAGGGCTACCTTATTTGAATACCCTTGAAAGAAAAAGTTTCTTGACCTCTGTTCTTTTTCGTTTCTATATTACTTTTTAGGTGTTCAAATATTCATTCAAAAAACCGGTTAAAACACTCCAGGCATTTTTGTTCCAAATTCTTATTATGCACATCAATGATTTTTAATCCTTTGGCATTCGTCACCTTTTTTTTTTTTTTTTTTTTTTTTTCTTTTTTTTAAATAACAATATACCGGTACCTCAAGAAAAGAAAAACAATTTTTAAACACCTTTCCGTGGCTTAATTGATTAGTTAGGTCAATACTCTTCCTTTTTACTTAGCCTCTTTACTCCAGCACAAAGGTGCAAATTAATTTTGATTTTTAATCTTTACGCAAGAAAGCCTAATTTTTTACAAAAAGATCGAATTAAATTATAAAGTAAATAAATGATGGGGGGCAGCATAATTCATTATTCAGGGGGGCCTTTGGAAAATTTTTTAAATCTTTAACGGGGGCTTCATGTAATGAATCTGCGGGGGCCAAAAATATTGCTTCGCAACTGCAAATTTATTTGTTTTCCCTAAATTCGACATATAAAGATAGAATTTTAGAAAAATAGTTTTTTTTTTTTTAGATCTGGCTTAGCTACGCTCCTGCATAAATTATTATACCCTTAGTGCAGCTTAGCTTCAGCTTAGCTTTAGCTTAGCCTCTTCCTTAAAAGTAAAACAGACGAAAAAGATATTTCTTAAGATTTAAGTAATGATAATTTTGAAAAACCGAATCGAGACTTTCGAGACCTTCGAGACGAGACCGAGACCGAGACGAGACTAGGTTCCGTTTTCGAGACGAGACTCGAGACGAGACTTTGAAAAAAATTCGAGACCGAGACCCAAGACGAGACTAGCAAAAGAAAATCGAGACCGAGACGAGACTTGCAAAAGTCTCGTCTCGGTCTCGGTCTCGTCCATCCCTATTCGAACCTTTTGTTCTTTGAGATTCCCTATCGACATTTTTATTAATTTTATCAGAATCTACTGACGGACACATAATTGGAAAATGCTTTTTCCCACAAATCAAACAACTTACAAACATCCTGCATTCCCCTGATCTATGCCCAACTTTTAAACATTTAAAACAAGCTCTCGCCTGAGACAAGGCGTCTCTCCTTTTTTCTAAAGGTAATTTTTGAGCTTTAAAACAATCCTTACTATCATGAGAAGAATTCTTACAGAATAAACATTCATTAACTTTCCTTTTCCGACCCTCAACATTCAGTAAGGAAGAAACAGTAGACAAACCTTCTAAATTTTTCATAACCCTAGGCTTGCCTTCCGAAAACGTAGACTTAGCAATAATCATTCTTTGCTCACTAGCTACTTCATTTTTCAAAAATTCAAGTAAAACGTTTAGATAATTAAACGAATCATCATTCGTATTCTCCTTTAAAATTTTATGCCTTTCCCACAATTGCAAAATATCTGTTGGGAGAGAAGACTCAACTAAGGGATATAACATAGATGCATACTTGTCGCACGTAACTCCTAGCGAATCTAAGGCTTTTAATTTTGTTTCCAATCTATCTGACAAATCCGCTAGGGAACCTACCTTTTTATTCTCGTAGCTATCTAATACCATTTTTAGTAAGTCCCTAACATAAACCTCAATTAATAAAGTGTCTTTTCCAAACCTGTTTTGCAATTGTGTAATAACTTTATTGTAATTCTCCTTGCTTGGCGGATAAGACTCCACCAAGGATTTCGCCGAAGATTCCGCCACATTAACGCATTGGATCAAATAATAAAATTTATCTTCCTCGGCAAGCGTTTCATCGTCATGGATCTTGCGAAATTGGCTCCAAAACCCGATCCAATTCCTTAAATTCCCATCAAAGGATTTCAATTCCACTTTGGGCAGCTTGACTTTCCTCTTCTCACCTGAGACATATCCCTTGCTTCCTTTTTCATCGCTCGCTTTTCTTTTGAACTTGTCATATACTAATTTGGCTCGTAAACTTTTTGCTCGAAATTCCTCCGACATTTGTATCTCCACATCATATTCAGCCTTCGCTTCCTCGGAATCCAAATCACGATACGAATCTTGTATTTGTACGTCAAGTTCGAACATCCTCACCGTCTTATCATCAATTTGCGAGAAGATCATATCCACCTCATCCTGTGATTCGCCCTTTTGAATTTCCGCGTCTAATTTTTCATAAAGTAGAGTTAATGAAGTGCGTAGATTCTCTCGTAGGATAACAACATTTACTGTTACCGTCGCCATAGTAAATTAATTAAATTTTCAGCTTTACGGACTTCGACTATGCGATGACGTCAACAACTTTCAACATTCGTTATTTATAAATTTAATGAGATTTTCTTACGGCACTTTTTCTTATAGGTTCAACGCGATTATTATTAATTGTCACGGTCGCCACTATTTCCCAGATACAAAGATACAAAATAAATTAAGTCAAAATAAAGGGATATCAAATTAAAAAATATAGGTGTCTATTGTTCGACATAAAAAAGAATACAAAAAGAAAAAAATCTGAGCGTCGGCTGCTGCTCTGTTTTTTGAATTCGGACATTGTTTTGGAATTCGGAACAGCAGCGATTAATCAAAACTCACGGAAATCGAAAAAAAAATCGATTATCGCAGTAAAAAAATCGATTTTCGATAAATCGAATCGGAATCGCCCATCTCTAGAAAGGAGAATGTTGTGCGGGTAAAGTGGCTTCGGTATTGGGAGTGTCATGGGACAATACGGAAGATACTCTCGCTTGCGCGTTTCAACCGAAAGAGAAAGAATTAGTGAACGACAAGATTACTAAAAGGGAAGTTTTGTCAGTAGTACAATCCATTTTTGATCCGATAGGGATCGTTTGTCCAGCGACAATCTTGCCGAAACAAATATTACAGGAAGCGTGGAAGCAAAAAATAGATTGGGATGTTCAATTACCGCGAGATTTAAGTGAGAAATTTAGGGCTTGGTACGAGCAAGTAGAATATATAGAGAAATGTAAAATTGATAGATTTTGCTTACAGGAAGATGCAGATATAGGAAAGAGTTCGATTCATGTCTTCGTAGATGGCAGCAAACATGCTTACGCTGCATGTATCTTCGTCCGCACAGTGTCCGCGAGCGGAGGGAAAGTCGCATTATTGATCGCCAAAAACAGAATAACACCCATTAAACAATTAGTCATTCCTAGAATAGAGTTGATGGCTGCTGTTTTAGGTACTAGATTATATCGGGTCGTCTTGCAAAATGAGGTTTTACGGGAAATGAGAGCTATATTCTGGTCGGATTCCACGGTGGTTTTATTGAGTTGGATTAGAGAAGCAGGAAGCAGGCCGATGGCAGCAGTTCGTAGCGACACAGGGTGAAGGAGATTTTGCTTGTTACCAAGGCCGAGGATTGGAAACATGTGCCTGGAAAAAGTAACCCAGCGGACCTTTTATCTAGGGGTTGCTCGGCATCAGAATTATTGAGAAAGGAATGGTGGAAAGGGCCAGATTAGTTGTATGAGACGGAGAATTGGCCGGAAGATAGTGAAAAAGAGGAAAATTTTCAGCGAATTCTCGTAGCGATAAAAACGAAAGAAGAGACTGAGAATCGGCAAATTATTGATTATTTAGAGAATTGTTGGACTTACGACGAAGCAACCAGAACTATTGCTTGGGCAAAAAGGCTACTGAGTAAAGATAGGATGTTTGAGGAAGAGATTGATTATTAAAGAAATAGAGAGCGCAGAATTAGACGTAATAAAATTGATTCAAAAAAGAGCATTTAAGGGATCGGCAGATCAATACAAAAATTTAGATGTCGTGAAAGACGACAGAGGCATATTACGAGTGAAAACACGATTAACTTTATTAGACGAAGATGAAAATTTTCGATACCCCATTTTGTTACCAAATAAGCATAGTCTAGTTGAGAAATTAATATTGGAGTTCCATTTAAGAAATAAACATGTAGGAGTACTGACAATGATAACGATGCTAAGGGAAAAATACTGGATCCTTAAAGGGAGGAAAACAATAAAGTCTGCTATAAAGAAATGTCTTGAATGCAAACGGTTTATGGCGGAGGCAGCAGATGCGATACAGGCTCCACTGCCGATAGATATATTAAAGGCAAATTTTGTATTTCAAAAGACTGGTGTCGATGGTTTAGGTCCGTTATATATCAAGGGTCAGAAAAAGGTTTGGGTTATTTTATTTTGTTGCGCAGTCTATTGAGCTGTTCACTTTGAACTGATTACTTCATTATCAACCGAAAACTTCATATTAAGCTTGAGACGCTTTATTGCAAGGCGTGGGAGAATGAACAAGAACATAAGCGATAACGGTACGAACTTTGTTGGAACGAATAATTCATTGCAGAAGTTGGACTGGGAAAGGATAACGAGAGAGTCTGGTCTACAAAAAATCGAGTGGAAGTTCAACGTTCCGTTAGCACCCTGGTGGGGCGGATTTTTTGAGCGATTAGTAGGGCTTTTAAAAGATCTATTAAGGAAGAATCTGGGGAAGACCACTCTAACGTATGAGGAATTAAACACTTTATTGGTTGAATGTGAAGCCGTGATGAACTCAAGACCGCTAACTTACGTAGCTGAAGGTGATACGATAGTCCCATTAACCCCGAACATGTTTAGGAAGGTTTAGGACAGGTGGTTAGACAGGTTTAGGAAGATGGGAGCGATTAGGGAACAACTGAAGACAAGATTTCAGAAAGAATACATTAACTTTTTAGTGGAAAAGAATCGAAAGAAAAACGGAAAGAGGAAAGAGTTGAAAGAAGGAGAAATCGTGCTAGTGGAAGCAGATAAGAAAAGATTAGAATGGCCAGTGGGGAAGATTGTGGAAAAGTTGACAGGAGCAGATGGAGTGGTGAGGGCGGTAAAGGTTAGAGTCGGGAAAAGAGAATTAGTGAGACCTGTGCAGACGATTTACACCATGGAGTTAGTAGAAGAGATGAAACATTTTCGGGGGGGAGGATGTTCGGAATGGAGGAAGGTTCCAGAAGAGGAGAAGAGGCTTTTGTTTAGGTGATGCTTTTGTTGTTGTCGAAAAAAATGATGGATATGAAAATAAAAACATTGTTCATTAATTTCGTATTTATTTAATTATTAATCGGGACAGCCCCAAATTTCTCGGGAAGGAATTTTGTGCACCGGGAAATTTTTACGGATCTTCGCCGATTTCAAAATTCTAAGTCAGAAAAAAATTCATAGCCAATTATTTTTGAATCACCCTGTACCTACGGTTTATTCATACCACCCCAACCCGTAGGTACACAAGATAGCACATTTGCTAAATTATCTATTTTTTTTAGCTTTATTTTTAATTAAATATGATTTCTTCTAAGATCCTTCTTTATGATGTCTTAAACTTCTATATTTCCTTTCTCGTGGTATCTGATTGCCTCGTTTCCCATTACAGCTGAACTATTTTATGCATGTAGTTAAAGAAATCGGACTGATGTGTTATTTGATGCACATTTAAGCAATCTTGTTATCTTTGTCTAAAATAAAAAATAGGTAGTCGTTGAAATTATTATTAAATCGTTATATTGGTTAAAAGCTTTTTGAATGTAAATATACTGTATAAAGATAATCCGATAACATCTAAAAAGTGATACTCACCGACAACATTTAAGAAGTGTACAATATATGGACCTCGGTCAAATACATTGCACACCCATATGCCAGAGTATTTATGCGATACATTTCTGATCTCTAAATTGTATCCTTCGACTAACTTTACGTTCGAATCTGTAATTAGTACTTCGTCTCTTTCGGTGATGATAGTAGGGAAGTCGTTGAATCCTCTTGTCCACATTACATACCAATGGTCTTCTACAGAATCATTAAGAAAAAAAGGGTAAATTCAAGATGATTATCAGTGATTGTGATTCCCAGCGAGCGATTCGATTTTTCGACCAGTTTCGCCCTGCTGGTCAACATCACTCCTTTTTACGGTACGCTCGGCCGGTTTTTTAAACGAGTGTAATCGAAATTTCACGATGTGTTTAAATTGACAAAGACTTACCTAAATCCTTAGTTTTGCAGGGTAAAATGAAGGTGTCCCCAGCGACAGCTGTAAAATTTTGGCCTGTTGTCAGCAGTTTTGGGTCTGCAACGATAACAACAAAAATTCACATAAGCTTTGCTTCTAAACAAAGTTCTACTCAAAGAAGAAACGAAGTTGCTACTCAAGAGCATTTTAATGAAACAAGAAAGGCTGAACTTTCGCTCAAGCAAGACCCAAATTTTTATGTAGTAACAATGTATAACCCATAAACCACCCTGCGTCCCCCTTGCATGCAACCCGCGCGGAGATTCGTGCGTGTGGTCTAGGGAAGGAAACCTTAACGCAAAATTGACAATCAAATGCCATAATCAGATTTAGGTTAAGCGGCTTCACAAAATAAAATAATTAAAATTCAATTTGTAATTGTTGTTTTTAAGGAAAACAAAATAGCGTTTTTGCCCATTACCGCCAATCTCTATTGTGAGTACAAATTTTCGAGGTCGCTCCGATTCTATTAGGCATGACCAATCGCCAGCATCTTCCCAACTTATATTACGAATGAGCAAATCATAACTCGAGCCCTTTGCATTATATGATTTAAATGCTGCAACTCTGATGTCGGAAGAAATGGCTTCTGCTGAATCTGCTACCTGGGGTATTGTATCGTTTCCCCTCCTCCAACTGACGTTATACTTTTCTAAAATAATAACAGAGAAAAAATTTTATCAGTAAAATAGTTTCTTGCGTATTTTTCGTCGAATATGAGAGAAGTAGAGAAGCTACGACATGAGCTTACAATTTCAATTTTTTGTCTTGACCTGTTCTAAACAACTTTACGACTTACCTAGATTGTTGATATCACACGATACTTTTCTAGACTTATTTAACTCAAACTTATCAAAGTCCGTCTTCACTATAGGCTTTACCATCTTTTTCGTGCTTAAAACTTCTGAAAAAGTAAATAACAAATAATTCTTAGAGACCTATACTGTATGTGAGAACCCGAGTAAAAATGATTGATATATTCTGAGACAATGAGATGTATGTATAGAAAACACATTTAAATATACATCCCGTATACGGGAAAACCGTGATTTTCTATACACGGATATCAGAATCGAACTGTTTCATATACGCAAGTAAACAAAAATATTTGAAACTCTTCGATTTGTATACAAATATAAACTTCGACCCAAAATGACATATACAAACTATTTTGGCGGGAAACGATTAAAAACTATTCAAAAATTAAAAAATATACCATAAGCTAAACATGGAACCTGTGCATATACAAACTATTTTGCTAGGGGTAGGGTAGCAAAACCGCGGGTAACGATACTGAAGTCTTATGGAAAAAGGGGGTTTAGGGGAATTTTTTCGAAAAAAATTTGAAAATGCTTATAATTTTTATTTTTTTATAACTTTTTTGAACTAGTTTTTTTTCCACAATGCTTATCTAATTGTTTTTATTAAAAAATTTTGTAATCTCGCTTTGGGCCTCTTGATCTCTCATTTGCGATCTTAATTCCTTGTAAGGAAGAAGTAATTTTTCAATGCCCTAGTTCTAACAGAGGATTCATTCATATTATACATTCGAGTCACATCAGTTTTAGTTTTCCCTTTATCCAATAAATTGAGAATTTCCATTTTTTTCCTAAAATTAGCACCGTCCGCGCCCTTTTTTTTTATTATCACTATCCACATCACTATCAGCTTTTCTTTTAGGAGCCATTTTTAGAAAAAAAAAATAGAAACTGTTAATCCATTGAAACCCAAAACAAAACTCAACTATATGTAAGCATGAATGAAAGATGGGTTAAAAAGAAGCAAGTGATAACAAGCGTAAAAATACTTGGATTTGTCATTTATTATAATAATAATGAGGTATTTGACCGGAACAAAACCACGGATAAGCAAAACTCGACCGCGTATAGCAAATTTTCTTTCCCATTTTCCCCTACCGAGGATAAGCAAACCCTCGGATGAAAAGACCGCGGATAACGAGGGACACCTGTACCATATAGTGGGACCTCGTTCCTATACATAGTAACGTATGCCACGACTCCTATATAAATGTATGGCTAGGAGTGGCCATCCCTCATATTGCAACTGATTTTATTTCTATAGACCCACTTTTTCTCGGGAAGTATCCCGACCCTTTAAGAAAAAGGTCCCATATGATTAGACAATAAGATAAAAGAGAGTGAAACAGGGAATGGTAAGCAACAAGTCGAGTAGATCATTTTAATATTGAAGAGAGACGTCTTAAAAGGTAAATAGTTGATAAAAGCTTGGACTGAAGTATCGCAACATGAGAATTCCAACTCAAGCGCTCATCAATATGAACTCCGAGAACTTTAATAGATTCAACTTGCTCTATTTCTTTGTCATCTAAAAAAATGGAAATGTTAAAATTTTCTTGTTGAGATCTTTTTTTGAAATGAATAAACATAGTTTTACGTCAGTGAAGTTAGCCTGCACTTCAATTTTTTTTTGTTTTTTTTTTCAATCGATAACTTAGGCTTGCGCGACCTTGCGCACAAAATATTAGAGCTTGCGCACTCACGGGGATTGCGCTATGAAAGATTATGTCATTTCGTGAACTTAGCCTGCACTTAAAAATTTTAATTTTTTTTTCGACCAATCGACAGCTTATGCTTGCGCGACCTTGCGTGCAAAATTTTGGACCTTTCGGACCAATACGAACAGAGTAGAGAACAAAAATGTAATTTTTGAACTTAGCCTACACTTTAAAATTTTTAAATTTTTGTTGCACCAGTCGATGGATAATGCTTGCGCGACCTTGCGCATCCACTTTGAAAACCGTATTATGATTAATAATCATGATAAATTATTTTTTTTAAATAAATGAAACAGTACAAATAGGACAAATTGCGTAATCTTGATTAGCTTCCTCGTGGTAGCGATGGTGGGCTTGCCTTCCGTGCAGATGTATCAGTTTCAAATCCTGCCGCTAACATTTTTTTTTTTCCGGGAATGAGTTTTTTTAAGATCCACTATGTTTTACTGAATAATTTTAAAGATAAATTTAATGGCTATGTTCCTGTAAATGCTTTGTCTTTTTTATAATTACTTTAGTCGTTAACCTGGCTAGGAAATATTTCCCGCTTTTTTTCCCCTTTTAATTTTGAGATTATTATCAACCTTTCTTCTGCGATGATTTCGCAGCCAATGAGGGGGAAAGAGTCAAGAATGACGAGAATAACGCAGCCCCATGCACTTATTCGAAATGCAGTAAAATATCCTATTAAGTTAGATTTTATACAAATGGAAAGAAAACGACTAAGGAAATTATAAAAAAAGACGAAGCATTTGCAGCAACATAGGCATTAAATTTATTTTTAAAATTATTCAGTAAAACATAGTGGATCTTAAAAAAACTCATTCCCGAAAAAAAAAAAAAATGTTAGCGGCAGGATTTGAAACTGATATATCTGCACGGAAGGCAAGACACCTACCATCGCTCCACGAGGAAGCTAATCAAGATTACGCAATTTGTCCTATTTGTACTGTTTCATTTATTTAAAAAAAATAATTTATCATGATTATTAATCATAATACGGTTTTCAAAGTGGATGCGCAAGGTCGCGCAAGCATTATCCATCGACTGGTGCAACAAAAATTTAAAAATTTTAAAGTGCAGGCTAAGTTCAAAAATTACATTTTTGTTCTCTACTCTGTTCGTAATGGTCCGAAAAGTCCAAAATTTTGCACGCAAGGTCGCGCAAGCATAAGCTATCGATTGGTCGAAAAAAAAATTAAAATTTTTAAGTGCAGGCTAAGTTCACGAAATGACATAATCGTTCATAGCTCAATCCCCGTAAGTGCGCAGTAGGGTGGGTCATTTTGCAACAATGTTTGAAATGTTGAGGGGCTCCAGCTAAAATGGGTCCCAATTTGACGAAAGATAAAACAAAATTTGAAAAAGAAAATTTCCGAAACTTTGATGATAAATAAAATTTTTGAAAATCGAGTTTTTCTCTCGCTTTTTTTTCATGGTCAGTTGTGTCAAATTGGGACTTTACAACCTTAAAAACATAAGTTGAAAGCATTTTGAAACCCAAAAACATAAATCCGAAGAAATAAATCGATAAAAATGTCAAAAATTTTTGAAAAATCCCCATTTTTTAGGACTAAACTTGATTTTGCCGTTTTGCCTTAAGTTTGTCGCAACTAATTCCGTCAGATTCGGACTCGACGACCTTGAAAACATTGAAAAACACTATTTCCTGAAAGTTAAGAACCGCTGGGGTAAAGTAAATGGCTAAAGTTCGTGATTTTTTTCAAAAAATCGCTTCTGAGGGCCGAAAACTCGAGATTATCAAATCCCACGTAAATTTAACGTAAAAACGGAGTCCATATTCGAGTTCTACGACCTTAATAACATAAACCTACCAAGTTTCACGAAAAAATTCGCATTGCAAAAGAATAATATTAATGTGGCTAAAATAGGTGAAAAATTCAGTAGCCATTTTTTCGGAATTCGAGTTTTGGAAGGCTTTGCCCGTTGAGGAAAATTTTTTTATAATTTTTTTCCTTCGTTTGGTATCATTTGGGACCCATTTTAGCTGGAGCCCCTCAATATTTCAAACATTGTTGCAAAATGACCCACCCTAGCGCAAGCTCTAATATTTTGTGCGCAAGGTCGCGCAAGCCTAAGTTATCGATTGAAAAAAAAAACAAAAAAAAATTGAAGTGCAGGCTAACTTCACTGACGTCTTAGACGTGTCACGGTTTACAGAGAGATCGAAATTTGACAAGATCTGAACATATACATTAAAATTTTCATAAATTGATAGCTCAGTATCTTTATCCTCCTCGCTCTTAAAGATTAAAGTAGTATCATCTATCATCTACGAATAGGCAAACATTTTCAAAACAGGAGATAGATGGTATAAAATTATAATTTTATACCCATTTTACCTCCGAAGTAACAAGTCGAAGCAATAGTAACAAGTCTGAAGTAAAAGTAACAAGTAAATGGTTTCATATACTCATGAATGGACAACCCGGATTCGAATGCTAAAGTTTTAGCAAGTGGGTGGTCGTAGGTCGTATCGAAATCCAGAATGGAGCGAAATACATAAAAGTGAGGCTATAAAACGAAAAACGGGTTGGGAAATAAAATTTAAATAATCCGTTTCGTTGCCAAAATCGGGTCATATGAATAAAAAATAAATTCATTAATAAAATGATTTTTTAAACGGGATTATTTTTCGTAGTATTTATTCCAAACCCCGCCGTCACATTCCTACCGTATTTAGAGTTTGAAATAGGAATACTGGTTTCAATTTGAAAATAAAAATAGAGTTAAACATACCTTTAAGAAGCAAAAAAGTGTAATAAACTTTATGACTAACAAAGAGGATATTTTTTCTATTCTATAACTTACAGACCTAAAATAAACAGTGAAGTCATCCATAATAATATGATCTTTTTCATTTTACAACACAAATAAAAATCAATTTTTACTGAAAGAAATACGACCGAGTGTTAAAATTATAAAAGCAAGTGCATGCCACAGAAGATTTTTTAAAACGAACTGAAACATTTTATAAACAGATTTCTCTTTTTATAGCAATGAAAGCATAATTGATATTTCGTAACCAGAGGTGACATTTAAGAATCGAAGTCCTTCATTTAAGGCAGAGAGGCGTGGCTTAATATAAACAAAGAAACAAAACACCAAGTAGTCTAGTAAGGGGGTACGGTAAGTTGCGCCACAGTTAAAGGTCCGGTCAGTCTCGAGTTGTAAGAGTTAGTTACTTTACGTGTAATACTTAGCTTATGGGACGCAACGTAAGGTAAGGGGTTGATATGAACTAGCAATATCTTGATAGGATTTTAAGTAAAAATGATTTTATTTTTGGGAGGTTTTTATTTTATGTAATTTTTATAAAGGATTTAACATGGGAGGTTACGTCGAGCAGGAGAAGTGTACAGATTTAGGGTTAGGAGAGGAATAGTGCCTTTCACGATTTTAGGCTTCTTTTTATACGGTCGTTGGTCTCAAAAGTTAGACTGATTTGTAATGGTGTTATATGGAGAGGGGTTGAAAAAGAAGTGGTAAGGATTAGAAAGTGAGTTTAAGGTTTGAATGAGTTGACCTTGACAGGGCTGCTTGACGTAACCAACAATAGCGAAAAATAACAATATGTGTTTCGTTTGATTTTTTTTATAAGAGGTATAGGGTGTTTCAAACTATCATTGTATAGGGTGTTTTGACCGAAAAAAAGAAATTAAGGGGATTGTATGTTTTCATTACAGGGTCTAGAGAAACTGGCCTAAAAAAAATTATACCAGTTTCACAGACCAGTTTCCACTTAGACCAGTTTCCCAAAATTGGGCTGAAAATGATGAAACTGGTCTAATTTTTAAATTTGAAAAAAAAGCCAAATTCCGGTCTCGCGCTTATAGAGTAAGATTCTGTCTCGTCTGTAAATCGTATTATTTTGTTCTTTTTTTGAAACCTAGTACAAAAACCTATCAGATGAAGCAGGTAAGCAGTACTTGCTATTTGCTAATGAAAAACCCCTAACGAGTTTTGGGATTTGCCATCTTGGGATTTTGGAATCTTGGTGGCCATCAAGGGCCCCACCATCTTGGGTTTTCGTCGATTGAAATTCTGCCTTCAGATTCGCAATCTCCAACCCATAAACCATATGAAAGCCGATTTTCAGCTAAATATTACAAAAAATATAAAACTGCAGCATTTAAAAATCGGTATTATATTAATGCCGCAGTCTGGAAAAAGTTAAACATGAACATAGGCAAATAGCAAGTATCACTTACGTACTTCATCCTGTAGGTTTTTCGGTTATTGTAAGCTTATTCCCAGAAAGCTGTTTTTCAAAAATATATAAAAATATAGCGATTTTGACCTATAGCCGAGTGTATAAAAGACCGCGCTCTTCATAAGCTAAATATACAGGGAATAAAAATATTAGGTGCATTTTCTTAAAAGATGCATTCCTTGGGTAATAAGGAGTTGAAAAATGTATACAGGGGTGTAGAAAAAGTCTGGAAACGGGAAAAGTGGGTGCATAATTTTCGAACGCGTTAAGATATCGGGCTGAAATTTTTAGGGCGTAAAGGGGACACCATAAGCCATAAAATGAACCACATAGAGACGCCTTACCCTTACTTCGGGTTGACCAGCCAAAATGGGCTTAATTTTTTGTAATGGCACCAAGGCCCGAGTAAGGTATCATTCGAAAGCTCTTTCGAAAAGGAATCTGCCAGCCATAACGTTAACATTAATATCTCCCCTCCAAACAGGCCAAAAAGGGGCCAAAGATGAGCATTATGGAAATAACTCGATATTTAAGCTTTCCCAAGCTTTAAAAATTTTTTAAAGTAAATCGCCGAAATAGGTGTCGACTTTTTTGACCAATAGTACCCATCAAGCCTATTTCCGGCACTGCAGCCCTAAAACTGTGTGGCTTACGGGTGGATTCTCTAAATAACTCGATATTTAGGCCTCCCCAAGCTTCGAAAAATTTTTTTAAGTAAATCGCCGAAATAGGTGTCGACTTTTTTGACCACTAGTACCCATCCAGCCTATTTCCGGCACTGCAGCCCCAAAACTGTGTGGCTTACGGGTGGATTCTCTAAATAACTCGATATTTAGGCCTCCCCAAGCTTCGAAAAATTTTTTTAAGTAAATCGCCGAAATAGGTGTCGACTTTTTTGACCACTAGTACCCATCCAGCCTATTTCCGGCACTGCAGCCCCAAAACTGTGTGGCTTACGGGTGGATTCTCTAAATAACTCGATATTTAGGCCTCCCCAAGCTTCAAAAAATTTTTTTAAGTAAATCGCCGAAATAGGTGTCGACTTTTTTGACCACTAGTACCCATCCAGCCTATTTCCGGCACTGCAGCCCGAAAACTGTGTGGCTTACAGGTGGATTCTCTGGATATGTCGATATTTAGGCCCCCCCAAGCTTCAATAAATTTTTTTAAGAAAATCGCCGAAATAGGTGTCCACTTTTTTGACCACTAGTACCCATCTAGCCTATTTCCGGCACTTGAGCCCTAGATCTGTGTAGCTTACGGGTGGATACTTAGAAAAACTAATTCTGTTAGCCTTCCCTGCAGAGTTTGCCGTGCCAGAAATAGGCTGGATGGGTACTAGTGGTCAAAAAAGTCGACACCTATTTCGGCGACTTTCTTAAAAAATTTTTTTGAAGCTTGAGGGGGCCTAAATATCGAGTTGTTTAGAAAATTCACCCGTAAGCCACACAGTTTTAGGGCTGCAGTGCCGGAAATAGGCTAGATGGGTATTAGTGGTCAAAAAAGTCGACACCTATTTCGGCGATTTTCTTAAAAAAATTTATTGAAGCTTGGGGGGCCTAAATATCGACATATCGAGAGAATCCGCCCGTAAGCCACATAGTTTTGGGGCTGCAGTGCCGGAAATAGGCTGGATGGGTACTAGTGGTCAAAAAAGTCGACACCTATTTCGGCGATTTTTTTAAAAAATTTATTGAAGCTTGGGGAGGCCTAAATATCGACATATCGAGAGAATCCGCCCGTAAGCCACATAGTTTTGGGGCTGCAGTGCCGGAAATAGGCTGGATGGGTACTAGTGGTCAAAAAAGTCGACACCTATTTCGGCGATTTTCTTAAAAAAATTTTTTGACGCTTGGGGAGTCCTAAATATCGACATATCCAGAGAATCCACCCGTAAGCCACACAGTTTTATGGCTTAAGTGCCAGAAATAGGCTGGATGGGTACTAGTGGTCAAAAAAGTCGACACCTATTTCGGCGATTTTCTTAAAAAAATTTATTGAAGCTTGGGAGGGCCTAAATATCGACATATCCAGAGAATCCACCCGTAAGCCACACAGTTTTCGGGCTGCAGTGCCGGAAATAGGCTGGATGGGTACTAGTGGTCAAAAAAGTCGACACTTATCTCGGCGATTTACTTAAAAAAATTTTTTGAAGCTTGGGGAGGCCTAAATATCGAGTTATTTAGAGAATCCACCCGTAAGCCATCTAGTTTTGGGGCTGCAGTGCCGGAAATAGGCTAAATGGGTACTAGTGGTCAAAAAAGTCGACACCTATTTCGGCGATTTTCTTAAAAAAATTTTTTGAAGCTTGGGGAGGCCTAAATATCGAGTTATTTAGAGAATCCACCCGTAAGCCATCTAGTTTTGGGGCTGCAGTGCCGGAAATAGGCTAAATGGGTACTAGTGGTCAAAAAAGTCGACACCTATTTCGGCGATTTTCTTAAAAAAATTTTTTTGAGGCTTGGGGAGTCCTAAATATCGACATATCCAGAGAATCCACCCGTAAGCCACACAGTTTTATGGCTTAAGTGCCGGAAATAGTCTGGATGGGTACTAGTGGTCAAAAAAGTCGACACCTATTTCGGCGATTTTCTTAAAAAAATTTATTGAAGCTTGGGGGGGCCTAAATATCGACATATCCAGAGAATCCACCCGTAAGCCACACAGTTTTCGGGCTGCAGTGCCGGAAATAGGCTGGATGGGTACTAGTGGTCAAAAAAGTCGACACTTATTTCGGCGATTTACTTAAAAAAATTTTTTGAAGCTTGGGGAGGCCTAAATATCGAGTTATTTAGAGAATCCACCCGTAAGCCATCTAGTTTTGGGGCTGCAGTGCCGGAAATAGGCTAAATGGGTACTAGTGGTCAAAAAAGTCGACACCTATTTCGGCGATTTTCTTAAAAAAATTTTTTTGAGGCTTGGGGAGTCCTAAATATCGACATATCCAGAGAATCCACCCGTAAGCCACACAGTTTTATGGCTTAAGTGCCGGAAATAGGCTGGATGGGTACTAGTGGTCAAAAAAGTCGACACCTATTTCGGCGATTTTCTTAAAAAAATTTATTGAAGCTTGGGGGGGCCTAAATATCGACATATCCAGAGAATCCACCCGTAAGCCACACAGTTTTCGGGCTGCAGTGCCGGAAATAGGCTGGATGGGTACTAGTGGTCAAAAAAGTCGACACCTATTTCGGCGATTTACTTAAAAAAATTTTTTGAAGCTTGGGGAGGCCTAAATATTGAGTTATTTAGAGAATCCACCCGTAAGCCACACAGTTTTCGGGCTGCAGTGCCGGAAATAGGCTGGATGGGTACTAGTGGTCAAAAAAGTCGACACCTATTTCGGCGATTTACTTAAAAAAAATTTTCGAAGCTTGGGGAGGCCTAAATATCGAGTTATTTAGAGAATCCACCCGTAAGCCACACAGTTTGAGGGCTGAAGTGCCGGAAATAGGCTGGATGGGTACTATTGGTCAAAAAAGTCGACACCTATTTCGGCGATTTACTTTAAAAAATTTTTAAAGCTTGGGGAAGCTTAAATATCGAGTTATTTCCATAATGCTCATCTTTGGCCCCTTTTTGGCCTGTTTGGAGGGGAGATATTAATATTAACGTTATGGCTGGCAGATTCCTTTTCGAAAGAGCTTTCGAATGATACCTTACTCGGGCCTTGGTGCCATTACAAAAAATTAAGCCCATTTTGGCTGGTCAACCCGAAGTAAGGGTAAGGCGTCTCTATGTGGTTCATTTTATGGCTTATGGTGTCCCCTTTACGCCCTAAAAATTTCAGCCCGATATCTTAACGCGTTCGAAAATTATGCACCCACTTTTCCCGTTTCCAGACTTTTTCTACACCCTGTATAACACATATTCCAAACCCAATAATAACCTAATATGTTGCTTTAAAGTTTAAATAATTTTTAATGAAGGAGGCCAGGATCATCTCTCCCGCCAAATTTTTCATCTTCGAAAAAATGAAGTAAAATAGCCATCGCTATGCCTCAAACCGTATCTGAAAAATAAATAATGTTAATCGGTACGGTTTTAGATGCGCCAACATTGTTTTAATCATTCATTAAGCCCACGTCCGTGAAGTTAGCCTGAACTTTAATTATATTTCGAGCCTCGTTCTTCAAGATTACATTAATTTACATACTGTAGTTGTCTCTCTTTTCACCAGAATGCACAAGTTTAGAGCCAAGCAAATTCAAAAAACTCCTGGCGCCAATCCTTACCTTTGAGATGGCCACCATCTTTCCTTTGATCATAGTCTTTCTTGTGCATCACGAGGTGTGCATGGTTTGGAGTCAAGTGCTTAGTTTTTTTTCGTGTTTTCGTTGGATAATTTGGTTAGGTGGTGTTTCGGTGTGAGTCAGAGTGAAGCATTATAGGGTTACAATGTCAAAACGTCGGTCTGAAAGCCCGGTTTCCCGGGCTGCGACGGTTCTTAAATTACGGAAAAAAGCAGAGAAATATTTGCTTCAGATTGCGCAACTGAGCTCTAGTGAGGAGTCGGGGGACTCTTCTCATCGTCTTCCGCTCGATCAGGAGAATTTTGCTGATTCCGAATTGGGTGTTATTCATAATTCTCCGAATTCTCAAAGTGTTTTGTTGGACCGGATTGATGGTTTCGATCGGCGTGCGGCAGTTGGTTCGGAACCGCCTGCAGAGCGAGATAATTCTCAGTCGGCCGGAAATGTTTTGGATTCCCAGGAAGATAATCCACTTTCAGAGGATTTACCGGAGGAGTTTACTTTGTTGGTGAGTTTTTTTTTATTGTGCTGTGTGTCGTTCGTGCTATCTTAAATGATTTCTGTTGTTAGTGCTGGCTACTTTTTCTTATACTAGTGAGCTTGCACTTGAGGCAAGACAGGCTAGATTTTGTCAATTTTGTAAATGTTTTTGTTGAGAGCTTGCACTAGAGGCAAGACATGCAAAACATTTTGTGTTCGTTATTAATAACTTAATTAGGTTTTATTTAGTGAGCTTACACTGGAGGTAAGACAGACTAAAATTGCTAATCGTTAATTCATTTGTTGCCTGTAATGGCATGTTTCTTGTTTATTATACTACTTTTGGGTTCCGTCTTTTGTTAGCATTCTAGTGAGCTTGCACCTGAGGCAAGACATACTAGAGCAAGGGTTGTTCAAGGTTTGGCTCATTGGGAGTTCCCTGGACAGCCGGTTGTTTCGCTTTTATAAATTTAGTTTAATTTCAATTACTGAATTGGCTATATATCAAGTAGTGAGCTTGTACTTGAGACAAGACCTACTATTTTTTGGGTTTCCGTTGGCCTGTTTTTCTCAGTTTGGTGAATTAATTTTTTTTTTCCAGATGGGAGAAGACCCGACTCTTTCTCAAGCTAGGCAGCTTGTTTGGCAAAAGTCTGTTACTAATCGTGTGTCACATTGGATGGCCAGCGGGTTACCAAAATTGGAAAAGGATGCGCTATTGGCTAAATACAAGATTCCTGAAATTTTGGAGCCGCCTCGCTTAAATGCTGAAGCCAAGGCGTCCCTTTCAGAAGCGGCGTCTCGGCGGGATTCCAGCTTTGTCGACCAGATGGCTCTGACCGGGTGTGCGATGGCATGTTTTGGTACTGCCCTGTCACAAATCTTGTCGGAACAGGAGGATGGTTTGGATCAGATGGAATTGATCGAGTTGCTTTCGGATGGCCTTAGATTTTTGGCCCTTTGTCGTCTGGGGCAGACGGCTACCCGGAGAGCTTTCATAGAGCCGGGACTTGATTCAAAATTGCGTTCGGCTTTAAAAGATGTTAAAAGTGGTGTTTTTTTGTTTGATACTAATTTATCTGAAAAGGTAAAGGAAATCAAGTCTTTGGAACGCGTAGGCCAGGATTTGAAAGCTTCTGCTGGGCGCAATCGTTTAAACTTTCGCGCCCCTCAGGGAAGGCGCCCGTTTCTTCCTCCGAGGGGCTCTTCAGCTTCAGCCTCACGGGCCCGACAACAGGTGTTTTTCGGCAACAGACCTCAGCGGCCTGCTCTCGCGCCGCCTCGTCCGGCGTTCAATCAGCCGCAGTTCCAGCGCCATCAGAAGAAAGGGGGAGGGGCGCGCTCTCAATTTCCGAGCACTCGCAAGTGATTGTAAGTAAGATTGCTGGACGTTTATCGAGATTTATTGAAAATTGGAGAAGTATAACTTCAGACCCTTTTGTTTTGTCGTGCATTGAGGGCTACCGCATGGTCTTTTCGCGGAAACCGCGACAGCTTTGGGGTAATAGTTTATATGATAAAGGTTTTTCGTCTGATGCGGACCGTTTTGATGTGGCCATTCGCCAATTACAGTTAAAAGGACCGGTGGAACTATGTTATCCTTGTGAGGGTCAATTTGTATCCCCGTATTTCCTCGTGCCGAAGCCTGATGGCTCGGATAGATTTATTCTGAACCTTAAATTGTTAAATCAGTTTTGTGATCCGCCTCATTTCAAGATGGAAGATTTCCGGACGGCAATCAGGTTGATGATGCCGGGGTTTTTCATGGCATCTATTGATTTGAAGGACGCCTATTTTTTGATTCCGGTGGCAGTACGAGATAGGATTTTCTTACGTTTTTGGTTTAGGGGTTGTTTGTATCAGTTTAAATGCCTTCCATTTGGCTTTTGTTTTAGTCCGTTTATTTTTACAAAAGTGATGAAACCGGTAATAAAATGGTTACGTAGTCGCGGGTTTTTGTCTGTGGTTTATTTGGATGATATTCTTTGTCTAGCCGAGTCGGAAGCGAAGTGTTCTCTCAATATGTCAGAGACTAAGTTACTCTTAGCTCGTTTAGGTTTTGTTGTTAATGAACAGAAATCAGTTTCCGTGCCGTCGCATCGTTGCCGTTTTTTAGGTTTCGTTTTAGATTCTTTAGATTATTGTGTGTTTCTGCCGGAGGATAAGCGTGCTGCTCTTCAGAGTTTGGTGGAGCGTTTTTTATCGCTGTCATCTTGTCCAATTGTGGAATTTGCCAAGTTTATTGGCTCGCTAGTTGCAGCCTGCCCGGCTGTGGATTACGCTTGGATTCATACTAAGCTGTTTGAAAGAGCAAAGGCTCACGCTTTAATTTTGAATGACAATAATTACCACGCCCGTATGATTCTGCCGGATTACATTTTTCCAGATTTGTTATGGTGGCAGGCGGTTCTTCCCCGAGCGTCGTGTTCAATTAAGTCGGGAGTTTTTAGTTTAACAATTTTTACGGACGCTTCCCCGTCGGGTTGGGGCGCTGCTTCCGAGTCCTCTTCTACGTTTGGTTTCTGGTCGCCGGAGGAAAGTCGGTTCCATATTAATTTTTTGAAACTGTTGGCCATTAAACTGGCTCTTCTCGAGTTAGCGGCGGAGGTCTTTGACGCTGAGATTTTGTTACGTGTCGACAACACGACAGCTGTTTCATATATTAATAAGGTGGGCGGTACTTCCCATTTAAAGTATATTCGCCTGGCTCGGGAAATTTGGGCGTGGGCGGAGGCGCGTCGCGTTTATTTGGTGGCTTCGTATATTCCGTCTGAGGAAAATGTGCATGCGGATCGTTTATCGCGGTTACGAAATTCGGACACTGAATGGGCTCTGGCCGATTGGGCCTTTGCTCGAATTATTAGCGC